>OZ010592.1:10209757-10242257 GCA_963932145.1 Acanthosepion lycidas | reverse complement strand
CACTTCATATCTATCTATCTATCTATCTCATTCACTTCATATCTATCTATCTATCTATCTCATTCACTTCATATCTATCTATCTATCTATCTATCTATCTATCTATCACATAATAATATCTATCTATCTATCTCATTCACTTCATATCTATCTATCTATCTATCACATAATAATATCTATCTATCTATCTATCTCATAATAATATCTATCTATCTATCTATCACATAATAATATCTATCTCATTCACTTCATATCTATCTATCTATCACATAATAATATCTATCTATCTATCTATCTATCTATCTATCTATCTCATTCACTTCATATCTATCTATCTATCTATCTATCTATCTCATTCACTTCATATCTATCTATCTATCTATCTATCTCATTCACTTCATATCTATCTATCTATCTATCTCATTAACTTCATATCTATCTATCTATCTATCTATCACATAATAATATCTATCTATCTATCTCATTCACTTCATATCTATCTATCTATCTATCTATCGATCACATAATAATATCTATCTATCTATCTATCTATCTATCTATCTATCTATCTATGTCACTCTGTACCTATCTATCTATCTATCTATCTATGTCACTCTGTTCCTATCTATCTATCTTTGTCACTCTGTTCCTATCTATCTATCTATCTTTGTCACTCTGTTCCTATCTATCTATCTATGTCACTCTGTTCCTATATCTATCTATCTATCTATCTATCTCAGAATGTTTATATCTATCTATCTATGTATATGCATATATATATACACACACACACACACACACACATATATATATATATATATATATATATATATATATATATATATAAAATTGAACATAGAAGTCAACACTTAGAGGCGCCAGTCTGTTTCAGATGAAAAAGAGTATTGTCTCCAAGTGTTGACTTGTGTTCACATTTATATTTACACATGCTCTATCTCTGATCTTGAGCACTTTATCCCATAAATATAGTACATCTTAAGACTATATTTCTTCATATATATATATATATATATATATATATATATATATATATATATATATATACGAAGTGGATATTTTATGTATGAAGAGAGTCTTGAGAAACTGTAAAATTGTTTGTCTGCATATATGTTTCATGTCTTAGAGACAAAACCCTGCAGGCTTTTCAAAATCTTATGTGTTTGATTTCATTTACCATTTTCGTATCCATAGAAGATTATATTAAGTTTATATATAAGTTTGTATATTCGCAATCCTCAAATTAAATAACAACATCAACAGCAACAACAATAATAATAACAACAACAACAACAGGATACACTAAAAGCAAATAGAACAAAACTGAAGCTAAAAGCCTCTACAAAGCCTGTTCTTTCACAGAATAAAAAACGGTGATGTAAATCAGTTCGCAAAACACCAATTCCTAAGGAGTTCAGGACCTAAGGGTTTATTATTTCTTTACAAGACCAAGCTAATATCTTGCATGATAGTACAGACCCAAATTGTAGGTTCTGCGACCAATGCATTGAAACTATTGATCATCTCATCTCCCGAAGTTCAAATCTCACACCCAATGAGAGCACAAAAACCTTCACGACAGAGTAGGTCAATCAAAAAAAAATGCAAAGTGATATAAACATTATCCTGAATCTGTTTTTGAGGAAAGAGATGTTACCATCCTCTGGGAGTTTTCTATCAACACAGCTCTAGCAATAAAAGCAAATCGCCAAGGATTTATTATCAATGACAGAAAAGAACATGTTTGAACACTAATTGACATTAGCGTCCCAAATGACAAAAATATCTATGTTAAAGTTTAAAAAAAAACTAAGTCAAAACAATGTCCTAGAGATGAAAATAGAAAAAAGCACTTAAAAACTAATAGTGTGCCTGTTCTAGTTGGAGCTTTGGGATTGATAAAAAAGGAACTCAAAAACAAATCAACAAAATCCCTGTTGCACCATCTCTCCATGACCCCCCCAAATAGTTCTATCAAGTAAAACGCACATCCTAAAAAGATCTTTGTCCATTGAAATTTTATGTTAATCGTGATCTTTTTTTATTTCAGTTGAAGCAACAAAACACATATCATTCACTTGTCCTAGGTCATTGGTTATGGTAAGTTTCTATGCAGAGCCTAGCTGTGGCACAAGGCCAAAAGTATGGTGCACCTAGTGAGGATCAAAGTCGCTGCTCATTGGTAATTGCTCTACAGAGACAAAATTGCTAGCCATTACACCACGTCGGGGTAACCAAGGTCATTGTTTATGACTCGGTATATGATTACAAACCAATTCAAATCAAATATATTTTTAATATAATAATCAATGTATAATTGTAAAGTTTATGTCTATATTATATAACTTTTAATATCACCAGGGAAAAGAGATAACGAAATGTATCTCCCTTTTACTAGTGACAACATGTTTCATTACATTGTATGAATAAATAACGTAAAGACTAATAAAATATTAATAAAAATGGTAATCAGAAGATAACATGGTATGGATGCGCAAAGGCGTAATATATAATACCTAGAGAAAATTATCTGCCTTACTATTATTAGTAATGACTTAGCAAAATAGGGCGCCATAAATTCCCGTAGACCCCCGCATAAACGGGACTGGGTCAGTCTACCTCTCCGAACGAGACTCTGCCCTTCGTCTGGGTTCCTCTCTGCCCGAAGTCATTGATTTCAACCGTATAGCTGAGATTATTTGAGATATTTGCCAACCGCCCCACGCAGTCAGATGTGGTACAATGTGGCAAAAATTCCCCCTAGACCCCGTAAATAAACGGGGACGGGTAGCTGTCTAACCCCCCCCCACCCCGAGACGAGAAACTGTCCTTCGCCATAGTCTCGTCTGTGTTCCTCTCTGCCCGAAGGCAGAGAGTTCAACCGTGTAGCTGAAAAGATTTCAGCTAGACAGTATTTACTAGAACGAGAGTAGATATAGCAAAAGGCCGAGTTTAACGTGGGTTATCCGATCTCGTAGGGTCGGCCCAAAAAACCCGAAGAACCCGCATAAACGGGGTCAGTTTGGTCAACCTTCCCGAAAAAGACTCTGCCCTTCGGCAGAGCTCCGTTCGGGTTCATCTGAGCAAGAGACTTCGACCGTGTAGCCGAAAAAATTTCGGCTAGACTCTGTAGTACGTTGACTTACCGGTACTTATACTAACTATAGTGTAATTACTCATGGGGGTGACAAGTTATTTTGTTACATCACTACCAAACAAGAAACATAAAATAATTTTTTTAAAAATATTGATTCATTTTACATAGTCCAGTTTCTAAGAGAGATTAAACTGATTTCAAAAATATAATTTAAGAAAAAGAAAAAAAAAACTTATCTAACAGAAGTTTTACTAATTAAAATAAAAACATGACTGTTTAAATACAAAAAAAATAAGATCAAACAACTAATAATAATAATAAAATTACTACTACTACTAATACTACTAATAATAATACAATCAATACTACTACTACTACTACTACCAATAATAATCTGGTGGTTTTGATAAAGAAAAAAACTGTCAGTTGATATGGTTATCCGTGGTGAAGAATAGAAAGCGAAAGAATTTGAAAATCACCGGGACTTCACCACAACATTGACAATATTAATAAAATATGTAAATGACTATCGTCGGCCACAATCTTGACAATATTAATAAAATATGTAAATGACTATCGTTGGCCACAATCTTTACAATATTAATAAAATATGTAAATGACTATCGTCGGCCACAATCTTTACAATATTAATAAAATATATAAATGACTATCGTCGGCCACAATCTTGACAATATTAATAAAATATGTAAATGACTATCGTCGGCCACAATCTTTACAATATTAATAAAATATATAAATGACTATCGTCGGTCACAATCTTTACAATATTGATAAAATATGTAAATGACTATTGTCGGCCACAATCTTTACGATATTAATAAAATATGTAAATGACTATCGTCGGCCACAATCTTTACAATATTAATAAAATATGTAAATGACTATCGTCGGTCACAATCTTTACAATATTAATAAAATATGTAAATGACTATTGTCGGCCACAATCTTGACAATATTAATAAAATATGTAAATGACTATTGTCGGCCACAATCTTGACAATATTAATAAAATATGTAAATGACTATCGTCGGCCACAATCCTTACAATATTAATAAAATATATAAATGACTATCGTCGGCCACAATCTTTACAATGTTAATAAAATATGTAAATGACTATCGTCGGCCACAATCTTTACAATATTAATAAAATATGTAAATGACTATCGTCGGTCACAATCTTTACAATATTAATAAAATATGTAAATGACTATCGTCGGCCACAATCTTGACAATATTAATAAAATATGTAAATGACTATTGTCGGCCACAATCTTGACAATATTAATAAAATATGTAAATGACTATCGTCGGCCACAATCCTTACAATATTAATAAAATATATAAATGACTATCGTCGGCCACAATCTTTACAATGTTAATAAAATATGTAAATGACTATCGTCGGCCACAATCTTTACAATATTAATAAAATATATAAATGACTATCGTCGGCCACAATCTTGACAATATTAATAAAATATGTAAATGACTATCGTTGGCCACAATCTTTACCATATTAATAAAATATGTAAATGACTATCGTCGGCCACAATCTTGACAATGTTAATAAAATATGTAAATGACTATCGTCGGTCACAATCTTTACAATATTAATAAAATATGTAAATGACTATCGTCGGCCACAATCTTGACAATATTAATAAAATATGTAAATGACTATTGTCGGCCACAATCTTGACAATATTAATAAAATATGTAAATGACTATCGTTGGCCACAATCTTTACAATATTAATAAAATATGTAAATGACTATCGTCGGTCACAATCTTTACAATGTTAATAAAATATGTAAATGACTATCGTCGGCCACAATCTTTACAATATTAATAAAATATGTAAATGACTATCGTCGGCCACAATCTTGACAATATTAATAAAATATGTAAATGACTATCGTCGGCCACAATCTTTACAATATTAATAAAATATATAAATGACTATCGTCGGCCACAATCTTGACAATATTAATAAAATATGTAAATGACTATCGTTGGCCACAATCTTTACAATATTAATAAAATATGTAAATGACTATCGTTGGCCACAATCTTTACAATATTAATAAAATATGTAAATGACTATCGTCGGTCACAATCTTTACAATGTTAATAAAATATGTAAATGACTATCGTCGGCCACAATCTTTACAATATTAATAAAATATGTAAATGACTATCGTCGGTCACAATCTTTACAATATTAATAAAATATGTAAATGACTATCGTCGGCCACAATCTTTACAATATTAATAAAATATATAAATGACTATCGTCGGCCACAATCTTGACAATATTAATAAAATATGTAAATGACTATCGTAGGCCACAATCTTTACAATATTAATAAAATATGTAAATGACTATCGTCGGCCACAATCTTGACAATATTAATAAAATATGTAAATGACTATCGTCGGCCACAATCTTTACAATATTAATAAAATATATAAATGACTATCGTCGGCCACAATCTTGACAATATTAATAAAATATGTAAATGACTATCGTTGGCCACAATCTTTACAATATTAATAAAATATGTAAATGACTATCGTTGGCCACAATCTTGACAATATTAATAAAATATGTAAATGACTATCGTCGGTCACAATCTTTACAATATTAATAAAATATGTAAATGACTATCGTCGGCCACAATCTTTACAATATTAATAAAATATATAAATGACTATCGTCGGCCACAATCTTGACAATATTAATAAAATATGTAAATGACTATCGTAGGCCACAATCTTTACAATATTAATAAAATATGTAAATGACTATCGTCGGCCACAATCTTGACAATATTAATAAAATATGTAAATGACTATCGTCGGCCACAATCTTTACAATATTAATAAAATATATAAATGACTATCGTCGGCCACAATCTTGACAATATTAATAAAATATGTAAATGACTATCGTTGGCCACAATCTTTACAATATTAATAAAATATGTAAATGACTATCGTTGGCCACAATCTTTACAATATTAATAAAATATGTAAATGACTATCGTCGGTCACAATCTTTACAATGTTAATAAAATATGTAAATGACTATCGTCGGCCACAATCTTTACAATATTAATAAAATATGTAAATGACTATCGTCGGTCACAATCTTTACAATATTAATAAAATATGTAAATGACTATCGTCGGCCACAATCTTTACAATATTAATAAAATATATAAATGACTATCGTCGGCCACAATCTTGACAATATTAATAAAATATGTAAATGACTATCGTAGGCCACAATCTTTACAATATTAATAAAATATGTAAATGACTATCGTCGGCCACAATCTTTACAATATTAATAAAATATGTAAATGACTATCGTCGGCCACAATCTTTACAATATTAATAAAATATGTAAATGACTATCGTCGGTCACAATCTTTACAATGTTAATAAAATATGTAAATGACTATCGTCGGCCACAATCTTTACAATGTTAATAAAATATGTAAATGACTATCGTCGGCCACAATCTTGACAATATTAATAAAATATGTAAATGACTATCGTCGGCCACAATCTTTACAATATTAATAAAATATGTAAATGACTATCGTCGGCCACAATCTTGACAATATTAATAAAATATGTAAATGAGTATCGACGGCTACAATCTTGACATTAGATACGCAGATCACGTGGTATTGATAGCAAACCCAGTAAGTACAAGAAGTACTACAGAAGGTAGTGAAAAAAAAGAAGAAGGGAGTAAACATCAATTGCAAGAACACAAAATACATGGTTATTAGCAAAAGGAACAGCCCCACATGCAAATTACAAATTGGAGATACCAAAATCAAACGAGTACAACAATTGAAATATGTGGGAAGTATTAAATCCGAATGTATATTGGGGGAGAAAAATGCATTTTAAACGCTAAATGAATATTAAGAAATATAACAATTTAGTTACAAGGAAAAGAGTATTGAATTGTGATATTAATCCTCCTATATAGAAGAAAAGTTGAACAAGGTCCGCAGAAATGAAGAAGGAATGGAAATGAAAACAGAAGAATGCTGAGAATACCATGAACCGAACATGCAAGCAACGACGATGTTCTAAAGACAATAGAAACAAAAAGGAGAATTATAGATGACATCCGGATTTGGCAGATTGAATAAAAGAAAGAATATAAGGACACAACAAAAACGACATAAAAAATATAGAATTTCCCTTGTTTTTCGCATTCATTAGAAACATGTATAAAAGAAGGATTGCTGTCCCAAATTATAATATATCATAGTGAAGTGTTCATATATATATATATATATATATATATATATATATATATATATATATATATATATATATATATGATATTTTAATAATAATTGATCACAATACAAACATTTTACATCGCTACACAAAAACGTTCACGTTTCGGAAATCTAATCTTTCCTCGTCGTCGATGGTAGATAACATAATACAAATGATTTATTTGGAAGATTTGAAAATAAACCTTTACCTCTTTCGAAAGGTTAAAAGTAGTGAGCGGAAGACTTATGTCGGAATTAAAACATATACACGTGGACATGTCAGAATTAACCAATTAAAAGTCAGATCTATGTTAAAATAGAATAATGAAAAATAATGTCTGAGAGTGACGAGAGGGGCGTTATAAATTCATGTCTTGATAAATTGACACTCTAGACATGTCAGCGTCGGACATAATGTATCGAAATCCAAAGTACAGATTTGTTGAAGTAGATATACATTAACATTGAACAACAAAGACATATTGTTTTGAATTTTTGAATTTTTTTTATAATACAGAAACTTAATAAGGATACAGTTAAAAGTTTTTTTGTGGAACTTTAATATACGATGCTAATTATATTGAATAGGTGGTAAATACAGGACAATATTAAAGTTGAATAAAAAACCCAAAAAATATCGCGTGGACCATTATATACTTATAAAATAAGTAATTGTAATGTAAAGAATATTTATGAAAAATTCTTTTAACTATATCTGAATGTTAAATTTAGACGATGCCTACATAAAAATGTTAATTCATTTCTTTGGTCTAGCAGAACTTTATTTTTAGGAAACTTTATAATATGCAGCTTTTCTTGTAAATACAGGAGACATGGGTCATATAAGGATTTACAGATTCTCGTCTTTTTCAAAATATTTTCCATTTAACTTTAGAAGTTTTAATACTTTCTTTTAAATGCCAAACCTATTTAGAAAAAATGTTCCGTTAGGCAGTCATTGTTGTTGAAGAAGATATATGCTGATAGCACCTCAGTTTAACTGGATTTTTGTACTGCCAATATAAAATTTCTTAACTATTAGATTGTCACCAGATGAAATAAGTACATTGGTAAACAATAGATTCAGAAAGACACCTATTTTGTAATGGACATTCATTAAGATTTCTACAATTACACATTTTTTATCATTATTGTTTTCTGCTTTGGAATAAGAATTGTTACTTTGGTTTACGTGTAGATTTAAAATTTTGTTATGTTTTTTAATAATTTTTTTAGATTATCTCTACAACTGTAGCTTAATGTAAGAGTATTTGTATTAAAAATCTTGCTTAGAGGATTATTACTAGTGAAACCTTTCTCAATTATATTGAGACATTTCTGCCCTAACTTATTAATAACACTTTGGTTAAATGGGGGATTTATACGAAACGATTTTTCTATTCCTATTTTTCTGTTATTATTATGTTTTCTGTGTTTAATGTCAGGGCAATTGTAGCCACTATTTTTAAGGCATTGTTGTAAAAATTCCTATGTTTATAAAATACATCTTTATTGGAAGAGTTATTACTAATTCTATATTCTTTGGAGGAAGGTGTGTGCTTGAATATAGATAGAGGGTGATTAGATTTTGGGTGGATATATAAGGGATTTGCATTAGTTTTCATGTATATTTGGTATATATTATATTAGTGTTACGTCGCGGAAGTTTGCTTCTTTAAGTTTGTGCTGATTTTAACTTTTAGGTTTAGATTTTTAAACTTCCCATGGATTAATTTTCTGATTATGTCAGTTTTCATCTCTATATAACCCTATATCCTCTATGTTGATATCATGGTACATGAGATTATACAGAGTTTCCCAAGCCTGCCACAAATTTTAAGTTTTTTCGTAATAATGCTAGTTTCATTAATTCTGCCAACCAATTTTACGAAGTTACTGTCTAATTTTCTATACTTTTTATTATTTTTTTCGAATTAGAGTATTATAATCCTTCATAGTTATTTTATACACACACACACACACACACACACACATACATACATACATACATATATATATATATATATATATATATATATATATATATATATGTGTGTGTGTGTATAGGTATAATTAAAGGTTTAGGAAAATGAAATAACTAAATATAAGCAACCTTATACACGCATGCTGGTTTGTATACAAAAGTAAGAAAATAAATAATTACCAAATTTTGACAAGAGGTGTGGTGTGGTTAATTAGAGTGTGGTTAATTAGAGCCAGGTAGTATGGTTACATTTAGTGTACGACTTAAATTTCGTTGGTTACCCAACTCGTCAGGGACAAAATATTGTTTTCCTTTTATAAATATGCAGGGTATCATTTTAGGAACGCTAATCCATAGTTCAAAATTAAGATGGCACGGAAGTAGTAAAAAGACAATAATTGATTTTAAGTGCAGAAAATGGGATGCAGTTAGGAGTTATTGGGAAAAAATATAAAAAAAGGAAGTGGAAAATTGTAGCACATTTGAAATTTAAAATATGAACATGAGACGCAGTTCGTTAGCAAAAAGAGTTGACGTTTGTAGGATTAAAGGGAGATAATCAGTGTGAGCGCTAAAGTAAATTAAGTCTAAAAGGAATTTAACCAGAATTACTTTGTTTTAGGAGAAATATTTTTCTATGCGTACAATTATGCATAAGTTCATTGCGCTTATTAAGTGAATTTAAATTATCAATATTTTTGAGAATGGTTAGATTTTAGCTACAAATCCCCAATTTACTATAAGTGTAGCTATCTGTTTTGATACCCAAGTAGAACGTAGAGAATACTGTAGCATTTGCGCCTTTTGTGTGGTAAGTGTCATTGTTTGATGGTAAAAATATTTTTCAAATTATTTGCAGTTGACCCGAAAATAAAAATTAGTTCGTTCGTTGTGCCTGATGCAAGCCTTATATATAACGTTTTTATACATGCATTTACTATTTATAGGGCAAACGGAACCTTTACCGCAATTGCATTTTTGATCATCATAGCTAATGTTGTTATTTGTGTTGCTAAAGTATCTGTTAATTAGTATGCTATGTTATCTCCAAACCCCTTGTGTTGAAAACCATGCAAAGTTAATTCTTGCGGGGAGAAATACCTATTCAAATGGGGTATCTGAAAAAATTAAATTATATATATATATATATATATATATATATATATATATATATATATATATATATATATATATATATATATTGCCTGTGCATTTTGGCAGCATGATTTTCTGCGGCAAGTTTCATTGAATAGTTTTATTTATTTTTTTCTGTTTATTTTCAGCAGGGTCCGTTCACATCCTCGGATGAGCTTACTGGAGTCGGTATTAAAAAGAGAGAAGAATTACTGCGTTGATAGATATGTGTGCGCGCGCAAGATTGTGTGTGCATGCATGTGTGTGTAAGTATCAAACGATTTTTTAGATATCAAGAAAAACAATTTATGGGAAATGTATGACAGAATGCAAAAGGTTTTCTTGTTATTTCTTCTATTATGGTAAGAAGAAATATTTCATTAGTAGGTGATGAAACGTAAACGAACCCCCCCCCAAAAAAAAAAAATCAGTGAAATCAGCTCCACAACCAATACATATAGGATAAAAAAAATGAAATATTCACAGTGCTTCGTGCGCATGTCTCGTGGCATGAACGGAAATATGAATATAAGTACGATGTGAGGGACGAAATGGATCACACGAAAACCTTTTTCCATTTACTCATAGATTTCTTTAATATATATATATATATATATATATATATATATATGTATATATATATATATATATATAATGCTTAACGGATATACCACTTGATCGGAGAAACATATGAAATAGATATTTTCAAAATTCTTACATACATATATATATATATATATATATATATATATATATATAAGTACAAATACACACACAGAGACACACACACACACATATATATATATATATATATATATATATATATATATATATATATATATATATATATATATATAATGCTTAACAGATATACCACTTGATCGGAGAAACATATGAAATAGATATTTTCAAAATTCTTACATATATATATATATATATATATATATATATATATATATATATATATATATATATATATAAATACACACACACACATATATATATATATATATATCTATATATATATATATATAAACAGAGAGAAAGAAGGATATATATATAGAGAGAGAGAAAGAGAAAAAAGGGGATATATATACAGAGATAGAGAGTGATGTATATATATATAGAGAGAGTGGGTGATATATATATATAGAGAGAGAGAGAGAAAAAAAGAGAGATAGAAAGAGAGAGAGAAAGAGAGATAGAAAGAGAGAGATAGAGAGAGAGAGATACGCACACATACAACACATACGCACGCATACAACACATACGCACACACATATATATCCTTATCATCTTTTTACAATACGGCAGTAAATAAAAAAGCTGGTATAGATAAATGATAGTCAGGAAAATAGAAAAAAATATATGAGAACGCGGGGGAAGTGAAATGATATGAAATTTTCAAAACCCCAATTACAAATATAATCATTTAAAACATTTACAAAATAAGATTAGGCATAAGTAAAACTTTAATCCGTATGAGGTTTTCCAATTAATCCGAATAACATAAAGAAAATATTACACCAATTTCTTTTCTCATAAATCAATAATGCAAAACTTGTTTAATGTCAGAGCAAGCAGGAAAAGAATTGTTCGAAAATATAAGAAGTAAATAAATTTAATTTGTTTACTTTTATCTTAGAACAACAAGCATACATCGTGGAAAGATGAACGGAATATTCAAATTAGGCATAATCTCCTTCTCTTGACTGTTTTACTATTTTCATACATAAATAATTCTGTATAATTAAAATGATTTGCCTTATCACTATTTAATTAGTTTATTTTGAAGCTAGACACAATCCTCCAGCGAAAAAAGTATGCTGTTAAGATCAGTTTCACTGAAAGATCGTAGGTTCTACTGAAACTAGCCCGCAAAAAAGCACATTTTTTCGCCTGGTGACATTTTTCTTTTACAATGTACCGTATTCCTTCAAAATCATGGCTCTCCACAATGTCGTTTTTTTTTTGTAAGTAAAAATTGTTTTTTTGGTCCTTGATGCTTTTATTAAATTCCTTTGTATCGTGTTTACTCACCATGTCACTAATGTTAATTTTGTTCGTAATAATTTTGCTAGTTTCATTTATTCTGTTAAACAAGTGAGTAAAATTTAGTTATATCTCCTCATCTCAACTAGTTACCCAAATTTGTTTGGTAGTTTATCTCTTTTTCTTTGTCTCTCTTGACATGTTCGGATACTGTCCAAGTGTGGAGTAATGGATAGCAGCTCGGATTGAGAAATCGGAGATCCGAGTTAAAATTTCAGTCGAATCCATTACATTCACTTATGTGCTAATACCCTTGGGAAATGTATGAATCCTCTTCTTATTATTTAGGTAAATAGCAGAACAGACCGGGTTCTATAGCCTTGGATGGCAACTGGTTACCGTAGAAAGAAATGGCAAATGCGGGAAAAAAATCTGCCTGATGGAGCGAAAAGACACATGATCGCCTAAGCGTATATTACCCAGGGACATAAATGACTGACACTTTTTTTATTATGTCCCCAATAGATCTGAACCGTCTCTGTTTATTAGTGTTCTGTTCTATTCGTCTATTTATTAGTGTTCTTTTCCTTTCATGTCTCTCTAGAACTTTGTCCCTACCCATGTTAACGCACATGATATTTTCAGTATCCTAATGTGAACCTCATGTGTGTTGCCTTAAGCCTCTTCCTTAGCTGTGATAAGATTGTCCAGCATTCACTGCCATATAGGAATACCGCTATTACATAACTCTTCTTTGTTTTTAATGAAATTAAACTAAGAAAAGCAACTCTCCAAAAGGAAAAACAAAATGATAGATAAATAAACAATTTAACAAACCATGAATGCACGAAAAATCCCCACCACAAATAGCTCAAGTCATTAAAAATAAATAAAAAGTTAAAAAATAAAACAAACAGTATTATATAATAACAACAAATAAACTTACCTATAAAATAGTCTTTTGAATAATTTGAAATACCGAGTGCAATAAATTATCGTCTAAAATACGCAAAAATGAAAATAGCACTGGCATCTTATTTTAGCATATATATTTACTACAACTGCACAAACATATCTTGTACTACTATAAAGTATATTTATTTAATTAACTCGCCATTGACTTCAACCACTGTTTCCAGACGACTTCGGAATCTCCTGCATCACTTGTGCACCGTCTTCTTTTTTAAGTTAGTAAATGATACCATAATCTTTGTTTTCAGTTCATTTTTGGTGTCACAAGACGTTTCGCTCGCTCGACTGTGTTCCACACACAATAATGGAGGAGGTTGCAATCTGGGGAGTTAGGTGGCCAGATGTAAGTGGTGATGTGACAGCCATGAATGTGTTCTCCTGCTTGTCTGGCGTGGTGAAGAATCATGTTGACAGACATAGGCTCTTCCAACAGCTAAACTCTTGACCCAAAGCAACGCAACCTCCTCAAGCCACACGATGCACGCCTCCGTGTTGAGTCTTAGGCCCTCAGCAACAAATTCAGTTCTTTTCTATCGTAACGATCCGAGTGAGTTTTCCGGACTGTCGTATCTTAGTATTCATCATTAGACCAAGCCTACTCTTTTTGAATCCTCAACGCTGTCTTCAGATTGACACTCAATCACTCTGAAATGTTCATATTGAATCTTCCTGTGCGAATGCCAAGCAGTACAGAATGTCGTTTCCAAATTTCTGGCGCAGTGAATTGCCTCATGCTGCACTCTTTATCACAAACAGTGCCCCACTGATCCTGCTATACTGTGTAGTAGACAAAATCAAGAACAATGCGCATGCGTGAAAGTAAAAATATAAAATGGTGACAATTAACCCATCGTATTCTGTATTAACAGTTGCTATATAGCCAGTAACACTTAGGATAAATTCAATAAACCAGACAAAAAACACGCCCAATTGGCCAGCAGATATAAATATTCGAATCATCACAGGGTAGACATGGACTGAGGATTTCGTTCAGGCATAAATCAGACTGTCAACAGCTGGTGTTGACCACAGTCTCCCCTTACACACACAAGCACATACACACGCACGCACACACACAAATTTTTACATCAAGAAACCGGAAGCTTACAGGAAAAAAAGAACAAATACTTAACTAAAACTTACAAACCAGCACCGGACTCGAACATTAAAAATTTAAATGAGGGGGCAAAAAATATCACTACTAAACTAGGGATAAGTAATAGGGTCTGTGTGCTTGACTGTAGGCAAACTTTTCTTACCATAAATGACCACAATGTAGAATTCCATAACAATCCTCATTTTCGCCTCATACACCTTACCAAAACTGAAATGTGTAAAATAAGCTAAGAAATTTCGAAAAAAAAATGTGACTCATTTTGAGTAACAATATTTACTCAAGCCAATCAATGGAAGCATACAAATGAGTGCATATCTTGGTTCCATAAAATCAACAATAAAAATAAATATGTATTCATAAAATATTACATTAACAACTTCTATCAACCTATATCAGAAAACTGTCTACTGGAGGGTTTGCATTTCGCGAAAGGCTTAATAGGAATAACATCTAACCAAACGGAAATAATGTTACATTGTTGCAAATCCATTTTCTTCCACAAGGGAACAACATGGATTGACAAATCGAATAAAAAACGGATTTGGCCTACTACAAGATTCCTTTAATGCCGCTTAAATTTCGGAAGTAATAGATCTGAATATTTTATATGAAATCAACAAGATCTTTCATCGAAACAACCACGGTCTGTATAGGGATGACGGCCTAATGGTAGCACCAAACAACAAAAGAATCAATGGCACTATTAGAAAAATGCTTTTTAAAGCTCTTTAAAAACCTCGGCTTTGAAATTGAAGTCGACATAAATAAAATATCGTTAACTATTTCGACGTTGAATTAAACCTTTTCACTGGCAGTCACCACCCTCGTACATAAAACCTAACGCAAAGTTAAGATACGTAAATATTAAATCCAACCTCCAGCCAAATATAATTAAACATATCCCCAATGGAACAGAGTCCAGGCTATACAAAACCCTTCCAATAAGAAAATTTTTGAGGACAAAAAGAAAAAAAAATAGGAGATAAACTTTAAGGCAGAAGGCCACAAAGGAACTCTAGAATTTAAACCCCAATACATTAAACACCATACGGAAGCCATTTCGAGGAAAAGAAGAAACATATTTGGCTTAACTCCCACTTTTAACTTAGAGGTGAAATGTAATATACGTAAATTATTTTTCAAGCTCCTTTCTAAACACTTCTTAAAAATATTTAGGACTACATAACATATTCAATAAAAATACAGTCAAATTAAGGTACAACTGCATACCTAGTTTAGATATAATGATAAAAAGACAAAAAACAGGAAACTTCAAAACCAACGTGCAGCAAAATAATACTAGTAATAAATGCAACTGTAGAAACAAAATTAGATGCCCATTAAATGAAGTTTGTAAAATGGAATCTATTATTTATAAAGCAGAAGTAACAAATATAAATGGTCAAATGAAATCATATATAGGCTTTACGAAAGGAGCTTTCAAGCGCGGATAGTACAATCACACATCGACTTTTAAGCTACCAAACTATAGACACTTCACTAAACTTACCAGCTACATATGGAATTTAAAAGAAAAAATAACAGAGATTCGGTCGTAAGGTGGACTATTTTTTTAAAAAGTAAAAAACATATAACAAATATAGCCACATTTAGAAACTGCCAATATGTGAAATTAGTAATTATGACATTTCCGGACGCCAAAAAATCTTTTAAACCAAAAAGTTTAAGTTCTCGCCCGCATATATAAAAAATATTTGCTTTCCATTTTACTGTATATATTTACAATACACTTCCATCCGGGTGAAAATCTCAAACACCAATAACACTTTCTTTTTCATCATTACCCTATTTACTGCGTTAGGAAGAAGAGCCACGACTTGTGGCATTGTATACCTTGTTTTACTTTAGTTCTGCTAATACAAGACCCGAGGTCCAATCACGGTAGAAGATCCATGAGTGAAATTGTTGTAAAGGAGGGGCACGGACTTGGTAAAAAGTGTATATAATGAGGATTTATTGGCTGGATATCGGTTGACCTTGGATATAACGAAACCTGGATTTTAGTTGTCAGGCAAGCATACTTTCAGGAGTTTGTTGCACGAAGTAACGATTCTAAAGAAGAATGTGCGTGGAACTTATTACTTACGAAAGGTAAACGGGATGAATGGGACTTATTTGCCACCATGAACAGGGCATAAAGGGTTCTAGCCTTGAAAACCTGAACTGGCCGGAGTAAAAATGTAACATGTTTGAAAGTTGGCCAGAGCGATAACGATTTAGGAGCGAGAGGCTAGCAACTGGGAGATAACGGTTGCAGTGTGGTCAATAATTCATCATCAACAAAACCGTATAATCGCTTTTAGGTGGATCCATTATTGGGATCAATGGATATCTAGGGTGGGCTAGAGAATGTAAATATACCTGGGTTGATGTCCAGGCAACTGGTAAGACCACTGGCCGTGTGGGAGCCACTAGCCTTCTTTATATTCAACTAGGAGAACGGAAATTACCTAGAATCATGCTTCATTCAAATTCCAATATATTTTATGTCACGATTGTCATCTTTCTCCTGTCTTTGGTGTCTTTCCTGATGACTTGTTAAATCGCACTGAAAAAACAGCTTTTCATTGCCCGAAATTTAATACTTAAACTTGGTCCGCTTGCGGACACCTTATACTGTTAGTCAACTCCTAAAATCCTAAATATATGTTGGCTTTATATAACCCATAAGTGATTGGTAAGCCGTAAAAAACAGACTTAATATTTAAAAAACAATAGAGATAAGCCAGTGTCTATTGATGACGTCATGTTATATTGGTTCCAAGTCACGCTAATTATATGCTGTTAATTCCTTCATTTTTAATGAGTCACTGGTATTACTTTTAAGCTATTTAATCTATATAATAAATGCGAATGTCAATGTGTCATTGTGTCACCATTTCTCAATTTTATTAATAGAGGCCGTAGCCCAAAATAAACCATTTAGGAATCAACCCAAATGCGTAAACGAATTAAAAACATTCCGGGACGAAAATAAAATTTCGGATACCCAAGTTATCATCACCTTGATTGTATTTGGATCACGCCATCTTGGCATCTACTGATAAAAACGACTAAAGGGACACAATTGTCTGTCATCAGGTTATTTCAAGTGAAAAAATACTGTTCTCAAATAACAGTGTTTCAAAATAAAATTGTCCATGTTATCAACTTTATTCCTAGAGGCACTAGCCCAACATATATCATTTTGGAATCAGGCTGACTCTGTGAGCGAATTAACAACATTCCAGGCTGGATCCTGATACACAATCGTAAAACTTTGGATTCCCAAGTTTTCATTACTGTGATTGTTTTCGCCGATGTTTTTACGTGATTTTTGAGACAAAATTTTCGCACGATAACAATTTTCATTAAATTGGCGGCAAAAGAATTATCGTTGAACTTTAAAAAAGTAAGCTTAAATATTAATGCAATACTTAAAAGCTCCTCCCCACTTATTGTGATGAAGGCCCAGTCAAGAGCCCTCCGCAGTAGCTTGCTTAAATCCCGCTCTATCGGGCGTCTTTTAAGTTAGAATTAATTAAGTTAGAATTAATATACATGCTTAGTTATACCTTCCAGAACACAATGCACTCTCATTACGTCAATGTATGTGATTTATTCATATTCATTAATGTACAAGGGGCAATGAAGAAACTGAGGCAATTTTTTTATTTTTCCTTTCACGTATGCGCGTTGCTTGATTTTGGGTTTGTGAACTGCATATTATAGTAGGATCAGTTGGGCAGCGTCTGTGATAAGAAAGGGCACAATCACGAAATTCATTGTAGTGATTGCGACGTTATGCCTCCATTCATCTTCCCCATATATATATATATATATATATATATATATATATATATATATATATGTATGTATGTATGTATATATATATATATATATATATATATGTCACACATAATGTCTTTAATATATATATATGTTTGTATATATATGAAAATGACATTAAAATATAACGGAGTAAACAAGAAGATATTAAAAAAATGTTTCATCATTATTCAGATTTCAAGAAGTTATTTGGTCTGAAAAGTTTTGAGCAAAATACATATGCGTGTGTGAGCAGTACACACACACACACACACACACACACACATATATATATATATATATATATATATATATATATATATTGAATTTGTTGTTTTATATAATAGGTAAATTTATCAAAGTTAAAAAAAATTAAAAAATGAACTGGCAAATTTACAAAGTTGTAAAAGTTAATGAAAAAAAATGATAGCCAGAATTTGTCGATCTTAGTCAACAATACACAATGCTAAGTATCTTTGACTAAATACACCTTATATATATATATATATATATATATATATATATATATATATATATATATATAAATATATATATATATATATATGTTTGTATTTGTGTATGTATGTGTGTGTGTATAATTTCATCTCTATAATATAAACATGAATATTATTATGTTATATATATATATATATATATATATATATATATATATATATACATTTATGTATATATATATATATATATATATATATATATATATATATATATATATATATGTATGACTGTATGGATATATGTATTTGTACGTCCTTAATTATGTGCAACAATCATCACACACACACATATATATGAAAGTTTCTTCCGAGTCTGGAACCAGAGGTTGGCTTTGGGCGATATAAGTTCTCAAGTTGTATTATTATGTACTTTCCGAGTGGTACAGACAACTAAATTTAGAAATTAGTATCGAAATAAAAGATGGAGGAACATAAAATAAAATGTCAAATACAAAAAAGATGAGAAAATAACCAGAAAATATGAAGAAAATTGTCGGATTTCTATTTAGATCCACGATTTTCCATTTCCTGTTTTATTCTTTTTTAATATTGTATTTTTTGCGAAATTCTTTTTATTAAAGAAATTTAGTGTTGCGTATAAAACCGAGTTTCAATTAGACACGTCACGTTGTATGTTTTCTTGAAAATATCGACTTACAACGCGCATTCAACCGAGGACAATATTAATCGCTGTCATGTCTGGCTTGATCAGAATTTATTGTCTTCCTTAAGTTTCCTTCTCATATTAGACTTTTTTACCCAAAATAATAGTAAAAAATAGTTGCCCAATATCAAGATATTGGTGGCAGTAGATGACGACTACTCTCTAGTTAACAAGATCCATGATGGCCAAAGCCTTCACTATTACATCAGTGTCGCTATATTTATTACAAAGTTTCTGTGGTTGTACGCTCAGGCCTTCTTCAGTATCTACCTATATTTATGAGATAAGGCATTATGTATGCTATTTACATTATTCGGACTATTGTACTCATCTTTGTCGCCATATTTATTACAACGTTTCGTGCCGTTGTACGCTAAAGCCTTCTTCAGTATTTGTCTATATTACTGAGATGAGGAAATATGTACATTATTTACATTATTCGGACTATTGTTCTCATCTTTGTCGGCATATTTATTGCAACATTTCGACCGTTGTGAGCTCAGGCCTTCTTCAGTATTTGTCTATATTTCTGAGAAGAGGTATTATGTACACTATTTACATTATTCGGACTACTGTTCTCATCTTTGTCGCCATATTTATTACAAAATTCCGTCCATTGTACACTCCGGCCTTCTTCAGGCGGTTGGAATGTCGAACTGAACCCTTTATTTCGTTCACTGGGGAAGACTGTTCTAGTTCCACGTGCCATGTTTTAATGAATGTCAGTTATCAGTTATCTCCTGTTAATTCCCCTCTCCAAGTTTACCAGTGCCTTAACCGGGTATTGAATTCATACATGGAACAGTGGATACAGGCGCTGGTTAGATCTAGTGACATGACCCAAGGAATGTGAGTTCAATATCCAGTTAAGGCATAATACCTCATCTCAGAAATATAGACAGGCCAATGTCTTGTTCTTTCGTCTGACGTAGCTTTAATAACTCAATGGGGAAATAACTGGTTCCTTACTTTCAATATTCCTGAATACTTTAATCTTGACCTCTTCAACTTAAGGCTCATTTATTATCTATAACATTAATGATAATAGTTCCGCAACAATCTTCTGTTACACTCATATCTCACACGTCGTTATCCCTTCCTTTACAATCATGTGCGATGCTCAAGAACATTTGACTTGGTGATGTTTAGTTATAATTTTTTTTTTAAAGAAATATTTTAACCGAACATCTTTTACTGTTGGATTATATCTTGGAAATGCTAATTACATTTTGTACTTCCTTTGCTCCAATCCAGGATAAACTTAGTTTTAATTTAAAAAAAAAAAAAAATAACACTTACCAATGTAAGAATATTCGCATTGCCATCAGGACTTCATTATGCCTTGATGTAATGGAATGTGTCGTTGAGTGCATACCTACTCAATTGGTCGCTGTATTGAATGTTTGATTATGTAGCAAGCTTCTTTCCAAGTCGCATTGTCAACGCACAGACCGTTCGTCTATTTTGTTCAAGGAATAATGTTTTCTCGCACACACATATATACGTATGCACGCGCGTTCACACACCTTCTATCGGTTTTTTTTTTTTTTTTTTTTACCTAAAATGGGATCTGTGTAAAACTATGGCAGGTAAAATTGTTATTATTTTTAATATGCTAATGTTGATTTTGTTATTATTTTTAAGCCGGTTATTTGCTTGTTTTTGGCGACTGCGCTTAGTAAATGGTAGAAACTCCAATTTATAACAATTATTGGTATATATACGGTGGTATTAATTTTGCTGGGGGTGAAAAGAAATATAATAGTAGACGAATTCGGCAATGGCAATTGTGGTGCGGTAGTAATGGTGGGAAAGGGGTGAGGATAATAATAATTGTAGCAGCAAATAGTTATAGTAAAATAGTAGAAGTGATTGTAGTAATGTTGGTAGAATAATAATAACTATAATTATAATTATTTGATAGTACTTTGAATTAGAAAATAGATCATTTTATTATGGGGCCAGTGGTTTCTCTTTTCCTGTTCATAGGGTCAATGGTGGTTTATGTTGCAGTGTTGGTTGGTATTTTTTTCATCCATTTGGTATAATTTGTGATAATAGGTATTTGTTTTCATGTCAGCATTTAGAAATTATTTCTGATCTTATGTGCAGTAATTTCTTTTGTTGGGTGTGGGAAATTATTGCTACCTTTTCGTGCAGGCATTTCTTTGTTATATTCTTGTAGGAGGGTGTTTTTTCAATATTGTGCATTTTTATTTAAATTTGCTAACCAGCTTCATATTCACTTAATAAAAATTGTTTTATCTAAGGGCAAAAAGATTTTGTGAACCGGAGAGTGTCATATTGGCTAATTACTCATATTGCCATAGTTTGCAAACGCGGGTATAATTGTTATATGGTTTTACCTTTTTTTAAAATTGTCCACCTTACGACCGGAACTCTGTTATTTTTTTTTCTTTTAAATTCCATATGTGGCTGGCAACTTTAGTGGAGTGTCTACAGTTTGGTAGCATAAAAGTGGATGTGTGATTGTACTATCTGCGCTTGAAAGCTCATTTCGTAAAGCCTATATATGATTTCATTTGACCATTTATATTTGTTACTTCTACTTTATAAATAATAGATTCTATTTTACAAACTTCATTTAATGGGCATCTGATTTTGTTTCTACAGTTGCATAAATTACTAGTAATATTTTGCTGCACGTTGGTTTTGAGGTTCCTGTTATTTTGTCTTTTTAAAAAGAAATCAATAAAACCTCCACCGTAAAACGGAAAATATTAAATAAAAAACGATATTTTTTTAGTCCTTAAATGACCCATATTCCCGGTGTCTACATATTATTACATTTCCTAGAAATAATGATCTAAATCAGCGGAATGAATTATCAATAATTTGTAGCCATTATATAATGCTTCCTTTAAAAGGCAGTTAATATAAGTTCTCATAAAAATCTATGTATTACAATTATATATCCTTTATTATATTAATATATAATGGTCCATATAATATTTATATAATTCTTTGATTTTTCAACTTTAATATTGCTATGTTTTATTGGCGATTCAACATAATATGTATTGTATTTTGTGTTCAATATATATATATATATATATATATATATATATATATATATATATATATATATATATAAATGATTAATCGCATTAGATGCCTCTTTAGCATAATTCTCAAGTATATATAAGAAATTGTTTTTATAAAATAAATCTTGAAATTCTTCAAAATTAAACTTCTATTAAATATATCACTCTGTCTAATTCACTACATCATAAATTTATATTCGTAACCAGATGTCGTCTGTGAAGACGGTCCTTAAAAATGTCAATTTATCTTGTCAGGAATCAATAACACACCTTCCACTAATTTCAAACGTAATTTTTCACTTTTCTTCTTTAACTTTGATTCGTATTTTAGTTGGTCAATTCTGACATACCCATAAAATTTTAAAATCTTCTTCCTTTTTTTTAACTCTCAAATAAGCTACTAAAGCGTTTTCTGATTTCACAAATTATTTTCGTCAGAAATTTCCCAATATTGTTTTGCCTCGTGATCGAATAATGTTTAAGTTCCGAACGTAGAAATATTTGTGCAGCGATGTAAAATATTTTATAATAAAAATATTTTATATATATATATATATATATATATATATATATATATATATATATATATATATATACATACATATATATATATATATATATATATATATATATATATATATATATATGCACACACACACACACATATATATATACATACATATATATATATATATATATATATATATATGTACATACATATATGTATACACACGCACACACACACACAAATATATATATATATATATATATATATATATATATATATTAAAATTGCACATATAACCGAAATTAAAATAACTGATCCAACGTGCAACTTTTGGATAATAAGTGTGATATTACTGTAATTATTGAACAATATAGTTCATGTCACATTGACGGCAAACCTACCAGTAAAAAAGAATTCTCTTATTACTATATTTGTACAAAAACGCACAACCTTAAAATTTAAAATTAAAACTTAAGGTTGCGACCACACGTTCCAAAACAATAACTCATTTCTCATAGCATTTTTTTCGGATTACATCCATATTTTCGTTGTCCTCTTATTACCGAAAAGTCAAAACAAGAACAAATCTATTTCCATACCTGAGGATGTCTGTAGGAACAGAAGAAAGCTTGTAAAAAATTAAAAAAGACCTTATGCAACTGGAATTTATAAACTGGGATCATATCATTCATATACAGGTTCGGTTCGGGGTTGGTGTATCTAATTTATATTGTTTGCGATGATGTATTCTCGCCATTTAAACCATTACCCTCTATATTTGTTTTTTTGTATGAATGATTCATGTAATATATATATATATATATATATATATATATATATATATATATATATATTTGCAGCATGTTTTCACTGAGACATTTTTCGTTGAATAATTTAGACATGTTATGCCTATTTATTTTCAGTTTGATCCTTTCATATTCACTGATAAGTTTTTTGGTGTCGTTATTGAAGGACGAGAGAAAAACTCCGTGTTGATACATATTTCTTTTATTTCGAGTACTTTCGACATAGCACAATGTCATCATCAGGGTATTGTTTATTGCAAGACAAATATTGTAGTGTCATTATTGCCGAAGATAAAATTGTGGTTTTCACCTGAATGTTAAATTTCTTACTTGTGGGCCACTGTTTAAGGGGAGGAAACTGAGTATGGTTGTATAGAGTTTTCTTTTACGAAATAAGTAGTAAAAAAAATATTGACATTTCAAACTATCTATTGTACACATTTTAAATATTTGTGGAGTATTCGTTTTTTTTCTGGACGTGTGAGGGTCAAGCCACTCATTTCCTAGGAACTGACAGCCAGATACCTGCACATATGATTTGATTATAGTGGTGAAGGCTTTGTGCGGATTCAACCACACTTTTTGAAGAGCCGAATAGAGAGAACGGATGCACTACGTATCACGAGGCACCCAAACGACCCTCCGCAGGTTTTGAATCCAGAGTTGTCCTTCTCCTAGAAGGTCCTGCTATTTACCAATAGCTGGGGTGAGAAGAAGAGGGTTTAATAAATGTGAATGATTCGAAATTGTCTGTCCGATTCCTCAATCTGAGCTGCTATCCACTACTCCACACTGCCTATTCCTATATATATATATATATATATATATATATATATATATATATATATAATGGGGTATTGAATTTACGTTATATATAATTTATCTCCCTTTTCTCTCTCTTTGCTCTCTCTCTCTCTCTCTATATATATATATATATATATATATGAGAGAGAGATGCAACCTGGCATCAATCTATTGGTACCATCTTAAACTAGTGACAACATTTTACCTACTTTGGCTACTATCTACCTTGGCTATAATAATGCTGTCACCTTTATTTTATCCTTATCTATCAAAAGTCAACGTGCATTGTCCCATGTGCCCGTAAGGGATGAGTAAGCGAATGCCTTCTAAGCAAAATGAAATTTGCACATTGAAGAAAATAGAGGACATCAATCATACAAAATATAAAGGGTATCTGAAGACAATGAACTGGACCGTCGAAAGATGGAACTGGACATCATAACACGATGTGTCGTAGGTATTAGCATGGCTCACAGGAAATGGAAGAACCTTTTAACCATCGTCTCAATAGGTGAATAACAAGGTTAGTGATATAAGATTTCTAGACATTACAGGTAAAGTATAAAGCGTGGACGTTATCTCGGACACAGTATATTGGAAAATAATTTGGTTATGTAAAAGATACAGTGAGAATCTAATCGAAGCCTCCGAACAAAATTTCAATCATAGAGATGAAAAAAAGAAATTGAAATAATTCACGAAGGTACCCATAAGCTTATAGACTGAAAGAACACTAATCAATGAGCAAATTTAATGAAATTTACGGAGAAGGGAAGATAATAATATGTTAAAAAAATGAAGTAGCGAAAAATAAGCAAGAGAATGGACATTTAAATTGTCAAATTCACAGAAAATGGCATCTCTAAATTCAGGTTCTATGAAAGTGATAAGATGGTAAGGATCTTGTAAAATAGAAATTTGGTAACAAAATAAACTTTAATTTTTAATAGATAATGGAAAATAGTATTACACTTAATATGGAAGACATGATGTGGAGAAATCATCTTGATATTGGACACTTATAGGGCAAGCGGAAAGCAAGAATTTCAGAGGGATCAGAGAATGACTGCCATAACTGTTCCTAAGAGAAAGATGGGAGGGAAAGTTTTGGAGAGCAAATTATCCAAGATATACTCAATATACATGATACATAAAATGATTTCCACTATGAAATTAAAAAAGAAAAATGTATGAAATTAAAAAGAATGGAGGAAGAATCAGAAAGGCGTGGAATTCAAAATATTCTTCATCCCCATTAAAGCTGAACAACAAATGCTTGCATTGAAAAACAGAAACGTTAAAACCACCAAAAATTAAGGAATCATTTTAAAGGATAATCGACAATTATTATGCGAACCTGTTTGTTTCAAAAATAAAATTAAAATCCCATCGGCTATTTCTAACGATATGACAAAGTTAGCAGCGGGCAAAGTAATATTTGGGCTTTAACAATTGAAATGCGCTAAATTATCAGGGAAATGTGGCATAGTAACA
This sequence comes from Acanthosepion lycidas, assembly GCA_963932145.1. Classification (NCBI taxonomy): domain Eukaryota; kingdom Metazoa; phylum Mollusca; class Cephalopoda; order Sepiida; family Sepiidae; genus Acanthosepion; species Acanthosepion lycidas. Next base: position 10,215,925 of record OZ010592.1, on the reverse strand, counting down.
GACGTTTTGAAAGAAGCGCGCAAAGAATAATTCTACAAAATATTATCACAGATATTTGCACAGTGAATATATCAAAGAAAGTTACCTCAACACTTTGTTTTATGAATACTCATTTTAATTCATAATACATTAGGCAAAAGAATTATGGCATATATCAACATATCATATTACTATCAAACGACTATCAGAAATATTTATCGACTGAAAAATACACCGAAATTAATATCAGTGCTATTAAGAGGATTTAAAAGTGCTTAATCAATGACAAACGAAATGAAAGCAATAGTCTGAATGAAAGAAGGATAGTTTATGATGAAAATATATTTGAACAGAAAGGTAGCGTTACACTCGGTTGTAATTCATGAAGTATTTTTTAAAATAAGTATTTCGTCATTAATTAGATTCTCAAGATCACTATTAACGGTTTTTATAATAGTGAGGGAAGTTTCATTTTTAATCTTTTGTTTAAATTTTCTGGTATAGAACTTCTCATGACGCCTGGGCGGTAGCGTTATATTAGGTTGTATAAAAAGAAAGGACAAAGAAATATCTTTATTCAGTGACAAGACCTTTCTCGTTTTACATCCGAGGAGTCTTCCCGGACACCGGCTGAAGTCCGTGCTGCAGACAGCGCTACAAAAATATCTCCAATCGAAGTTACCATATATATATATATATATATATGTATATATATATACATACATATATATATATATATATATATATATATATATATATATATATATATATATATATATACAATTATACACACACATATACACACACATATATATATACAAATAAACACACATACACACACGCACGCACACACAGACAAACATACACACACGCGGCCCCCCCCCACACACACATATATATATATATATATATATATTATGCTCACTACATATTTTAACATTTTTTCGTAGTTGTAGAAGCCCAGAATAATTCAGTATGCATAATAATGTTTATATGTGTTTTATTTCTCTTTTATATATTTATTTATTTTTTTTGTAAATAAAATCCTGAAAACTGCCAGATATTTCCGCTTGTCTAAAATAAATCTTAAAACAAAAGAAATCGATTATATTTGGTATCGGCGAGTCCATGCAATCGGCCCTTTCTTTAGGTGCATTTGGCCTTTTTCTTAGCTGCATAGTATGTTCTTTGGTAGGGCTATATACAATTTTGAATTCAGAAATTTTATTTCCCCGTAAATCGTTTGCCGCACACAGCAATATAGACCACTCTGTTTCTCTATTTTACGCATAGCTGTGGGCAGAACAGATGGGTTCATACCTTTTCCCAAGTGTATTAGCACATAAGCCGATGTAATGAACTCAGCTGAAATTGGAAATCACCTCTAAGATTCCTCAATCGAAACCTTAATCAAATTACTATCTTTCTTCCTTGCAATAAAACGAATAATAATGCATATATATCTTCGAAATATTCATAAAATAATCTATGCAATTTAATAATAAGGATTATTGACCTACTGGCTTCAACAACACGATTTGAAAATCGATTTTAAAATCTGTGAATTGTTAGATTATTAAGAGCAGTAGAAAAGTAACACAATTTCTGCTTTTCAAAATAATAATTAAAAATTATTAGCAATCGTCCACAATAATAAAAGGAGCATTGATCCAAGAAAAAAAGATTTTATATTCATTGATCAGGCATTTTTCTGTATTCTTTTGTATCTGAATCTTCACTTCCAGTTCGTGTTTTAGATTCTCTATTGTTGGAATCCGGCTTGTTTTGTTCTTCTTTTTCGAATGACTACAAAAGGTGTTTGCTAGCCTTTTCTATCTATAACACTCTCCTCATTTAGAGGGTAAAACATGCGAGATGTACATGCACTACTGGACGTCTTTGTAAAATAACCTAGAAAATAACTTGCCCTTGGATTTGCGTGTTATTTTTCAAAATCATTTCATGCCAAGCCAGACAATAAAGCCAATAAGACGCAAAGAGTGCCTAGTGTGAAAGTATATGAAAAAAAAAGAAAAAAGAAAACATTATAAACGAGAGAGAGAGCAATAAAAGAATAGAACCGAAAGAGTCACACGATAATGAATAAAAAGACATTTAAATTTTTGAAGATCAAATTTGATTGGAAAACAAGAGACCGGGGGAGATTTCCACAAGTGAGACGAGCGAGAGAAGAACTGGTATTGTAGTATTTTACTGGCGTGGAAAAAAAAAATCACTCCATATATGGGTTAAATAGCGGGTAATAGGTGGATCTCAAGACTTGAGTGGCAGTCATTAAAATAGAAGAAAAACCAATTTCACAAAATTTGGCGATGACAACGTAAAACAAATCCAGCATTCACAAGGTATTCAGAATAAAAAATATCTGTAGTTGGTGTTTTGAAGAGTCGGTGGTGTTATGGAGGCAGTAATCTGCCGTCAATCATAAAGTATAGTCTCAAGGAAGGAGAAAAAAATAAAACTTAGCATCGGTGTAAATGTTGGTATGACGGGGGTTTCCTTTTTCAGGGTTTATAGGTAGGGATTAACAATTTTTCTTCTTCTAGACTGGCTCCCAGCCAAGGCACAAAAGCGTAATCTACATTTATATTAAATCCATAGATGGAGGAACATCGGTTCAGTTTTGTCAATAGCCTTATTTAGAACCTGACGTTAGCATAATAATTCTGTTTTGCACTCACAACTTCATAATATCATAATATTTACATGTATCTCTTTTGCTCCACTGACACCATGGAGGTGTCTGTCACTAGTTTGCCTTAGCTGAAATTTTGATACACTTAGGAAGGATTTGACTCAATACTCACTAGTAATGTACGAGTTCACTAACATTTAGCATTCCTCGAAGCTTTCTAAAATTACTGTCTTTCTTTCATTGTTTCGTAATATATATAAACTAATTTATTTTAAAATTATTTATATATTTTACATGCATAATTACTATGGATATAACAGTCGTATTTTGTCAATGATTGCAGAAATATATATGGAATGTAGGACATAAAAGTCTATTGTAGGTTGAGTCAAATGTCTTTCTCATTTTAAGCTTTAATAGTTAAAACAACTTACATATGAAAATAGTGTATTCCTCAATATACCGGGTGTAACATCAAAACTGTCTAAATCGATTAACAGCAAAATTGCCCAAATTGTGTAACAGTAAAATTGTCCAATTATCTGATTAAACTTTATACCGTTGTATCTTAGAAAGGGTGACCGTTATAGTACTGGAATTCTCCTAGTTTTTTATAATATTATATATATTATACATATTATAAATATAGTTCGAGTAATGGATAGCGGCTCGGATTGAGGAATCGGAGAGTTCAGTTCGAATTCCAGTCAAATATATTACATTCACTTACGTGCTAATTTCCTTGGGAAAGGTATGAATTCACTTCTTCTCTCCTCCCCCAGCTATGGGTTTATAGTAGGACAGACCGGGTTCTATAGCATTGGATGGCAACTGGTCTACTGCAGAAATAAATGGCAACCTAATGCGGGTAAAAACTGCCTCGTCAGTCCTGTATCGAAAGGTACATGATCGCCTAAGCGTATATCACGCATGGCACATAACTGACTGACTGAGAGATTGAACTTTACTTTGAACAGTAAGAATATATAATTACTCTTCAAGCTTAACAGAAGAATCGTGATGAAATCGATCATAGACAAAAATGATATGTTCATTATTAATTAATCATACCTAAGAATCGGAAGCTCATGAAGAATTGAAATAAATTTCATATATATATATATATATATAGGAGCCTGAAAACATTTCACATACTACCTTATTTTCAAATCTTTTTTCACTGCTTTTGGACTGTCATATGAAAAACATGTGCACAACGTCTTATAGATTAAGTTGGATCTTTTCTATTTAATCACTTTAACTCTAAGTTGAAATGATTATCCCTCTTCCTGTTGTAACCACCTGATCCAGTTTTTTCTCTCTACTATAGCCACTTTTTTTAAACTCACCGTTCTCGATCTTTCTTGAATGGGCTTTGAAGATTGAAGTCAGAGTATGAATGTTAGTTCCATTATTGAAGGTCTGAATGAACTTTTTTCGTTTCAACATTGCCCAGTTGGGAAGACATTGTGGGGCTGACACAAAACGTTTTTAACCTGTTCTCTTTCTAGCAGTAATTCTTAAGGGAAATTGTATCAAGATGGCTAAATGTCTTATCTGATATCCCATAAAAAAGTAACTCAATTAGTTTAGTGTTTTCTTTTTTAGATATTAAACATTTTGAAGGCATGGAAAATTATGCTATGACATGATTTGAAGAATTTTCCTGTAAAACCCAGAATATCCCATCAAGATCTATTTTATGTGCCCAGCGTTGTAACAGAAGCTCAATTCTCTGCTTACAACGTTTGGTTTGTTTAGTAGTTGACACCTTGCACCTGTTTTCCAACTCATCCATATTCTTGAACATCTATCCACACAGGAAATGAACCGCGGTTTGGGAAAAACGATAATCTGATAATGCAAGTTTCTCAAGTTTGCGTGCTGGGGGATTGGCATGCTGTAGGAGTGCGCGTCTTCTATTGACGAATGACGAGTAACCCGCTTTCACCTTCGTCATTTACTCGCTGCATCTGTTTTTCATCAAGATCAGCAGTCACAGTATGACTATCAGCTACAAGCTCAAAATCCGGTCGAAATCCCACCGCTCAAGCAACATGACTTTCTGTTTAAGTCACCTATCTTTGGCAACAGTTTCTGAAGCTTGGCCAGGACGAAGCCACTGATTTCTCTTATTAGGGTGACAAAAATACATCCATGTTCATCCCCAGTTATAATTTACCACCAAAAACGGGCATCCTGAGGATTTTACATCAGTTGTTTGCAAATGTGCAGACGTTATTGAGATTGGGCAATGGTCAGTTCATGAGGAACTCCTCCAGTATTTATCCACAAGGTCGAGTTTATTGGGGGTCGATTGCTGTTGCTTTGCAGCGGACCACGTCCTGCCGACAAAGTACGGGGTCTTGTGCTTGGCTGTTGTTCAACCATTTCAAGCAAGGCAGCAAGTTTCACAACACAATGTCTCCTCGAATTTGGCCTGTCTTCAATTCTGCTGTCGGCTTCCTTGAAACGTCTGAAACAGTTTTGTGCTACACTTTTCTTGATAGTTCCTGTAACTTCACATCATTTATTTATTTTTGCTCATAGACTTATACGCAGTTCTTTTTTGCCTGAGATGGCGTAAAATAGCTCTAATTTTTATTTTTTCAAGATAAATTCTTAAAGCTGAATAATAAAGAATAAATATTATATACGAAAATAATGAATAAAAAATTCTTCGGCGGCCACTGGACAAGCTGTATCAAATTACTGATATAACATGGACATACAAGTTACCAAAAATCATCAGTCAATATTTTTTAAAATCAACCTTGGTAATCAGTCTACTAGCGGATCAGCGAACGATATAACGACTAAGTGACGCGTTTTCTTACGAGAATTAACTTTTTCAGACTAGCAACAGTTTATCGATGGAGTCATTATTTTTTAAACATGGAAAAAATGAATTTTTAATTAAAATAGCAAGTAATTTATAAACTTCTGAATCCTCTACGGTAAAAATGACGTTCTACAGCTGATACAAAGTGGTCACTGATAAACACAAAAATTAAAAACAAGAGCGATAAAAGTCTGAACGGTCAAGTTAAACATCAAGATACATTAGATGCCAAAATCTAAATTAAAAAGCCAATAGTTTCTGTTTCTTTCACGTTTTGAGATAAAACTTTAAACAGTATTTGTTGTACGTTTCCACCAGCTCCTTTCTCCTCTCTCTCTCTCTCTCTCTCTCTCTCTCTCTCTATATATATATATATATATATATATATATATATATATATATATATATATATATATAATTGAGGCAGCAGATAATTATTTAAACATATATTGTTCAATATGACAGACAATGAATGTATATAATGTCTGCACATGAGCCGTTCTAAAATTCGTATGTTTGCTTTAATTTCGGGTGAAAAGGGAGGAGAAAATTGTCCAATATTTGGATATTTTTTATTAAGCTGGGCTTTGATCTAAGCTTTCGACCCACATAAGCCATCTTCAAATTGTCTATATGGACATTTAAACAAAGATATTCGTCAATAAATATAATATTCTGTTATGTTGAACTG
>OZ010592.1:10137257-10207257 GCA_963932145.1 Acanthosepion lycidas | reverse complement strand
CTAAACACAATGATTCTTCATATTTTGAGCGTTTAAGTTAAGTTTGAACACTCCAGATATCGAGTGGAAATCATATATAATTGCTAAAGATGATAGAATCATAAGTTCACTATATTATTCCAAGAAATATCTGACTCTTATAAATGATTTATCTTTACAAAGGTCAGATTAGATCGAAAATTGTGTATTAATTCCCTATCTTGTCGGGGTTGGGTAGCTACATAATTCTCACTTTCCAGCTTTGATGGATTTCAAAACCGTTTAGACAGTCTTTTTGGGAAATTGTTTATTTTTCATTCTACAAACTTTTCCCTACAGGAAATATTGTTCTTCTTTTGCTATTTACTCGACAGTTCAGTTTTTGAATATTGACAAATCATGCTACTTACACGGCGTCGGACTCTGCTAATTTCCTCAGTATTTCAAATGTAAGTGAGTATAGTTCTATTCAAAGAGCTTCTCGAGAATTAATTTTTTAAAACATATGATACTTCATGAACCTTTCAATTTTCACCTCTCAAGTCAAATGTCAATCGTTATTTATCCTCCCTATCCTCATAAGCTCCACTTTCTACCACCTTCATTTCCATTCACCTTACATATGGTATACCGAGCATTTTGTAGGTTATTTAAAGACAGAACATGTTTTTGGAAAGTGAGAATTTTGGGAAATAAAACGGATTTTCTGATACAAATCCTACAATTTAAACTCTAGACGAGGGAGTACAAGCGATTTCATACATTTTCCAATGTTATTTTCACGTAAGAGAATATAACAAACCCGGTTGGAATTCGAAACCTGCTACACGATTTCTCCGTGCCGTTATCCATTACACCACCTGCACATTAAAGTTTACAGTATCGTGTATTCACAACCTGTCACCCACGTGGGTACAGACCAAGTTCGACGTTGCTTAACTTGATTGGACTAGAACGGGTTTTTAAAACCTTCTAATTGGCTGTTTGTAGGGATTTTTATTAGAGGAAAATATTTTTAATCTAAAATTGATCCATAACTGAAAGATAGAGGAGCGAGGTGGAAAATCCGATATTTGCATTCACTTTCACACAAATAATTTCAGGAATATTAAGCATCCATCATTTCTCACTTCATATCAGGATAGAAGAATATTTGGTTGGCAACCATTCTAGGAAGAAGGGCAGTATTGAATTTTAACTTGGTTAAATACCAGGCAAATAATTCCAGCTATTTACGACGAAAAACCATAAGAGCACAGGACGTCTACATGTTTCACACACACACACATATATATATATATATATATATATATATATATATATATATATATATATATATATATATATATACGAATGATTGGAGCTAGACCTGCAAAACTTTTAGCATGCAATTGTTTTAGACATCTAAATGTATGACAGGACAAGGAGAAAATAAATTCTCATAATTTAAAAACAAACATATTCACATTTTGTTCAATTTACATATTTCATTGCCAAAAAATAAAAGCCAGCTGTTACGATTTACAACACTGATAAAATCCAAATGGAAAGATTTCATTGTAGTGTGAAGAACTATCTAAATGATAATCTGGAGTGCCAGATTTTTCATGTATTGCATAATTCCGTTGGAAATGCAAATTATTCCAAAGAGACGAGACAAATGAAAAATCGCCATAAGAAAAAACAAAACAAAAAAACAACAAAAACCAAAATAATAGTGATCATCTTTCCCTTTGAGATGAGTCATTAGGATTATTACATTATTTCCATTATTCACACTGTTATCCTCATCTTCATTGCCATATTCATAACGTTTCAGCGGTTCAAAGATCATCTCCGGCCTTCTTCATGTATTTGGAATTTCTAACCGAAACACATCTTTCGTCCACTTGGGTAGATTATTCTTGTTCCAAAGGTCATGTCAGTTCCTTGCCGTTATTTCCCTTTAAATCAACTGTCAAAGTTTTGGTTCACCACTGCTGTGGCCTGGCATTGAACTTACAACTCCTTGGGTCCAGTCACGGGATCTAACCAACGTCTATTTCCACTGGGACATGTATAATCAAGGCACGTCACATGGCTCAGTGGATAAAGACGTTGGATAGCACAACGGAATAAAATTTGTGAATATGGCAATGAAGATGAGGATAACAGTGCGAATAATGTTAATAATAGCGATCATAATAGGAAAAATCAATAAGATATGCAAGTAAGGAGGCAAGGTGGAGTAATGTATAGCGACTGGTATTGATAAATCGGAAAGCCGATTCGATTTCCAGCAGAATTCATTACATTCATTTACATGCTAATAATAAACCTTGCAAAAGTAAGGAATCCTCTTCTTTTCCTTCCCAGTTATAGGTAAGTAACAGGGCAGAAAGGCTTCTATAGATTGGATGGCAAATCGTCTACCGCAAAAAGAAATAGCAATATACTGCAGGGGAAAAATCTGTCTAATCTTTCATGTATCGAAATATACATGATCGTCTAAGTTTGTATCATGCATGTCACATAACTGACTGATATTTATTTACACGCAAATAATTTTGGAAAAGGTACGAATCCTCTTCTCCTCCCAAAAGCTATAGGTAAATAGCAGGGAAGACCGTATACTGGAGTCTTGGATGGCAACTGGTTTACCCCAGAAATATCAACCTACTGCAGGGGAAAATCTGTCTCGTCATTCATGCAACGAATGATACATGATCGTCTAAGTTTGTGTAGTGCATGGCACACTGATATTTACTTACCCACAAATAATCATGGGAAAGGTACGAATCCTCTTCTCCTCCCACCACCTATAGGTAAATAGCAGGACAGACCGTTTTCTGTAGTCTTGGATGGCAACTGTTTTACCGCAAAAAGAAATATTAAAATACTGCAGGGGAAAAATCTGTCTGGGCTTTCATGTATTGAAAGATACATGATCGTCTATGTTTTTATCACGCATGGCACATAACTGACTGATATTTACTCATACGGAAATAATCTTGGGAAAGTTATGAATCCTCTTCTCTTCCCAAAAGCTAAAAGTAAATAGCAGGGAAGACCGTATTCTGGAGGCTTGGATGGCAACTGGTTTACTCCAGAAATAGCAACCTACTGCAGGGGAAAATCTTTCTCGTCATTCATGTACCGAATGATACATGATCGTCTAAGTTTGTGTAGTGCATAGCACATAACTGACTGATATTTACTTACACGCAAATAACCTTGGGAAAGCTACGAATCCTCTTCTCCTCCCACCAGCTATAAGTAAATAGCAGGACAGACCGTCTTCTGTAGTCTTAGATGGCAACTGGTCTACCGCAAAAAGAAATAGCAAAATACTGCAGAGGAAACATCTCTTTCGTCTTTCATGTATCGAAAGATACATGATCGTCTAAGTTTTTATCACGCATGGCACATAACTGATATTTACTTACACGCAAATAATCTTGGGAAAGTTATTAATTCACTTCTCCTCCCCACCCCATGTATTGGTAAAAACCTGGAGAGACCGTCTCCTGTAGTCTTGGATGGCTACTGTCTACCGATGAATGTAATAGCAACGTACTGCAGGGGAAAAATTTGTCTCGTCATTCATGTATCGAAAGATACATGATTGTCTATGTGTGTATCACGCATAGCACTTTACTAGCTTATGAATATAACATATATTAGGTTGGTGCAAAAATAATGTCGTTTCCTCACATATGTTACCATGCGAGAAAACGACATTATTTTTGCACCAACCAAATATTTAGAGTATAAATAATATGGTAGACTGATACGAGATAAACATAATGGGAATATTGTGGTGTATGTATTATCCTTACATTTGAACAACGTTATTTTCTTTGACTAATGTCCAATTAAATATTTTTCTCAGTTTAAATCTAATTTTTAGAATATCTCCGAGATCTTAATTCTCGACTTAGCGACAGAAGTAGTTAGAATATTGTAAATCAGTCAGTGGTGTGAAAACTATGAGAAGCAGTCGAAAAAAAAAAATTGAATGTAATCATTGATATCAATACGCGATTCATTCTTCCCTATATGATCATTCATACATTTTACAAGTTTGAAAGAGCTGGTATACTTTGAAAACGAAAATAATTTATTAAATATGACATTATTTGAACTGGTATAGATGTTCATAAGTATTTCCTTGTTAAAGACTGGAATTTTGGTTCCTTCTTTAAGCACTGATTCCTAACCATTTTTGGTCATACCCCTCATATGAATCTCTAAAATCCTGTTTACATTACCCTGACAAATAATTCTTATTATTCAAAAAGTGAAATCCAGTTAATATGTAGGAAGGCTAAAGGCCATTAACTTTTCTTCAGAAATTGAAACTGCATATACAATGGTATTATAATGTAACTTTAGAATTGTACAATATTTATGAAACATATTGTTACTAATATATATAAATATATATATATATATATATATATATATATATATATATATATATATATATATATATATATATTTATTGTATATATATATATATATTTGATTTACTTTAATATATATATATATATATTTATATATATATATATATACACACACAATGAATACGTAATTACACATGTACATACATACAGAATTTATATATATGCATACTCTCTATGGACCGTACGTATTAACTCGTCCCCCCCACATACACACACTCGCATGCACACACACAAAACTCACTAAATATCATTGTAAACAACTCATTTATGAATTGAACTGCTACAAAGCAAATCGCCCTCCAGGTGGACCTTTCGCCCCACTTTGGGAATCAAGGTTTTAATGTCTTTCCAAGCTTTTCTACCCCGGGTTGCTTTTGGGGTACTGGTGTCATAATCACCTTACATTGGTTGAATTGAATTTAAATCCAGTCATCTTAATTGAACATTTTAGTAAATTGTTATAATGTATAACGAAGATTCATCTTGGGTTTAATGATATACTATATCCGGCAGCAAAAATATGATCGGGAGGTTTTGAGGAGAGTGGAACCACCTCCTAATTACTGTTGTTCCCTGTCCCACTCTAACTAAGCGTGGTAGCACCTGTTAGGGTCCCAGCTATGGTTAAATAGTGAAACCCAAACCGGGACCAGAACATGAAAATATAAAAAAAATCATTTAAAAAAGTTTAGCAGCAATTCATTTTCATAGGAAAAAATGATAAGAATTTACCAGCAATACATTATTAGAAAAGAAAATTACCAGAAGTACATTTTTAGAAAAAAATACGAAAGCTCACAAGAAAAGATTCCGGCATTAAATGAGACATAAGAAATTGATATGCTGTTAAAAAACAAACCAAAATAAATTATCATTAGAGTAAAAGAGCGAAAACAATTGAAAACTAGAATCACTCCTGTGTTCGAGTGCCCAACTTTTTTAAAAATTTACCCAGAATTGGCCAAAGAGAAAAGTGATGTCGTTAATCGAGACAATGCTTGATCTAATGCCTTTGCAGACTAAAGAAAAATGTTAGACCTTCTCAGAGTCATCCTACTACGTCCACCATACTCACCTGACTTTGCATCCTCGGTTTATCACTTATTTCAATCCTTACAAAATTCTTTTAAGATTCTGTGACCATAGCATCATGAAGACGGTGAAAAAGTGGTGCTTATATGGTCTACGTACAAATATTTATATATTGTCTTAGAAATTCACATAAAACACACTAGAAAAAATTCTTCCAATCAATACGTTTTCATGATTGGTATATTCCGACAAACTGATAAGCCAGATTTTTTTAATCATTTCACCCCAAGCAAGGAAACAAAGTCACTAAGATTAACGGGGGGTACTGAGTGTGAGAGAATATGAGAAAAAGAAAATATTATCACTGAGAGAAAAAGAACAAAAATTAAGAAAACAGATGATAACGAGAGACATTGCATTTAAGTTTTTGAATATCAAATTTGACTCCAAAGCAAGAAACAGGAGGCGTGTTTCACAAGCGAGAATTGCGAAAGAAGAAAACATAAAAATTACGGTTGCATCAAGATCGATTAGAATTTTATTATTAATGTGTAGTCAGGTTGTTCTTAAATTGTCTTACCACAATAAGACCATCTGCTTGTGTTCCTTAAAAATGCTTATCAACTGGATCTAGCAGACCATTGTGAGAATGTAATAATGGTGAGCCTCACTGACACATCTGAGATTTAATTAGAGTTGTATATTATGGTGTGTAGAGTGATACTTTTTTCATGTAATTATTAGAGAAAAGAACAGGTCGCTTAATAGAGGTTTTCTTTCACCGACTATCGGAGAATAGAAAAAAAAAAAACAAAAAAAATTAGTATTAGGTTGGTGCAAAAATAATGACGTAATAATGTCGTTTTTGGACGTATTTTTAACGTCAAAAAACGACATTATTACGTCATTATTTTTGCACCAACTTAATAAAATGCATGAACAACAATGATCGCCGTGTTTCTGTTCTTGGATAAAATATGTTTGGCACTCGACCATTTGGTTCCGCGGAATTATGGATATTTTCGGCGAAGAAACTTTTTGAAAATACAAAAGCAAAAGGAAAAAAAAAAATGATTTGAAAAAAAAACCCGCTTAAGGAAGGAATTTTTTTACTTCTTTTTCAAAAGAACAAGAGAAAAGTCGAAATAAAAAAAAAGAATGGAGAAGGAGAATAAAACATAAAAAATAGAAAGAAAGAAAGAAAGAAAGAAAGAAAGAGAGTGAAAGCAGACAAGAGAAATCGACAAAACTAAGTAAGGTTTATTCAAAGATACAAAAGATAAATATTCTTTTATTTCCTTTGATTTTTACTGTTTTTGATTCAAACAACACGAAGAAAGAAATGGGAAGTTTTTTTTTCTTTTTTGGTCGGGAAATTAGCATTAAAAATGAATATCTTTTATTCAACATGATTGTCTATAAGTCATTAATTAGCTCAAATGAGAATCGTGATTAATCAACGTTTTTTAGCTGACGTTTTTTCATCTTAAAAAAATAAATTCATTCTTATATTACAACTTCAGTGATGTCGGCAAGGTATATTTAGGAATAAAGTAACCGAAATCCCCTGATAAATGACTCTTCTTTTTTTTATCATTTCGCCCAAGCAAGGCAATAAAGCCACTAAGATTCAGGAGTTATTGAAATGTGAAAAAGCATGAAAAAAAATAATCGAGAAACATTATTACGGAGCGAGATCAATAAAAGAACAATAATTAAGAAGGCAGAATATAACAATTGAAATTTTTGAAGAACAAAGTTGAATGGAAAAGAAGGAGACGGAAGAGAATTCCACAAGTGAGAAGTGCGAGAAAAGAAACTGTCAGCCAATCTAGTAATGCGCTTAAATTCATAAAGTTTAATTACTAAAGAGTAACCATTTTTACCAGTGCTCATATTGCAATTTTTGCTGTTATCATTGCATGTTTTTACCAGAGTTCATATAGCAACTTTGTTGTTATCATTGCTTTTCTCTGCCACTCCTTATTACTGATTCCCATATTGTATTTATTTCTATGCTTGGTCGGCTCAGGAGATTTTTGTGGCCTAGCATATGTACCGATTCCTTAAGTTTACGAATTTTCCAATGGTGTTCGTTGTATATGATCTGAGCATGATCCCACAGAGGGCAGTGATCTCCCTTCTCTCTCCATATGTGGTCAGCCACGCCTGATTTTTCTACTTCCACTCGTGTTAGTGCTTTCTGGTGTGCTTGAAGCCTTACCACGATGGGGCGGTCAATCTCTCTTTTATATTCCTTTCCGCAGCTGCACGGAATAGCGTACACACTCGGGAGAGATATCTGCGAAGTGTCGTCAAGCTTTTGAAGGTTTTCCTGATGTTATATGAACTGTATGTCCTTTGTATTTTTCTCTGATACCTATATACATAAATGTGGTGGAGAAGTTACTATGGCTGAGGCATTCTTAAACCTGAGACAAAAAATTCTCTTTGGACACGCACATGTTACTCCTCGACTTCACCCGCCCATGAACACTGATGGAGAGTGCATCTGTCCCTTGTGGGTCATAATCAAGTCTTTAAGCTCAGGCAACATACAAGCACAGCTGCGGTACTGAATGGGTTATTTATAGATGCCCATCTTCATTCAAACACATAAATACATGAATACGTTGCAATATCTAATCAATAAAGACCAGAAGCCAGGCCTGTTTTAGCATCAGGACAATACTTCTCCTTAATTTTATTATTATTATTATTATTAATATTATTATTATTATTATTATTATTATTACTAAACTTTCTTCCTGTGTAGTTGCATTATGGTGTCCTACGTCATGTCGTAAGACCTGAAAAAGAATCTTTCATCGAATATCTGAAATGCCGAATAATGCAAACTTCTGAAGAGACGGGATACTCGACTCTCTTCCGATTTTTTAAAATAAGACTTTAAATTCCTTAATCTAAACTCAAACGCCACAATAAATAGGATAATATAGATCTGAACGTAACTGTTAAATTCAATCTGATACTGCTACTGCTACTGCTACTATTACTACTACTACTACTACTATTATTTTATTTATTTATTTTTTATTTATGGTGTATACTCATTTCCTTTCTGGTCCCAACTAGTGAGCTAAGGTTAGAAATGTCATCATTACATTTCCCACAGAGCATCTTTGAGGAAAAAAAACAAATAAGATCACACATATTGTATATAAATAAATCCCTTCATAAGCCCTTTGTATTTCTTTAAGGCATGGGCCACCAAGAATCTATTATATGATTCTGTTGGAATATTTTCCAATTATTCAGAGGGCACTGATTACATCTAGAGTTGTTGATGTCCTCATGTGCCACATCTTTTAGATTTCGTTTTCACTTGGATTTTGAAGATCATCAAAGATACATTACAGTTGTGCAGTGACTGCCGTGTCAATAAGAAAGCGCTCATTGTTTTACTGTCTCTGATCACGATGTCTGGGCGATTAACTTTGTTCTGTGTCAGTGTATTGTTTCGGGTCCTACGTTTGTAACTGGTTCTGTTTGGTGTTCATACAAATTTCTTGTAGTTTCTCTTCCGTAAAAGCTACATACTTTCAAATGCAAATATTGGCCCACTCTGTCACAAATGTTCAGTGGCGGCAATATCGTGCAACCTATAACAGGGCGGTCAAATGTTCCTGGATATTAACCACATTATCTGCATTTTGGGTTCACATAATTTTTTTGCAGTGACATTCCTTGGTAGTTTCTGTTTAACAAGCATGTCTACATCAGCTTGTTTGGTGCGGACGGAATATTGACATTGAAGATATTAATCCTGCCATCGTTTTTGTATCTGCTCGGCTGGATTTGCTCTCTTTTGAAGGATGGTGCAGCTGAAGTAGCTGGATAATATTTTACTTTAAGTCATGGAGTACCAGGTATCACTTCAGCGAATCTATCGGAACCTTTTTCAATCAATCCGAGGTCTCCAACTACAAGTGTAATTGTTGATGTCCTCATGTCGCACATTTTTTACATTTTCACTTCAAGATCCTTGTATATTGATACTATGTTGAAGATCATCAAAAATTAATTACAATCTATAAGAACTGCCATATAAATATGAAGGCACATTATTCTTATTATTGAGACTTTTTATTTCATAAGTTACCTTAGATATTCTCAATACTTCTTGTTAACCCATTAATGCCTACATTTAGAAATAATTGGTGATAGGTAGAAATGTGTGATTAATATTGGATTTTTATTAGTTTATTATTCAAAATAGGTTTTAAATAAACTTATAATTAACACTTTTTAACTGCCTCTATTTCTGAGATGTAGTATTATGTACATTATTTACATTATTCGGACTATTGTCCTCATCTTTGTTGCCGTATTTATTACAACGTTTCGGCCGTTGTACGTTCCGGCCTTATTCAGCTGGTTCGAATGTCGAACTGAACACTTAATTTCGCTCACTGGGGTAGAATTTTCTAGTTCCACGCGCCATGTATAATGGATGCCAGTTATCAGTTATCACCTGTCTTTTTTTAAGTTTTAGTTTTTTATAATGGAACATTAATGGGTTTACATCTTCGTCTGATTTTTACATTTTCCAGTCATTTATTCCTCGGCTTTTACTCACTGTTATCCGATAAGTACGGACACAAGTGTCATGTTCCACAAGTTCTGAACATCTTGGGCAATGTTTAGCGCCTTATTTATCTGATCACCTTTATTTTTCGAATGTGACCTGTGGTCCACCGAATCTGCTGAATCTGAAATCTTGATTCTCATTTATTTTTGTTTTTCATAATTTACTCATACAAAATTCAGTATTTACTCCTGGGTTAAATATACATTTAAAATTTCAAACGTGGATTCTGATGTCTGCATAAAGCATTGGTCTGTGTTTCTATAATGTATACATCTATAGTCCTCCAATTGATTATTCTCCTATCTATCCATCTATAGTCCTACTAGGGATTACTCTCATCTTTATCCATCTATAGTCCTCCAAGTGTTTACTCTCTTCTTCATCCATCTATAGACCTCCAAGATATTACTCTCACTTTATCCATCTATAGTCTTCAAGTGATTACTCTCCTCTTTATTCAGCTATAGTCCTCCAAGTGTATACTCTCCTATTTATCCATCTATAGTCCTACAAGTGATTACTCTCATCTTTATCCATCTATAGTCGTCGAAGTGATTACTCTCCTCTTTATCCATTTATAGTCCCTCAAATGATTACTCTCCACTTTATCCATCTATAGTCCTCCAAGTGATTACTATCAATTTATATATCCATAGTCCTCCAAGTGATAATCTCCTCTTTATGCATCTATAGTCCTCCAAGTGATTACTCTCAGCTTCATCCATCTATAGTTCTCCAAGTAATTACTCTCCTCTATATCCATCTATAGCCCAGCAAGTGATTCCTCTTCTCTTTATCCATCCATAGTGCTTCAAATGAATACTTTCCTCTATTTCCATCTACAGTCCTCCAAGTGATTACTCTCAAGTTTATCCATTTATAGTCCTCCAAGTAATTACTCTCCTCTTTATCCATCTGTAGACCTTCAAGTGATTGCTCACCTCTTTATCATCTATAGTCCTGCAAGTGATTACTCTTCTCGTTATCCATCTATAGACCTTCAAGTGATTACTCTCAACTTTATCAATCTATATACCTTCAAGTGATTACTCTCCTCTTTATCCATCTATAGTCCTTCAAGAGATTACTCTACTATTTAACGATCTATAGTTATCCAAGTGATTACTCTCCACTTTATATATCTATAGTCCTCCAAGTGATTAATCTCTTCTTTATGCATCTATAGTCCTCCAAATGATTACACTCCTCTTTATCTATCTATAGTCCTCCAAGTGATTACTCTCCTTTTTATATATGTACAGTCCTTTAAGTGATTACTCTCCATTTTATCCATCTATAGTACTCCAAGTGATTACTCTCATCTTTATCCATCTATAGCCGTTCAAGTGATTACTCTCCTTTTTATCCATCTGCAGTCCTTCAAGTGATTACTCTTATCTTTATCCATCTATAGTTCCTCAAGTGATTACTCACCTCGCTATAAATCCATAGTCCTACAAGTGACTACTCTCCTCTTTATACAGCTATAGTCCTTCAAGTGATATCTCTGCTATTTATACATCTATTGTCCTCCAAGTGATTACTCTCCTCTTTATCTATCTATAGTCCTCCAAGTGATTACTCTCCTCTTTATCCATCTATAGTCCTTACAGTGACTACTCTCCTCTTTATCCATCTATATTCCTTCAAGAGATTTCTCTCCTCTTTATCCATCTATATTCCACAAAGTGATTACTCTCTTTTTATCTATCTATAGTCCTTCAAGTGATTACTCTCCTCTTAATCCATCTATCGTCCTCCAAGTGTTTATTCTCATCATTATCTATCTATAATCCTCCAATTATTACTCTCCTCTTTATCCAACTATAGTCTTGCAAGTGATTACTCTCTTCTTTATCTGTCTATATTCCTCCAAGAGATTACTCACCTCTTTATCCATCTGTAATCCTTCAAGAGATTACTCTCTTTTTATCCATCTATAGTCCTCCAAGTGAATACTCTAATCTTTATCCATCTATTGTCCTTCAAGTGATTACTATCCACCTTATCGATCTGTAGTCCTCGAAGTGATTACTCTCCTCTTTATCGATCCATAGTCCTCCAGGTGATTACTCTCATCTATATCTCTCTATAATCCATCCAAGTGATTATTTTCTTCTTTATCCATCAATAGTCCTTCAAGTGATTTCTCTCCACTTTTTCCATCTATAGTCCTCTAAGAGATTACTCTCAACTTTATCCATCTATAGTCCTTCAAGTGATTCCTCTCCTCTTTATCCATCTATAGTCCTCCAAGTGATTACTCTCTTCTTTATCTATCTATAGTCCTCCAAATGATAACTCTACTTTTTATCCATCTATAGTATTTACAGTGATTACTCTCCGCTTTATCTATATATATATTCCTCCAAGTGATTACTCAACTCTTTGTCCATATATAGTCCTTCAAGTGATTACTCTCTTCTTTATCCATCTATAGTCCTTCAAGTGATTACTCTCCTCTTAATCCTTCTATAGTCCTCCAAGCGTTTACTCTCCGCTTTATCCATCAATTGTCCTCCAAGTGATTACTCTCCTCTTTATCCATCTATAGTTTTCCAACTTATAACTCTCATCTTTGTCTATCTATATTCCTTCAAGTGATTAATCGCCTCTTTATCAATCTATAGTCTTTCAAGTGATTACTCTCTTCTTTAACCATCTATAGCCCTCCAAGTGATTACTCTCCTCTTTATGCATCTTTTGTTCTACAAGTGCTTTCTATTCTCTTTATCCATCTATAGTTTTCCAAGTGATTACTCTCCTCTTTATCGATCCATAGTCCTCTAAGTGATTACTCTCCTCTTTATCTATCTATATTCCTCCAGGTGATTAATCTCCTCTTTATCCATGTATAGTCCTTCAATTGATTACTCTCCTCTTTATCCATCTATACTCCTTCAAGTTTTTACTCTCCTATTTATCCATCTATTGTCCTCCAAGTGATTACTCTCCTCTTTATCCCTCTATGGTCTTCCAAGTGATTACTCTCCTCATTATCTATCTGTAGTCCTCGAAGTGATTACTCTCCTCTTTATCCAGCTATTGTCCTCCAAGTGATTACTCTCTTCTTTATCTATCTATAGTCCTTCAAGTGAATACTCTCCTCTTTATCCATCTTTAGTCCTTTAAGTGATTACTCTCCTCTTTATCCATCTTTTGTCCTTCAAGTGATCAATCTTCTCTTTATCCATCTATAGTCATCCAAGTTATTACTCTCGTCTTTATCCATCTATAATGCTTCAAGTGATTACTCTTCTCTTTATCCGTCTATTGTCCTCTGATTACTCTCATTTTTATCCATCTATAGTCCTCCAATGATTGCTATTCTCCATCCAAAAGAACTTCTTGTTTTTTTTTCGTTCTGGAATAGGTTTTACCATTATAATTTTTCTACCTATTCTTCGGCTTCACTTCCATACAGTTACTGTTATTAGGATTTTTTTGTTAAAAAAAAGTATTTTTGGCCAGCATTCGTTTTATAATGATATTCCGGATCATAATCAATGACCTAGGGGCAAGTGAACGATGTCTAATTTTAGATTCCTCTTGATTAAACAAATGACGGCTATTAATAAGCTAGAAGAAAAAAACTGTAATAGCCAAGCTACTTCGCGGGATATGAGCTGTACTTTCTAAAATATTTTTGTGATTTCTCGTGCAGATGTTTAACCAGGAATTATGTTGTTTTGTTTTGGAGCTCTTTTCGTTATCAGCTCCAAAGCTCCAAACGTAACAGGAACAGTTGTAGTATAAATTGCTAATTGTTTTTTCAGTTTCCGTTTCCAGGGTTTTTATATTATTATTATTATTTTATTATTATTATTATTATTATTATTATTATTATTATTTTTTTTTTTTAGTACGTAATTTTAATTGGGAGTAGTAATTGTTAATACGTGTACTAATTTCTACGTTTGCTGATTTGTAGCTCTTTCCTTTTAGCTTTCTGTTTAACATAAATTTTACCGGATCAGTAGACGAAATCTGGGGTATGTCAGGGTAGCAAATATATGCGTTCCGTTTGCACAGTTTATGATATTAAGTTAGTGTTCATATTCTATTTACATTTTCTTTTATATAGAGAGCATTTCTTTTAATATCTCAATACCAGCGATCTTGCTAATGTCCATGTATGTACCTTTTCTATGCTACCCAGTACTCTAATTATTATCGGTATAACAGTAAATTAACTACAATACATCCACCAACATGAAAGAACACTTTCAGGGCATTAATCCATATAACTTACAATTTCTTAAATCAAACTGTATTCCGAAATATAGCTTCAAGAAAGCACCATAAAACGCACATATCAATGCTTCTAGTAATGTCAACAAAAACATTCTCATCCTTTGATTTGATAAACAGTTAAAAATTCTTCGATTACCTCTACCCTTTTTGGAGAATGTTGTATTGCGTATGAAAAGTTCAACGTATAACCAATTTGAAAGACCACTATACAGTAACCATTAATTCGGATGATGCTGTGGAGGTTTTGGATATTGTGTAAGTGATTCATTTGCATCTAAGCGCTGGCTTACTCTTTTGCTGTTGTCACTATTCTCATCGCATGTAACGAATCGTTGCAAAAACGGTTCTTTTTCCCATTTTGTACTTATACAATAAGATTACTCGACATTGCGTCATTGTAATCATTTTCATTGGGCTTATGGGAAACAATATATTGATTGAAAAATTAATGTAAATGAAAAAATGTCAGAAATAAGTCAGTATACTTTTATATACTAATGAGGTTACTTTGTTAGATAACCGGATGAACAACCAACCAAAAATGTGTAATTTTATGTGTGATAACCTAATATATATATATATATATATATATATATATATATATATATATATATATATATATATATATATGTATATATATATGTATATATATATACATATATATATATATATATATATATATGTGTGTGTGTGTGTGTATATTTCTTTTTGTATTTCACATCAACGAGTGCAGCTGAAGACATAATTTCTACTTCATGCAAAATTATATGGTTGCCAACATTCAGTAAAATCTCATACAATAAGATCAGCTTCATTGCTAAACTCACATCTTTCTTGTAATTCAATATTAGGTCGAGAAAGCCTAACTTAAACAATTCTATCGATATTTCCTAAACTCAGCTTCAGCTGGAAAAATGGTGAATCAATGTGTAATGAAGCAAAGATTGTGATATACCAAATGATTAATAATCACTAGTTTAAATCTTAAAATTATATATATATATATATATATATATATATATATATATATATATATATATATATATATATATATATATATATATATATAACCAGTAATATGCGGTACACAACGAGGATTAATATGGTTTGATAAAAGTTATTGAATGAAAAAATACATATTCGTTATCGTTACTGTTCATGGATCACATGGTCTTGTTAGTATACAGCATTTTGATTCGCCCTTGGCTCTAAATCAATCGACCAGCAAACATCTCTTTTCGTTCGGTCAGACGTTGCGCAGGCATATCTATGTGTCTGAAAGTTATGAACATACCAATGCCCGTCAATGATTGCAATATTAGTAATAATAATATTGGAAATTATTTTAGTTTTGAAGAATGGACACCAGCATAGGATTTGATACTCCGACCAGGTTGAGTGCTACAAGTCGTCTCTTCAGGTGAGACGGTGTTATCGGTTCTTCAGGTCGATACGGTATTTATGTGACAGCTGCTTAGTGATAGATATGTTGACGCTATCTACGAATGTTTTGACAATATTTTGTCCTATACAAGGCCCAAGAGTCACTCAAGTTTACTAAATGTTGTAAGCCCGTACAAGCAGAGAGGAAAAGGATTATGTATTGACGTCATTTAGGATAGATAAGAGTTTTACATAAAGAGATTAAGAAAATAATGTTCGGAAAAGCATTCTCTCAGGTGTATGTTCCCCAATGGAACGGTTCGTGGGAAGAGTCTGTATTAATGGAATTCATTTTTATCAATGTTAAAAAAATAGGAATTATGACGTCTCAAATGGGTGAACTTTGTATAGCCTCTCTTTGATGTGAAGCTCTGGACTAGTAACACAAAGGCATGTAGCTGGATTGGACATCTGCAATGGCATCAATAGAATAGTGAAAATGTGGTGATCTTTTGTTTGTGAGAACGAGGCTCTAGAATGGAAAATAATGAAAACAGATGAACCAATCCGGTGAAGGGTGAAAAGTGAAGGTTATGCCGCTCTAACCAAGATATGGCAGTAATACTCCGTTTTCGGTCTGATCTGGTTCTTGTAAAGATAGAAAAATCGGAAGATGTTACGCATTTTCTGGAGATATACTAAGTAAATGAATTGTTTGAACTTACTAATATGGAGTCTGAGAATAAATAAAGACACGTACATAAAGTAATGATAAAAATGTGTATTTATGATTATCATTTATTGGAAGGAGGATCCAATGAAAATGAGCACAATTTTGAAGAAGTCAATTACATGGAGATTTCTCCTTTTTTAAAACAAACATCACTCTAACCAAGGCAATAAAGCCAATAAGACTTAAAAGGGTTACTAGATGTGGGTGAATATGATAAAAAAAACACTAATAAAGAGAGATAAGAGTGACTAACACGAATTAAGAACACAGAAGATAACGATGTATAATTGATTTAATTTTTTGTAGATTAAAGTTGACCGGAAAGCAAGTAACCTGAAGAGAGTTACACAAGCAAGAAGTGCGATAGAAGAAACTGTCAGCATAAAACATATGGTTACATAGTGACAGCCATTTCATCTTGTCGCTAATCATTTTTTCGCGGTCATATATATTCTCTTATGCATGTGTTAAAGCCTGTTAATCTCAGGTATGAATTGAGGAAACTTCTACTGTGAGGGCTGGAAACAAGGCCGGATCAGCATCTCAGAAAAAGAATTATGCACCAAATGAGAAGCCGGCACGACATTTTTCTCCGAGGTGTACCTCAAATTTATTTTATATCCTAATAGGCTAATAAAAAGCCGCTGTATTTCCTTTGTATATATTTAAAGCCTGTATATTCACCACAAGGAATAGGATAACAGTCTCAACACAACTCTTTCCTTTCCGTAACATATATACTTCCGGGATGAAGTTGCTAGCTTCACCTTCAAATTTGCATTGAATTCTGTGTTTTACACCTACGAGATGTATTTCCAAACAATAGTGAAGAGGTCTATTAACAGCTGTATAGAGTAAGAAAAGAAGGATTTATATATTATCAAAGGTATTAGGGAGATAGAAAACGGAACAGTTTGTCTGGAATTTGAACTTAAAACGCCGGTCTCATTGTCCTCACTGATAACTGCTACATCACGCAAACAGCCGTTGTAAATATTTGTTTAAAATCATGTATTCTATTTTCTCGATAACTGTGTATTTTAGGGATCTTAAATCCAAATAGAATGTTGTTTTCTTTAAGCAGGCGTTGCCCAATGAAAATTTAACTCTAGCTTTGGTTTGAAGTCA
Organism: Acanthosepion lycidas; assembly: GCA_963932145.1. Taxonomy (NCBI): domain Eukaryota; kingdom Metazoa; phylum Mollusca; class Cephalopoda; order Sepiida; family Sepiidae; genus Acanthosepion; species Acanthosepion lycidas. The sequence continues at coordinate 10,189,691 of OZ010592.1, read as the reverse complement.
AAATTATCTGTCTATATTTCTGAGATGAGGTATTATGTACATTATTTACATTATTCGGGCGGTTGTCCTCATCTTTATTGCCATATTTATTACACCGTTTCCGCCTTTCAGTATCTGTCTATATTTCTAAGATGAGGTATTATGTACACAATTTACATTATTCGGACTATTGTCCTCATCGTTGTCGCTTTCTTTATTACAACGTTTCGGCCTTTCAGTATCTGTCTATATTTCTGAGATGAGGTATTAATGTAAACTATTTACACTATTCGGACAGTTGTCGTCATCTTTGTTGCCATATTTATTACAACGTTTCGGCCGTTGAAAGCTCCGGCCTTCTTCCGGTGGTTGTAATGTCGAACTAAACCCTTTATTTCGCTCAAGGACACATGGTAGAGTGGATAAAGGCGCTAGACTGATCAAGTGACAGGGCCCAAAAGAGTGTGAGTTAAGATAACGCAAATCCATTCGACATGGCACGTGCAACTAGAACAGTCTACCCAGTGAGCGAAAAAAAGGCTTCAGATCGACATTCGAGCCACCTGAAGAAGGCCCGAGCGTACAACGGTATTATGTACATTATTTGCATTATATATATATATATATATATATATATATATATATATATATATATATATACTAGTGTTTCACTGTTGAACAGGATAAATGTAGCCTTCAACAGCTTCTTCTATCGCCCTTGGAACTTCCTCTTAATTGCTTTCCTCATAGTTAAATTAAATATTGAAATGTAATGCCAATCGAAATCTTCTGGTGCCTTGATCTTGTTGCCGTTCTTCACTTTATCCTTTCCTCAAACACGCCTCTTTAATCTTGCTCTCACTCTTTGTAACCCCTTGCATTCTAGTGGCACTGCCTCATTCCTTGGGGTGAAAGGCTTAATATATATATATATATATATATATATATATATATATATATATATATATACACATACACACACACAATACGGCTAACTTTTTCGCCGCACATTTGACGGTATGACATTTGATATCTGTTGGGAGATTAGCAGTACAGATTAATACCAGAGTTTAATTGAGATAAAAAATTTAAAAATCGTCGAAATAAAATTAGATATTATTTATGTACCAAATGTACTTTTTTCTTTTTATGCATTTTTCTATTTAAAAGCAAAAGCAAAACTTCAAAGTAATTTAAATCATTGCATTACGTTAAAAATTAAAAAAAAAAATCTTGAGTTCTCATCTAATTTAACAAGGCAATGCATCGTGTCGAAAAATAGTTTTTTAGTGTTATATAAATACACATTCATCATTAAATTACAGATCTCCCAACGCGCACACACTCACACACACGCAGACACCACACACGTATATGAGTGGAGATTGATGCAAAAACTGAGTTGCGACAGTCTGTTTCATTCTTGAACGCAATCATCAAACACACCTTCGCAACTCGGTGTTGACCTCAGTGAACTTTTTTTGTATTTATCAACGAGCTATCGCGGATATGTACAAGTTTTACCCATAAATATCCTTCCTTTTTTAGGTGCCATGCGTGATGCGCGCGAGATGATAATATCACTTTCCGATCCATCAGTGACTCAGCAAACGAATTCCCGGAGTAGGTTCCCGTTAATTGCTACGTTGGACTTTTTACCAAACAAGGCTGTAAGACACACTCTGTTCTGGTATTTAAAACAGAGCTAGTGAGAAGAGATGGTTTCATGTCTTTCCAAGCAAATTTGCGAGTAAGTGAAGATGATAAACTTGAAATAAATCTGAATTCGGATTTTAGATTTTCTCATTCCGAGATTTTATTTATCAAGTCATCGGTACATCCAACCTTACAGCATTTGGTGTCCCTAAGTAGTTACCCATCTAGGTTTGATATGGTTTGGTTTGTTTTCTTTTACAGCATATCAACCTCAATGGGTTATTTAATGCCGACAATTTTTTGTTCTGGTAATATATTTGTTTTGTCAAAAATCTATTTCTGTTAATATTTTTTTCCTCAAAAATATACAGCTGGTAATATTATTTTTCCAAAAACGTATAGCTGGTAATATTATTTTTTCAAAAACCTATAGCCGGTAATATTATTTTTCAAAAACGTATAGCTGGTAATATTACTTTTCAAAAACGTATTGCTGTTAATAGTTTTTCAAAAAACGTATTGCTGGTAATATTTGTTTTTCAAAAATTTATTTCCGGTAATAACTTTAAAAAAAATATTTCTGTTATTAAAACCTATTTATATACTTTTATAATGCTCTTTACCTCAGTTTCTGGGTTAACAATTTGCCCCTAGCTGGAACCCTGACAGTAGCAATTAATAACACCAGCAATTAAGATGAGGTTCCTCGCTCCTCAAAGTCTACGGATCAGAGGCCTCACTGTTGGACGTAGTTCATCGTTCATCATCTTACCCTGGACGCGGATGTATTTTATCGTCATACCCAGGACGCCCCATCTAGGTACTGACCAGTCTTAACATCGGTGATCAGACGAGAACCAATGTTTCGATGTGATATCGCCGCAATTGAACACATACACATAACATAACATAACTTAAAACTGTATTTTAACGTGTCTATGCTTGTTTATACCTGCAGATCCACGTCCGGTTCCAAACTTCTCTTGCATACGCTTACAAAATAACAGATTATTTAGGGAATGGCTCCTTGTGGCAGTAAATTTTGCATCATCTTTTTCGTCCTTATGAATCATTTTATTATATTTAATCTTCTTTAAGACCAGTATCCAATCTTGATAAATTTAATAGCAGGTTCGCTACGAACACCCTGCGTGTTTAGCATGTTATCCAGAAAGCTGATGGCGGGCACGCACACCAAATATTTGTTTACTTGTTAATGAACTGTGCAAATCCTTAGCAGCCAGTACATGGCATTCAGCCATTTTCACTATTAAATATATGCCTTTTAATGTACAAATACATTCTTAAATAAGTAAGAAACTTTTTTTAATTGCGTAAAGAGCATCGATTAAAAACTTAGAGAAGATTCAAGAAATAAATCGTATAGAAAAAATACCAAGTAAAATGTTTCAAAACGCATTAAAATGTGAAATCAAAGTGAAAACGAACATTTATTTAAATCATGGATTCAACCAACGTCAACCCCACTTCGCTGATTATGTATCAGCAAATAGCAAGCTTTTCCCTATTCCATATCATCTGAAATTCAACCATCATTCCCCACTTAACGCGATATTATTTGCCATTAGATACTCCTCCCTTCAACAGTGGATATTATTGAATTATAGACAGTAATTCCAGCAGAAAGGCCATTTTAATCAAATCAAATAATTTTAAAATTGCTTATACATTTTTTTTTTTACTTCTGCTTTTAATAATTATTTTTCCAATATTTTTTAAACACCTTTTTTTAATGCTGATATGTCCCAGAAAGGGATAGATTTGTTCGAAATAGCAAAGTGGTTGTTTGCTACTGTAACCGGGTTGGACAATCAAACAGGTAACCGTAAAGAACAGGACCTCGTCGTAGTGGTAGGCAATAGGCGAAGACAATAGGCGTAGGCAATAGACGTCATCCCTATACCTCCACATCAGTCTGTATTTATGGCTGACACCAGCCAATCATATTTCTGTGAGGGGGAACCCAGGTGTATGCATATTCATTACATCAAATAGTTTTTTTCTTATTATTTAGTTGATGACTTTTGTTTTAGCGGCATATTATTTTTATATTTGAGGTGGTGGGTAGATAATAAATTATTTAGTGATGCAAGTTTTTTTTTTCTAATTAACCCATAGCTGTGGAGAGAAGAGATTATTCATACCACTCCTAAGTGTACCTTCGACAAAATTGAATATAACGAACCCAACTGGAATGAGAACTCGGCTCTCCGATTTCCAAATTCCGAGTCATTATCCATTACACCACCTGCACATCCAAGATTACAGCACCGGTTATTCCCAAACTGTCATCCACCAAGGTACAGATTATGAGAACCGGTCTTTCAAAGTAATGTGGCCGTTAGCCACATTGTTTTTATATTTCGGCCGATGAGTTCTTTAACCTTTCCGCCAATGTATGACAATAGATGCCACTTAATAAATAATACTTTTTTTTTCAGCCAAACTAATATTTTTCCTATTTATCAAATTAATAAAACTGAATGTTAGGAAACTCAAAACAAGGAAAAAGTGCTAAACAGAAGAAGGACTCCAAAATATAGACAAATTTAATCGAAGAAAAAACAGTTTTACCCACTAAATATAAAAAAAGGTCGATGTAAAAAATTTACGTCGTAAAATGAAAAATTCGGGATAATAAAAAACAAGAAAATAAAAAATAACCAACGAAAAAATATGAACATTATTTGGCCTATTATACTCATCTTTGTCGCCATATTTATTACAACGTTTCGGCCGTTGTACGCTCCAGCCTTCTTCAGGAATGTCGAACGTTACCCTTTGTTTCGCTCACTGGGGTAGACTGTTCTAGTTCCACGTGCCATGTTTAATGGATGTCAGTTATCAGTTATCTCCTTTTAATTCCCCTCTGAAAGTTCTCCACTGACTTAGCCGGGTATTGAGATTCGGCTAAAAATGAAGGGAGAAAATAATTTAAAAACGAGAAAATGAAGACAAAAATTTAAACAGCTAAGAAAAATGACTAAAATGAAACAAAATTAGCAAAACAAATTAGTAAAATTAATTTGTTGTTGACAAAAGTACTTCAGCGATAATTCTAAAATTTTAGAAAAACTAACCCCGCCCGGTTGAACCGTGATGATACACAAGGTCGTGCGGGTTGACTATAATATAAATTTATGAATAAATACATATTAACAAAATGCGGCAAAATGCCAACTCCATTACAGAATTGACATTTCTGTCACTTAACAAGGGATGAGAATTTAACTAGGGAAAATGTGGCAAAATAAAACCAGTTTATAAGCATACTTACCCTAGCTAAGTTAATCTTTAGGGAGAAAATAAGAGAATAAATTTACCATACCACCATATTAGGGTCGAGTTCGGGCTCTTCGACGTCGTGTAATGGTTATCTAGAATGTCGCCTTAGACTAATTCCGACTGAATAGAGAGTTCGCTTGTCACTGCTAGTTACATTTTTTCACAAGTAAGCTATTCTTAGTAAATCACTAATAGGACCGGGTTGCCATTATTTAAACCGGGGAGCCAATTTTATACACATCATAAGGACATCCAAATGACAGGCTAAGTTAGCTGCTTCCACTTTCACTCTTAGCTAAATCGCCAAATTTGGATAAAGCTAGTCGTTTCCTTTCCGTCCTTATCTTAACTTTAAGCTGGGGGTTTAATGAACAAGATCATTTAGGAAGAGTTAAACTTCTCAACTCTATGGAATCCCTTCTGTCGTGACGTCCACAGATGGCAAGTAGGCAATTGAAAACATATTTCCCCAGTGGCGGTGTCACATTGCTACAGACAGAACTGACCTTGAGGACAAATAATTTTCTATACAGTACGCAGATCATGAAATGTTCAATCAACCTACACGATAAGCGTACGAAACTGCAGTCTTCCTGAACAAAGTTTGTTGCGGACCCAGAGAGCACCTCTGACATTAGTCTGATGACTGATGTCACTTCGTTATTGAGGTATTTCAACCTGAGCGCCCAATGCTAAACAGAATCAGATTTCTAAATAAAACGCGATATAATGCCTTGTGATAAGTAACGTCACGTAACGACAAAACAGGAAACCGAATTCAAGATGCAGTTGTTATATTCCGCAATTGCCCTTGGGAAATATATGAATCCATCTCTTCAGTACCCAATTAGGAGTTCAATAATAGGACAGGCTGTGTCCTATAGCCTTGGATGGCAATTCTATCACTGAAAGAAATGACAGGATACTACGTGGTATCTTCTGTCTAGTCACTCATGATTCTAAACATGGCCTCCCCAGCGTGTATCCAGTATGAACATAGACTGACTGGGTATCGTGAGTGATTTATTCACATTAAACCCAGTTTCTTCGAAAAATCATCGACATGAGGACCTTGTAAATAACTGCATTATACTAAAAAAAAACTTTCATTCCTCTTTAAATAACTCCTTTCATAGGAGAAAATTAAATAAAAACTCAGCATTAACTGTTTAGCATTTCTTTAAATATCTAGTCACAAAAATACTTTTTCTTATTACAAAAAAACGCAACAATTATATTTTCTCTAGAATTATGAGAATCCGGATGCTTCTACTGTGTGAACTTTTATATAGTCTCCAGTTTAGGGCGGTGTTTGCATGTCTGATCAACAATTAAAAATCATTCGACCTATTATCCCTTGAATGGTAAAATGCTGTATAACTTACTTGGTGGGTATTCATTCCCTAACGTTTTTCGCGAACATTTAAATATTTTGCCACACATGAGGAAGGATATTTTCTGCATATTAAGCTGTTCATAAGTTATATTCATAACGTGGTTCCTCGATAGCTCCGTTTGTAGCAGTTCGCTTGATCAAAATTGTGTTGATTGGTCAATATTTAATGACACAGTGTTAATATTACTGAAAATTCCCAATCTTCGATTTCGGCAGGGTTAGTCTCCACGCTAGAAGTTGGTACATCGCTTCATCAGAGCTGAGTATGACAGAAATGTGTCACTCAATGCCTTCATCATATATTCTGGTATTTCTTTTGAGGTTTTCTTCAGAAAGAGGAAATTCAAAAAGTACCAGAAGAAACTGTACATTGACATTGTTCAGTCAATAATCTGAAACAAAATATTAGAAAGTTTCAACCTAGCATTTAATGTCAGCTACAGTGGAAACATGATGCCCCAATTATGAAAACTGCTTTGAGCCTCTCATAATATACAATTTAAATTGGGAGTTTTCCTTCGAGGGTTATTCTGAAAGTAATATTGACCCACGGCGTTAGAAGCAGTGCTTGTTTTAAATAAGTTCATCCAGGAGAAACTAGCTTATCCCAAGCTTCTGTTAAAATAGTTGGGATAAATGAGGTGTGATTTCATTTCACAGACATCAAGACGAAAAGGTTACTAGAAAGGAGAGGTTACAGGGATTGAAAGAGAAAACTGAGAATGAATATATCTACACCGAAAGATGTTGAATGCAACCATACACAAAGAACAAACCCATTAAATTCATGGATGATTTAAATCAAATAGTGTCTGTATGTTCAGTTAGGGAGTATTAGCGTCAATGGTGTATTTAAGAAAGGGCGAGAATGCATGAACAAAAGTTTTGATAAGAAAACGTTCTGGTCTTGAAAGAATTCTCTAGCTAATGGATTTATTTGTCTTTTTTTATTGCAGATATCTGTAAAAACGTTTGGAAGCGTTAGGTCATTCCTACTTGATAGAAATGTAATATTTACTTAGTTTTATATTGGTTTAAAGAAAAATTAGGTATATAGAAAATCTAAAAAATATTCTCTAATTTTGTAAGTGAAATTCAACAATATTCAGTAGAAAAGTTGGGTGAAAGAGAAAGAGAGATAGACATGGTGAGGAGAAAGAGAAGGAGAGAATGAGAGAGGGAAAGAAGAGATGGAATTAAGTAGAGCCGAGAGGGTGACCCAGAAAAGAAATTAAAAAGTTAAAAAAAAGTGTGAGGGAAGGGAGTAATCATATTCAAAATGGAAACATTGAAATTGTCTAGTCATTTTAAGCAGTGAAACCATCATCATCGCATTATAACCGTCACAGATACATATTGATAATAATAATAATAATAATAATAATAATAATGATAATAATAATAATAATAATAATAATAATAATAATGATAATAATAATAATAATAATAATGATAATAATAATAATAATAATAATAATAATGATAATAATAATAATAATAATAATAATAATAATGATAATAATAATAATAATGATAATAATAATAATAATAATAATAATAATAATGATAATAATAATAATAATAATAATGATAATAATAATAATAATAATAATAATAATAATAATAATAATGATAATAATAATAATAATAATAATAATAATAATAATAATGATAATAATAATAATAATAATAATAATAATAATAATGATAATAATAATAATAATAATAATAATAATAATAATAATAATAATAATAATGATAATAATAATAATAATAATGATAATAATATTTGACATCAATATATTGAAATAACATAAGGTAAAATTTAAAGTAATTTAAATAAAAAAGAGAAATTTAAATAAAAATTATATTGAGAAAAATACGAACCAAAAATATTAATTAAATTAATTAAGAGATAAATGAAGAACCATTTTCAGTAACTAAACAAAATATGCAATTCCAGTTGCATAAGGTCTTTTTTAGTTTTTACAACCTTTCGTCTGTTCCTACAGACATCTTCAGGTATGCAAATAGATTTGTTTTTGTTTTTACTTCTCAGTAATAACAGGACAACGAAAATATAGATGTAATCCGAAAAATACTTTTAGAAATGTGTTATTGTTAATTTTAAGACATTTTTGGAGCGTGCGGTCGCAACGCTGAGGTTGAATTTTTTAATTTTAAGATTTTGCGTTTTTCTCCTAATATGGTAGTATGAGAATTCTTTTGTACTGGTAGGTTTTTCAGTCAATGTGGCATGAACTAAATTTTTCAATATATACAGGAATGTCACAGTTATTATCCGAAAGTTGCACGTTGGATCAGTTATTTTAATATCAAATATGTGGTGCAGTTCAATTTACATTACATGAATTATTAATACAAATAACAGATATATAAGTTAATTATTTAAATGGCGAGAATACATGTTCGCAAAAAATTTTATATATATAAACACGTACATATACATACACACATCCATACATAAAGACATATACATACACACACAGAGACACACACACACACACACATATATATATATATATGTGTCAATAATAATAATAATAATAATAATAATAATAATAATATATAAAGAAAATACAATTGATTCATAATTTAAGATTATAACCAATGTATGCAAGAAAACTACGTAAATTATTATATATCAAAAACGTGAATGTATGCATGTAAACATGTTAATGCACATAAAAAAGTAGCCAATACTTCAAGTATAAATTCTCCAAAATTAATGTTATTAGGGATTTTTAAATCGGCTTTTCTGTCTAAACTTGAAGATAAGTTCGTTCCGTTGGTTCAATAATTCCCCAACATTTTTATACTTAATCATTATGATTTATCTCTTATAAATACATTGCATTTGTCCCTGAAGTTGTTGTGAGTCTGTGAGTGATAGATGATCATTTGTGAGGTGAAGCCTCCATCTTTAAGATTCCAATAATGTTTAGATAGAACAGTTTGAGACCATAAAGACTCATTGGTGAAGGAATGCTGGTGATTTTAAAATCTCTGCTTCCAACAACCAGTAGATATCACTATGTATACCGTCTTCTGATTGATATTTTCTTTCGGGAAATAGTAGCTTCGTATACTACATTTTCAGAACTACAAATACCTTTACATGGGCAGTTAGTTCCCGTTTTACAATTACAAAGAGGCTTATTTTGCTGTGTTTCACATATTTTTTTAAAGTGTTGCAGCGTGAGTTAATGATACAGTGTATATTACTAGTGTAGGAATAAGTGATTGTTAGATTTTTTTCTATTAAATTCTTTTTAAAGGGCTGTTATGATTGAAATATTTGTCTATTAAATTTTAAAAATATCTGACACTATTAATATTAGACAATTTACAGAGAGGTCTGTTAAACCATATTGTCTTTCTTTTTCTGTTTTTGGTTTTCTTAGTTGAATTATTTTTCCAAGTCAACTTGTAATTTAATTAAATTGAACTCCATTTATTGATAAAAAAATGATCTAACGAGATGGACCTGAGGTTCAGGAAATAAATGTATAACCTGACCTGATGGATTTTTAAAGATTCTGTATTCATTATTATATCGCTCTGTTCTTACATTGAGCTCTCTTTTGTTTTATACCCTCCTTTGAATTATCTATACTAATCATCAATTGATATATATATATATATATATATATATATATATATATATATATATATATATAGTTAAGTAAAGAAAATCTTATATCTTGGTAATCTGTATAGATAATCTCAAAGAGGAACGAAATTCGGAGAGCTCACTGTTAAGTCAAAGCGAATAATTTACTTTAAAAAAAGAAAAACAAATCCCAGGCCACTTTAAGCTGCCATTAGTTAAAATTTATTTCACCATGGATTTTATCTTTCTCTAGATCTTCAATTTCAAGAACGAAAAATATATTTAGAAATTTACAGTTTTGAAGGGCGCTATTAAGCTCATATAAGGTGACATCGAGGGTGGTGAGAAATAATGTGAGAGACATGGTCGAGTTTAGAGAGGAAAGCGAGAGTTTTAACATTTATTTTTATTACAATACTTAATATTGATGAGAAGTGGGGTAAGGATCAGACATTGATCTATTTAATCGGCCAACTCAGTAATATGGGAACAAAGAAGAAAAAGTAAAAAGAAAAGGTCTGTTTCTTTATACATATATATATGAACTATTGTTTAGTTTGCAGTCTTTCTTTCTTATATATATAGTGGTTACTGTGGTCAACATAGAAGTGGTGACAGTCTGCATCATGTGTCAACCCAATCTTCAGACCAATATACATATATATATATATATATATATATATATATATATATATATATATATATATATATATATATATATATATTCTGATCAGGTAAATACGGCACAATGATAAAATTTAGAAATCGAAAAAAAAAACAGGACTGTAAACTCTGGTGCGGACATCGACCAATGTATTGAGTGAGATGATAAATAACTGTTGTAATTTCAACTAATATAATTAGTTCTTGTTTGCTTGGATGCATTATAAGTTATTTTACCTGGTATGAATTTTCAAAATATTTTGATCTGAATTAAACGAAGTATTAGAAGCAGCAAGACAGTCATGTCAAAGAATATACCATAAACATGAAAACGAATTAATTAAAGATATGTGAAATTAGAAATTAGGCTTTCTATAATTTCATTAAAGAAAACTGGACATTGAATCAATGTGTCTTGGGAAAAAGGTTTGGAGAAGAGAGATATGAAAATAATCGCAGTCTCTTATTACATGGATGAACGCAGATTGTTAGTCTGAAATCGACTGATGCAGACAACTTTGATTTATTTTGATTCTTAAAAATCATTTCGGTAACTTTGAGACTTTTGCCATTTCTTGATCTACTAATCATTATTTCTTGCCTTTCTTCTTGTTTCGTCGATTCTGTCCGAGAAAAGATTTAGAGTGCATTTTAGAAAATTATGGGTAAAGATTAAATGTCTGCATCCATATAAACATAGGATGTAAGCAATGGAACTACAACAGTCTACTGATTGTAGATTAAATAAAAGGCTCAGTTCAGAATTTCCTGTAGGTTAGGCAGATCGACCTCACTCTGATAAAGACCGGACAGCACAGCAACTAAAATGTTGTGATAAAAAAAAACAAAGATGAGGACAATAGCCCGAATGTAAAGATTGTAAATCATGTTTATGCTAGCTTAGTCAACAAACGATAAAACAAAACTAGTATCATTTCTTCGGAGGGTTCGACAAAATAATGCCTGCTTTATTTAACGCCAACAGATATCGGAATCAGGAAAACGCAAATCAGAAAAAAGAAAACAATGCAAAAATCGCTGTATTCTCCACCTGCTCTTCAATTCTATTTCTCTCTCTCTCTCACTATCTCTCTCTTCCATCGTTGTAATTTCGTCTGTTAGAATCACCTTGGCTGCTTGCTTAAGCAAGTTGCTTCTTACATTTTTCCATCATTTGAAAATCACTCTTCCAAAACCTATATTGGTTCAAATAGATAGAAAGCAAACGGATTGTCCAGCCACAAGTTGTCAGTACATGCATGATATTTATGCTGATGTGGGGGCTTGTATTGTTATATCCCAAAGACACATCCCTCTGACGAATGCCGCAAGCCTATCTCAACTCTATCGATATCCTCTCCCGACACCCTACAGTCCTTAGTTCCCCAATTCAGCACTCCACAGCTAAAACCAGCGATGCCATGTACGCTTTTACAATTATTAGCATGCTCACTATTTACAATATTTATTACAACGTTTCAGCCGTTGTACGCCCCGGCCTTCTTCAGGTGGTTGCAATGTCGAACTGAACCGTTTATTTTATTCGCTGTGTTAGACTGTTCTAGTTCCACGTGCCATGTTTAATGGATGTCAGTTGTCAGTTATCTCCTGTTAATTCCGCTCTGAATGTTCTCCACTGCCTTAACCGGGTATTGAACTCACACTCTTTGGGTCCTGTCACTGGATCTAACCAACGCCATTATCCACTGTGCCATGTGTCTTTGTATTCCACTAGTAACAAGTAAGCGAGTGAGTTTCATCCCAGTAAACACTATATTGTGGAAGAGACTTTCCAGAGGAAGCTTCCCCGATCACTACAGACTTAACCTATTAACGGTAAGTAATGGTTGACTTTAAACTTAACGAGAAGTTATGTTTGATGTAATGCTTATTGAACCATTAACTTCCGTACGTAATCTTATAACTCTACTTGCTACCGCTTCCCTTCACGCTCATACAACAATCTAATTTAGTGACCCTCTACCTTGTGTGGCTTTTCCGAATGGTTGGTTGATTTTGTTTAGAGACATATCAACCTAGATGAGTTATTAATATTGAAATGTAAATATGTCGTATGCAATGTTTTTAGATTATAATAGTTCTATTGATAATTGTAATAGTTCTATTGATACAAATCTTAACTAATTAACCCATAGATGGGAGAGAAGAGGTAGATTCATATATTTCCCCAAGGGTATTTGCGCGTATGTGAATATAATGATCCCAACTGGAATTGGATCTCGTCACACCGATTAACAATTCCGAGCCTTTATCCATTGCTGCTCCCTCAAATCCCAGTTTACAGCAGCTGGTGTTTCCAAGCAGTCGCCTATCTGAGTACTGACCAAGCTCGACTTTGCTTAACTTCACCGATTGTACCGGGACCGGTGTTTCAACGCTTATTTTAGATGAACAATTAGTAAAAGAAATTAGTGAAACATTTATCTTCGAATGTAGTCATGAACAGAATTACGCAATAGCAATTGATAACAGTCATTTATTTATCGCTATTTTTGCAGAAGATTCTGTCTTAAACTGGGTCTACGTTGCACCACTTCAAAAACATTATTTTGCATTTTGGCTTATACTATATCTGACCTTCATAGGAAGGTTACATCCATTATTTTTGCATCTCCAGTATCACCTGCCTAACAAATCTCTTTTACTTTGCAGAAGCATTTGAAAAACTCCACTAAACTACATGTATTTCTATAGTTCACGTAAGTTTTAAATACTGATTATACTGTAAGCTGTTATCAGATGATAAGTTTGTTTCGCGTTATCCTCATCCACAACAGAATCATGCCTGCCACTACGTATCCCGTTACTAAGACCATTTTATCGTTTCTCTTAATGTTAGCAATATACTGATGAATCTATTTACAATGTTTATATCTAATGCATACATACAATAAACATTCACGAAACATTTGAATTTCAGTAACACGTTCTCCTAAAAACACTCATAAATATTATGACAGCCCTTTGTTTATTTCGTGATCCAAGAGTAGTAACCATTTTCTAACAGGATTATTGGATTGCAAAAGAGATTGGAGTAAAAAATAAACCTGTGGTATTCTAACACTTAATACTAAATTAAAATAGTCATTATTTTTTAACAATGTTTATATTTTGTAATAGTAGTCACTCATATTCATATATTTCTGTCTGCTCCATGACTATATAATCCTTATTGAAGACGTCTAATCAGGCACATTTGATTTTCTTAAACAAACACAGCGCAATGTTTGTTTTATCCTGGAACTATGCAGCGCGGACCTTAGTTATTGTTTGAATTAGGGAGGGTAAAATCTATAGTGATTACTACTTTCAACAAAGTCCGTATACTGAAAAACCTCGTTCACGATGACTTGTTACCTAGTGCTCACATAATCACCAACGGCTCCTGAACGGTTCTGCCTACCCAATTTCACTCGCAAGTTTTGGGTCAATCTGTGTTATAATTTTCAACGGATTACAACCGTGGCGTACACTGTTGTCATTTTCATCAAGACACGCCTCCGCGACAAATCTACCATGGTGATATTCGAATGCGCGCCTCACGTTCGGATAGTTATTGCTCTAACCGCTCGGCCCATTTGTAAGTTTTGCCCATTAATAATAAAAAAAAATATCTTGATAAATACATTATCCTGAGAAAAAATAATGGACGAACACGTAAGACCACAAAAAAATATTTCGTCATTATACACTCTGGCATTTCGAGAATCTACTATCTATATTTCTCTTGTTGTCTGTCTGTCGTGGGCGTTGTTATCTCGCACAGGCCGCATTTCTCACCCGATTTTGATGCGGTTTTCACCACAATTTGCAAATGGTTGCCGTAAGGACATGACGGAGCCCAATTTTCAGTTCGGACTCAGGTTCCGTAAAAATCGATAATCAAACAAATCGATAATGATCGCATTTCAACCAAATTTGACACCCTCTTAGAGTCTGCCATTAGAAGTGTTGTCCAGAAGTTTCATGACCACGGACCCCTAAACAGCGCGGAAAATCGATAAAACCCAAAAACCGATACGCCCAGATTGCGACTGAACAGCATATTGTTTTTTAGCGAAAACCGACCGGATTTATGAGGAGGCTATTGGGAGTTACCAGGTGAAGTTTCAGCTCTGAGCGCACCGCAAACAGAGTGCAAATCGACAATCAGTCAATCCTTAAAATTTTTTTTCCGTTTGGGTATTTCCTAAATGCAGATTAATTTAAGGTCACGCGGTGCGCGGGAAGAAACAGGTCAGTGCGTGCAGTGGAGTCGAAGAAAATATTTGACCTCATATTCTGGAATGGGTGCAGTGCCATTGAAATTCGCCTTTTTTTTATCCCTGCTACCAGGTCTGACTTTGAGCCACAAATGACATATTCGACTTTGTCAACACTTTTGCTTTAATCGTCGCATCTTACCAAAATAAGCACTTCCTTTATTCGCGTCTTTACTGAAAAAAACCCGCATACGTGCTGAGTGAAAATGGTTCCGCCCCCAGCAGTCCATTTTTCAATTCTTTAAACCTTTTCCCCTAGCCCAGGCCGCATCCCAGACCTGACTAGGAGTTTTTGCACTAAAACAGCAGGGCTTCCTCCCAATCCATTTCAAAGCTAATGACGGCAAACGGTTAGCGGTTTTCGTTGTCGCAGAAACCAAACGAGCAAACGCTTCATTGCAGCTACTTGCATTCTCATCGCCGGCATTACGTGCGTTAGAGCCAAGTTGCATATGCAGCAGGCAGCTTGGTCCCATTTACGGCCAAGCCTTACGCTTGCCAAATCATGCGCGCGTGCGTGAATGCGCGCTAGCATTTTCCATTTTGCGTGAGCTCATTCATTTGTCTAAGTCATGTCCATTGTCCAGGCTACACCAATCAATGTCAAGTCACGCTCCCTTTAAATACTTTCAGCGTGGCTACATCGTTTTGATTTGATCGCCATTAACGCATCTGTCCTTGGATTAATTGACAGCTTCCTGTTACCGCAAGTTACCTATTTGCTTAAACGTATGCATTACCTATTTTATCTTCGCGTGCTGCCTCTACTGCGCAGCCCAGTCCATCTTAGCGTTCCATACCGATTTCTATCTTTTCGTAGTTCAGTTTTGCTATTAGACAGTTAACTGCTGTCGCAAGTTACTTCTCTTCTGAATTTACTACGCGTCCCAGTACAACTCAGTGTTTCACTACTTTTTAACCTTTAACGCTTCAACGGTTTGGTTGGGTAACCTCTTCCTACAGCGACGTTTTCGTGCTGCCAGAAAACACGGCCCATGGCTAGGGGAAGCTTTTTCCATACCGCTTCACTGCATTTTTATTTTTCGTATACAACGAGGTCGCACCGCTTCAGCTTCGCTATCAAATTCTATTCGCATTCTTACACAGTATTTCTACAACCCTTCAAATGGCTCCTACACGACGAACATCGACATGTCAGCAACTGAAAATTCCTAATACCGTTAACGTTACACAAGAAGAACAGGCGACTGCCTAGGAGCACATAACTCCGGTTGCAGATGATCATATAGCGTCTAATTCAACCTCTGTTTTGCACTCTTCTGCGTGTCGTGGCGATGACCAACCCAACAGCTCTGCAAAGGCTGCAAAAACACTCAGGCGAGGCAACCTTAGCAGGCGTTCTAAAAAAGCCTCACCGGCTGAGGGGAAACGGGAGCAGGATTCCTTTGAGTGCGCCTCCTTGGCGGAGAAGCGGCTGGCGTCTACTTCAACCACTACTTTGCACTCTTCTGAGTGCCGTGGCGATGATCGACCCGGCAGCTTTGCTTGGCGTGACAAAATACCATGGCGAGGCAATCTTAGCAGGCGTTCTAAAAGAGACTCTTCAGCAAAGAGAAAGCGGGAGGAGGAAACCGAGGTAGAGGCCTCTTTGATGCTTTCCAGTCAATCTCAACGGAGACAGTATGTTTTGTCACATGAAACGCTTGGTGAGCGTAACTACCGTTTGTACTGCAAATCAGTTTACACATATTCGTTGAAAAGTAAGAGGAAACTACCTAAACGCTTGCAAGACAATCGCATTTGTGGTTTCGACAGAACCTGCATCGAAAAGCTACTCTCAATGCAGCCGACATCGCTGCAACTTCCATTCGACGGCCCCAGGAGACTACGGCTGAGAAAACTGCACGTAACGCAGCGAAAGCTGCGGCAATGTCCATTCGACGGTCCCAGGAATCCGTCGCTGAGAAAACCGCACGCCATGCAGCCGACGCCGCTGCAACTTCTGTGGCAAGGGAAATAGTGACAGCCAACATGATTCATGGTCCCTGCGGGTCGCATTACAATTACACCAGCTGTCACAACAGCGACGGCAAATGCACCCAGCAGTACCGACGAGATTTCGTGGGCGAAACCATTACAGGGAGCGATGGTTATCCACTGTACCGGCGAAGGAGTCCCGCCGAGGGAGGATTTACAGTCGTGGTAAAGGGCCACCAAGTGGATAACAGATAGGTAGTGCCATACTGTCCCCTGCTAACAAAAGCGTTTAATGCGCACATCACTGTCGAATATTGCCATTCAGTTCGCTCCATCAAGTATGTATGCAAGTACATCAACAAAGGGACTGATGCTGCAATGTTTTGTATTAGGCAGGAAGATTCCGTAGACGAAATCCAGGACTTTCTTGCAGGGCGCGTCATTAGCAGCACAGAGGACCCTTGGCACATATTCAGCTTCCCCATCCACTAACGCTTCCCAGCAATCGTCCATCTTGCTGTGCACCTTGAAAACGACGAACTTCGTTTTTTTTTTGCGGATACAGAAATGGTTGTGTCTGCTCGTACCAAAGACACAACGCTTGTAGCGTTCTTCAAACTTTCTCGACAGGATGAGTTTGCTAGGACTCTACTGTACCAGACGTGCCTTCATACTACGTGAGGACAAAACAAGTAAAAATAATTATTTTATATGACTTACAAGCAAATATAATTATTTATATAATGACATACAAGCAAATAAGTAGTCATTTCTAATTAAAGTAAATAATCACAAAGAACTCACAAAATGTTTATCTACTGAAAAGTCCTGTTAATAAAACGGTCATGAATTTGTGTTTTTCGATACCAACTGCTCCTCAAAATGGTAATCGTAAAATTAGCAGTTTCCTTATATGGAACAATTTTGATAATAAGCAAAAGTTTAAAACTGTCATAAATCGATATAAAACTAATTCCACACAATTAAACATATTTATCCTGTGGTATACCTGTGTTGTGATGTGTTTGTGGGCCAGGATCATGCTTGAACAGGCTTTGTAGTAAATTTCACATCAGATTATCAACAAAGAGAGGTGTTATGTTGATCCCACATAAACCCAGCCATAGGGAGATAGCGATTCAGCCATTATAATTAGTAGCAGGATATTGCGTTACTGTCAAACATCACAGGCAGAATATAAGATCAACGTATTGGACCAGGGCCTCTATGAGAAGAAATCCACAAACTGGCGGAGAATAAGTAAAGAAATATTGAAGTGAAATAAAAAGTAAAAGCCTATGAAAGATACAAGTCTAGAGTTATTCACTTTTTATTAAATTCACAGTTTATCATTAATTGACACACCCATTAAAGTTCCTTCCGTCCATCTTACCCTGCCTGTCGCGTGGGTTAGCCTTCAGAAAAAATGAGTCCTTTATTAATTCTACAGGAATATGTTCTCGTTTTTCTGCCCATAAGATCTAGTCTTATTTTTTTGTTCAGTTTTACGTAAGCTTGTTTCTTCTGAGTCTGAGTATATTTGTACTCTTGGCCTCAGGGATTGAATGTTACCAAATTAAAAAAAATACATTTTTTTTAATCCCGTAGTGCTTTTTCTGTACGTCAATCTGGAAACTATAACATGGATCTTTACACTTCATATTCTTCGTGAGTGTTTTTTGCATTGCTGTCTTTTTTGCCATGCTGTGGTACAGAAGCATGCTGAGAATACTATGGAATGAACAACTGACTATGGAAGAAGTGTTATAGAAATTCGAAACAAAAAGGACACTTGCAGTTAGAATCATAAAAAGACAATTTAAACTTATAACGCACAAAATTAAGAAAGAGGGCTTGGAAAATTGGACACGCGCAGGACTTGAATGTAAGAGGGACAGAGAAAACACTGAATAAACTACATAACGAAAGTGTTCAATTGGTTTGTAGAAAAGGGATTAGGATGGATAGTGAAAGGACAAACATGTCAAAAAGAAAAGAAAGTTGTGAAGCGCCATGATCAGACACGTTTTGAAGGGACACAACACTTAGGAGTCAAAAGATGTTGCGAACGCAGTAAAACAGAAAGTTATTTCGTAATCACGGTAAATTATATTCGGAACCATAAAATATAATCTAATGTTTCTATTTTCTTTTCAGAACCTGGGCGCTCATGTCTCTCCATGACTTCTTTTTTCTACTGTAGATACTAGTAATTTTTTATCGTTTTAAACCCCTCCAAATGTTTCTTCATTTATTAACAGAAACTCCTTAAGTAGTTTACGCAGTTCTTTACACTGTCTCTTTTGAATGTAGTTTGTCTTGTATAATATTTTTTAAGTCTGCTTTCCTCAATATGCGTTTGCGAAATTTGAACTCCCACTTTTTGATTCTAAGTAAAAACGTCGTTTTCTTCTTTTAAAACTTTTTATTATTATGATGCCGAGTCCATGGGATTCTTAACATCCTTATGCAGTTCACACATTTCCCAATAGTATTTGCGTTTAAGTGAATTTAATGAACCCGACTAGAATTCGAACTCGGCTCCCCGATTTCCCACCTGAACCGTGAAGTATTAGGAGACAATATAAAAGTATACATTTCCAATATATCTGATTTCATTCTTCCTTTACTTATTATCTCTGATATAGTAAATTAAATTGTCATTGAAATCACCGTAATTGGGTCATCTGTTATACTAAGCTTATTACATGTGCAGAGTGATTGTAAATTGACACCCTGTATTTTGTATGAGGAACTCCCCTGTCTTGCCAATGACGTAATTAGATAGCAGTTATGTATTTTTAACATTTTAATCTATTTTAAGGCATTTAACACACACACACACACACACACACACACACACACACACATATATATATATATATATATATATATATATATATATATATATATATATTAAATTAAAGAAAAACAAACCAGTTTAAGGTTCCATTGTTATAATTTATTTCACCAGAGAGTTTTTTCCCAAGATCATCAGACCTCATTTCAAAGGATGAAAAAATGAATTTAAACTTGTTCTTTTGAAGAGCAGTACTAAGCTTATGTAATGTGATATAGAGAGTGCTGAGAGATAGTGTGACAGACATGGTAAAAGTAATAATGAGGAGGCGGTAAAGATCAGACATTGGCCTATTTAAAATTGTCAACTCACCAGAAAAGATACAAAGCGAAAAAGAGAAAAAAAAGAAAAAAAAAAAAAAGAAAAAAACAGCAGGAGTAAAAATGTAAGAAATAAGAGATGGACTTAAGCTTTTGAAGGAAAAAGAGGGGATATAAATTTGGAGAGGGAAATTAACGTATGTGGGCATGTATCGGTCAATTTGGAAAAACAAAAGATTTATATATTTAAAATTCTTTTTAACATTTGATAGTAGTTTAAGTGTTTAAATTTTCCACAAATAAACTAGGAATTTAATATAAACTGAATATTATATAAATAAGCAAATTATAAAAATAAAGGTTACTAATATTAATAATTTAGATAATCTGAATAACGGTTAAGGAGTAATATTTATTAACTAAAGTCGCAAATTATCTTATTATACAAACATAGAGAACACATCATCAAATCGCGATGAACCATGCTGGAAATTAAACCAATTTTTTGCGCCTTGGGAACAAAAGAGTCCCAACTTGTGTATAAGCCTGTGAATGTTGGTTTGCGGTAGATTCTGGTATATAAAAAAAAATACCAATCCTTGTGTTTAACGAGAACATCTATATATGTATAAATTTCCAAGAGGATAGAATCCAGGTAGAGCTCAATGTCCAGGACAGAGTAATAATATAATAAAAAACGCTCAAACACTAATATTCCATGATTATAATTTATTACATTTATTAAATTATTTTGAACTTCATTTCATTTACATAAATTATAACCATGCAATATTAATGTTTCAGCCTTTACTATTATATATATATTGCGTCTAGCATGAAACAGCCTGTCGCATGTTGACTTCAATGTTCACTTTTATATTTATATTTACATACGCTCTATCTCTTATATTGTGCACTTTATCCCATAAATATAGCCCACCTTAAAACTATATTTCTTCATTGGTAAGCGTATTTAAAGAGTAGAGATGGATTCATTTAAATTTTGCCTGAATTAGAAAAGTTTCGAACGTCTTTAGTCAATTCAATTGTAATGTATAACGTGATAATTAAATTTTCCGCAGAATGTAATCTCAATTTAAATAAATCAGATTTTGTCCTCTAAATGAAATCCAGAGCGATAGTCAAAAGTCCTTTGTACATTTTTTACCCAAACTTCAACGCCAATAATAGTCTTGATGTGCCAGAAGACATCTTCATCTAATAAATAATCGTAATAATATGCTCATTTATTGAAAAAACAGTTTGAGCTACTAAGCTAAAAAGAGAATACGTTAAAATAGTTTTGTGCCAGGCTACTCTCGTTCCATCTGAGCAATGCTGTGAGGAAAAAGATCATTCAAGCATTCAGTAATGGAACAAACATTCATACTCATGATTCCATCTCCAATGTCTATTCAATAACCATGAAGAGAACGTTAAATAAGTTTAAAAAGTGGAAACAGCGGAGAGGAAAATTGGATCAGGAGGAGAAAGATGGATCATCATTTTTTTGAAGTTAGAGCTGAAAACATCAATTAGTAAAGATGCAACTCCATTCATGAGACGTTTGGCACGTGAGAGGTATTTCAGCTATGAGAGTTCAAATAGTAGTGAAAAAAAATGAAAAATGAAATACTACGTGAAACCAGTGGGGCAACTTCTTACTCCAGGACAGAAAGTTAGAAAGTTAGAGAGGGCCAGGGCGAGTTTGGAAAATGATCATGGAATAATATACATATATACGTTTATATATATATATATATATATATATATATATATATATATATCAAGAACAGTAAGATATATAATCCGGTATTCTTGTTATTTTTTATTTTTACAAAATAGTCTTCAATGTAAATTTAAATTTACAGAGCATAAATATTATAAATTAGCTAATTTAAAATATGTTTTTTTCGATGCAAAGTAATAACCATTTTTCAAAAATGGAAGCTAAAAACTTTAAATTTAATTAAAAGAGTTAGTTCCGTTTCATCTCAAGCGAATATTGGACTAACTTATTTTTTCTAACAAGTTAGTCCAATATTCGCTTTAAGATGAAACGTAACTAATGTTTTTAATTTAATTATATAATTAAATTTAAAGTTTTACCTTCAATTTTTGAAACATGTTTATTACTCTGTAGCGAAAAATCACATTTCAAATCAGTTAATTTATAATATATATAAA
Organism: Acanthosepion lycidas; assembly: GCA_963932145.1. Taxonomy (NCBI): domain Eukaryota; kingdom Metazoa; phylum Mollusca; class Cephalopoda; order Sepiida; family Sepiidae; genus Acanthosepion; species Acanthosepion lycidas. Next base: position 10,167,529 of record OZ010592.1, on the reverse strand, counting down.
TGTGTGTGTGTCTGTGTTTGTTTGTGTGTGTGTGTGGGAACTTTATTTCAATTCTTCATGAACTTTCAATCCTTTGTTATGTTTAGTTAATGAAGGACAAGTCATTTTTATTTATGATCGATTTCCTTACGATATTTCTCTTAAGCTGAAGGAGAAATTATACTTTATTATCGCAGAACGTAGAGGTCCTTAGTGTTATTGTAACCTCGGCGAATTTCAGTAAGATATCTTTAATCATTTCTAAGATACAACTGTTCAGAGCTTAATCTAACTATTGGATATTTTTTACTGTTAATAGATTTGGGCAAGTTTCCTGTTACACCCAGTATACTTCTCAGCTTTTATGTATACAGATTTTGCATCCATTTACTGTACAAATAAATTATCTTCAATAGCTAATTGCAATTAAATTCCCTACAGACTATAAACATGCCATCGAAGAGAAAGGTTCATGTTTGTTTATTCCAGGATTTTGCCAGTAACCTTTTGCAACAAATCTAGCTTTGAACTGTTTATTACAAGTTTTAATAGTTTAAATCCGCCCACTACCAACCACAATATATTTGTATTGTCCGTTTTTAAAATATGCATTTCTTTTTATATTTTATAGAGTCGTCTGAAGTAATAGCTTCATATAAATATTGGATACATATTTTACCAAACAGTAATTCTCTATAGTCGGATTTAGTACGCCGTCTAAATTCTTAGCAATCTTTTAAATATTCAGACATTTTTCGTAAACTTCTTGGATATCTTCTGTCGGTAAAGTTCTACACTAGTCTTTATTCTTGATTGTAAATGGTCAATTGCTTCTTGATTTCCAGTTAATTTCTGTTTGAAATCGATATTATACATATATCCCTACATCTAAACAACGTATATTCTAGGTACAAGCCACTATCTCAAAAGGGATTCAGTAAATTTACGCCGTAATTATTCGGAACTTAGCTCCACTAATGATGTAAAATTCAACATAAAAATAAATGGATGCTTATCTTATTGAAATACTGCGATAATCTCCAAAACTCATATGTATTGCCTAAAATAATGGGATCAAATTCTCGGACAAATCAAAATTAAACTGTGAAATATGTATCCAAGTCAAAAAGCACAGTATAAAAAAAAACAACTTACTCGATAAAAGAGGCAACTAAAGTATATCTCACAATCAGAAATCTATTCTAAAAATTAAAGGTTCCTGACAAATAAGTTCTGAGAGTGAAACATGATTCTTACCAATCGAATATGAAAGGAATATGATTGATTCAACACTGAAAAAACTCATTTGGGTTACGGCCTTCTTGCTAATAACAGATTTCCACGTGGACGCTTTCTAGAATATTACAATCTTAACAGGTCCAAGTGGATGGTTAATCTTAATCAAGACTCCCTTAATCCTAACTATCGCTTCACGCGCTCATTTTAGGCATTTTTCCCTCTTCGTTGAGTGGCTTTTGGGTCATGTAGCGAGTGGAATTTAGCAAAAGATAACGTTGTCTGAAATAGACCACATATTCCGATTCATGGAATTAATACCGCTGCATGTGGTACTGATGGATTCTTGCCCTAATAAAGAAAGAAACTCGAAACTTCGTTGGAGTATCATCTTGAACGACTCGTATATTAAGAGAGTCGTGGAAGATATGAGACTTTGATGATAATATTAATATAGCCGTTTACTTATAAGCAAACATTTAGCTTTTATTGACCGAACAGTCTGTACTACTTGAGTTACGCTTTTCTACACTCCTTCGCCATCGGTTTCAAATCCCAAATTAGTATCTGTTCAACACATCTCTAATGGTAATGTTAAGGAGCTTTCCTTAAATAGAAGCATTCGGCATTCATTGAGAGAGAAGCTCTTGCTACAATCGTTTGAAATTTATAAAGTCTTCCTATTAAAACAATTTTACAGAAAAATGTGTTTTCCAGGTGCACTGTTTTCGCTCTTTTTACTATTGACAAGTTTCCTTCCCAACATTTTATTTGAAGTAGTATGGAACTTCAACATCTTGGTAATGTTATTTTTCTCCTTGGAGTATTGTATCTATATCTATCTATCTATCTATCTATCTATCTATCTATCTATGTATATATATATATATATATATATATATATATATATATATATATATATATATATATATATAGATAGATAGATAGATAGATAGACAGATAGATATAGATATATATATGACTCTCCCGTCGTGTCCGACGGATGAGGGTCAAACAGCTCAGTTCCAAGGAACCGACATCCAGACACCATCATAGGCAATTTGATTATAATGGTGAAGGTTTTGGACAGAACCATCTAGACTTTTTAAAGGGCCGAATACAGAGACCTGGTGCACTATGTGTCAGTAGGTCCCCAAACGAACCTTTGCAGGTTTTGAATTCGGAGTTCTCCTCCTCCTATAGCAGTTGCCATTTAAGGCTATAGAACTCAGTCTTTCATGATAGTTACCCAAAGCTGGAAGGTGTCACACTATTTAGAATTGTGTGAAAAAAAAAAAAAGGAAAAGAAAAAGCGAGAATTAAATTTAGGTGATAAGAAGCCATCACGAAAAGGACACTGAGCGATGTTATTTTTTTTTAACAAAGAAAAGTGGTAAAGATTTTATTTCCATTGGCGAGGAAAGTAGGATCTCGGTTTTGCCGGGTTTGGTTTGATTTATGACGGCGCACCGAGTGAAAGGTGGCAGTCTGCCCATGGCAATGGTGAAAATTTCAGGTCGGTCAGGTGGCCTACAAGGCAGAATTCTAAGAGATAAAAATTAATTGGGTCGCGAGAAAAATGTCCGCTGAACCAGCGCAGAATACAAGGAAGGAAAGATTAAGCCTTTGACTATCTGCAGCGATATCATTTTGGAAAGAGACCACCTGTTTATTGTCCAGAACTGGACATGATAAAAAGCTTGTTATCGGAACAAATAATTGGCGACAGGGTGCGAAGTCGTCCAGATGACCACCCACTTGATACTGGCGAAAATCTCGATTGATAAAATCCAGGTGACAATCGGATATGATTGAGATTAAGGTACCACACTACGGGTCGTATTGGTTTGTTGTCGGACAGAAGAAAAGAAAGAAAAGAAAAAGAAAAAAAGAAGATAATTTTTTTTCTTTGAGCAAGATTTTTAAACCGAGGCTAGTCTAGTCACACCTACACTGCTGGGTGTCCATTTGCTGAATGGTGGCGTGAGCGGGAGGCGAAGGTAAACCATGAAGAAGGAGGGGAGGCCTGTTGACGCCCCCTGAAGGGACTGGGTGAGATAGCCATATGAGAAAGGAAGAAATTGGGAGGACCATTCCCTTAAAGTAGAAAGTAAAAGATTTCCAAAAATGGAAAGTGATGGGTTTTCCTGACCAAAAACATCAGGCTTGCGTCTAGGATGAAACAGCCTGTCACCTCTAAGTTTTGAGTAATGAGGAGTATAGTATCAACATTATGTTATATGATATATATATATATATATATATATATATATATATATATATATATATATATATATGAAGAAATATAGTCTTAAGATGTGCTATATTTATGGAATAAAGTGCTCAATATCTTGGATAGAGCGTGTGTAAATATAAAAGTGAACATAGAAGTCAACACTTTGAGGCGACAGTCTGTTTCATGCTATATGCAATGGTCACGCCACGACGATTGCATATAAGTGTTGACTTCTATGTTCACTTATATATATATATATATATATATATATATATATATATATATATATATATATATATATATATATATATATATACACCCTTTATGTATGTTTAAAGTTATAGATAAATGCCACTTTCTAAAGATATTTGTTTAGTAAATAATTGGTTATTTTCATAAACTTTAAACAGTTACATTTTGGATACCCATATTTGGGTAGATGATCTGTTTATTTTATAAACAGTATATTTTCTTTCGACTAATTGCTTGGATATTTGAGAAATCCTTTTTGAGAAAAATTTGCCCTGCGGTAGGACTCAAAACTACGTGCCCATCATTAGATCCACCGGGCTTTAACCGACTCATTCACGGAGTTCGACGGCGATTGAATAAAATAAATACTGCGTTGTAAGCACATCCTTTTCCTTTTTTCACATTCTAGAAAATCCATAACTGTCCGGTTTCATATCCCCAATGTAACAAAGCTATTTCTAAAGAAATTATGGATTTTTCTGTCCATCAATCCGGCATATTATTATCGCTTAATTGTTATTTTAGTGGACGCCCATGTTCGAGTAGACTTTCTGTTAATTTTTAAAACAGTATATTCATTTTCATATATCGGGCTGAATATTCGAGAAAGCACAATAGGGCACTTTTTTACTCTAATAGAATTTCTCGAATGTTCAGGCCGGTAGACGAAATTAAATATACTGTTGGGAAAATAAACAAAGTGTTTAGTCAGATATGAGTGTCTACTAAATATAACGTTTTTAGCGTGCGATATACGCGGTAAAGTCCAAAAATATCCGCACTCTTGTCTAGAGCTATGTAAACAATTTTGTACTTAGCCTCTTAGAAATGTAAATATACAAATTGATAGACAACAAGAAATAAAAATAAATCTAAATTATCCTCACTTTCTAGCCTTGGCAAAATTCGAAAATCTTTACTTGGTGATTAATTAGCTTCCACCATACAGATTAAATGTTTCTAGTCTCTTCCGACACTGTTGCTGTATTAATGGCCGATGTTCATACAAACGATATTATTAGGTTGGTGCAAAAATAATGACGTAATAATGTCGTTTTTGACGTTAAAAATACGTCAAAAAACGACATTATCACGTCATTATTTTTGCACCAACCTAATACTTAGCTATACCAATACGAATATCAGCTAGCAGCGACTCATTTTATTCTTCATTTATTCCATTAGTAAGGAGGAAGTTCAACCCCAAAATGGTTACAATGTTGAACAGACACCTGAAAGGATGCATTTCCCGATCACTACCATATTAACCTTTTCAAATCAAGGGTCAACTATTATGGATCCTAAATATCCTCGAAATATGATTTTTTTCACTCCGACCCCGTACCGCAACTTCGTTCAGTAACCCTGCAGCTTGAGTAGTTATTGAGCCTTGTATTATGTGAAATATAGTATGAAAAAAAACACAAAAAAATGGCTCTGTTCAACTGATTGATAGATACACAGTCACAAGTTTTAGGTTGGGCTTCACAATGTCCGAATCATCCTAATTGTGACCAAGTAAATGGTTAAAGAAATAACAAAACAAATGTCAAAGATATATCATATATTTAATAGTAAGTACAACAGAAGCGTATTACACTAGTGAGTGCGTGTCGGTTGACCATGTATTCAATCAATTCGACTGTTAATATTTAACAGCCACCCCCACGAGGGATGTATGTGGCACAAGGCCGAGTCTACTGCGGGTTCTCTGTGCCCAAAATATTCCGGGTTCCTCTCTGCTCAAGGCAGAGAGTCCGACAGAGATGAACTGTCTGGGAAACTGTTAATATTTAACAGCCTCTCCACCAACGAAGGATGTATGTGGCAGAAAACCGAGTTTACCGTGGGTTTTCCGAGCCATAGGTTCGGCCAAAAATATTCCCGTAAAAATTGGTTCAGGGACTGTCTACCTTCCCGGACGAACATTGCCCTTTGGCAAAGCCTCATCCGGGTTCCTCACTGCACAAAGCAGAGAGTTCGAGAAGATGAACCGTCTGGTCGTCTGTTAATATTTAACAGAACGAGGGATATATGTGGCAGAAGTCCGAGTTTACCGTGGTTTCTCCCAGTCCGTAGGCTCGGCCAAAAATATTCCCTTAGAAACCACATAAACGGGTTCAGGGCCTGTCTACCTCCTCGGACGAAACATTTCCCTGCGGCAAAGCTTCGTCTGAGTTCCTCTCCGCTCGAGGCAGAGAGTTTGAAAGAAAAGTACAGTCTGAGCGATTGTTAATATTGAAGAGCCTCCCCAATGAGGGTATATGTGGCACAAGGCCGGTTTATTGTGGGTACTCCGAGCCCGTAGGCTCAGCCATAAATATTCCCTTTGAACCTACCTAAACTGTCTACCTCCCCGGACGAAATTTTGCCCTGCCGCAAAGACTCGTCCGGGTTCCTCCCTCCTTAGATATTATAATTTTGCTCTACTTAGTTCATTACTAAGTTTATAAAAAAAAAAAAAAAATTAAAACTACTAAAATCTGAGAAAGGAATTAGCAATTTTTGCCGTAATTGTCATAAATTTTACTTAAATAATACTTAAATATAAAATTTAAAAAATCGTAATATACATACTTATACTTGATGTGGAAAAATAATGTTACTTACTGTAAGTAATTCTAATACATTTACTTCTTTCGCTGTATCCTCTTGGAAACGTGAATTATGATTTCTGCTGTGTCTTTAAAACCCAGCAATTTTAAAAGTTACTCCAAAATTCGCTTGAGGATGAAATAGAAATAATGTCTTTAATTTAATTACAAAATTAAATTCGGAGCTTTCAGCTTCCATTTTTGAAACATGGTTAGAACTGTGTAACGAAAAAAAACTATTTTAAAACAATTAAGTTATAATATATATATATAATATATATATATATATATATATATATATATATATATATATATATATATAAAATTAATGAAAAACAAACCACTTTAATGTACCATTACTAATGGTACATTAAAGTGGTTTGTTTTTCATTACATATTAGCTCTGTCCTAACATTGAGTTCTCAGGATTTCATCCTCTTTGGATTTACCAATTCGGTTTACCAAGTTCCTTATAACTTAAATATATATATATATATATATATATATATATATATATATATATATATATATATATATAAAGAGCCAGAACCTATGTACCTAGTTCTCAGCTACCGGTTCCTCAGGATAATTTTAAATAAAGGGTGTTGGGCCAAACGACCGTTTATTGACAAAGCGGCCATTTATATTTTGGTAAAGTTTTAGTCAGAATTATCCTGCTAATCCGGTAGCTGAAACTTAGTTACATAGGTTCTGGTTCCTTAGATATTATAATTTTGCTCTACTTAGTTCATTGAGCTCTTTTACGTATCATCTTAGGTAATTCATACGGTGTTGTTTTTTTTTGGTTAGACATCACGGTGCTGGGAGTCCAGATGTTTTTAGTCTTTCCTTTTTTTATTCAATTCTTTCCCCAGATATCAGTTTGAATAATATTTTTTTTTTTACAATTGCACAATATGTTTCTTTATATCACCAGTGTTATAACATAGGTATAAAAAAGAAATATATATATATATATATATATATAGTTTTAAAGTGCGCAATATTTATGAGATAGAGTGCTCAATATCAGAGATAGTGCGTGTGTAAATATGAATATAAAAGTGAACATTGAAGTCAACACTCAGAGGCAACAGGTTGTTTCATACTAGACGCAAGAATCTATACATTCAGACGAAATGAAAACATCCTTCATGATAGCTAATAGATTAGCCGAAATCGCTTGCATTCACTGATAATTTGAACAGTTTATATACATTGTTATAAAAATATATGTTGTCATGAATGTAAAAAATACTTAATTTGTATTTGCTTAATATATTCGTCCGACACCTTCTGCATTGGCCTGAGGGAGATTTTAAGCAATGTCGCTAACCTGTGACCACAGACCGCTTGTGCTATGACCATTATGCATTCATTGTTGCCCACTGAGCTACCAAATGTGAACTGTATACACTTACATCGGGAATTACCGATATACACCTGACATCATAGATCAAATAATGTCTCCTCAATTTAAGAAATGGAAATCTCTACCTCTCTGCCACTCAGTTCGAATTCCAAAAATCAATATTGCCTTGTTATGAACTATCTAATTCTAATACCATCTGCCACATGGCCTGCTGTTTGGCGACTAAACGGTTTACTAAGTATACATTGTGAGCTTGACATGCTTTAGGATAAAAAAAAATAAAACCCGTAAAAGTCTGGGAATGAGACAGCACTTAGTTCTATCTCTAGAAGGTCACAATTGGTGTAAGACGGTTATACCTACACCTTGCATCTTTCTTCAGTTTCTCTCTTGATCGAGATATGACGATGAGCGTCGAGGTCGTGCTGTAGAGATCATATCTGATCTCAGGTACAAAGATATCAGACATCATTTATGCTTGTTATTTCTGATTTGACATCATTATTTATTCATAATATCCAATGGGAATGTGGCAGATCTTTTAAAATTGATTGGTTTCAGGTACGAAGACCTGTCAATAGTGGATTGTGCCTAACTATAATAGCGAATTTTATCGTTTAAGCAGTTCTCTATAGGATTGACAATTATTGCCCAAGGAGGTTCGCTTGCCTTCAAATCCAACTCATTCTTGATATTCATAGAAAAGATTTTCAATTTATTCTATACTCTCAATGTTGCTCTTTCAGACCGAAACGTTGATGATCGAATGAAACGCTTAATGATCCAACTCTCCCAAATTACATATTGCATAATTTCCATGGATGTTAGTCAATCTATCAAACACACACATATATAATCCATATTACTATAAACGTTACCTTATGGGCTACTAGTGTTTAAGTTACTATCTATGTATTTTTATTTTTATAAGTAATAAAATTACTAACAGCCGACAAATGAGTAGAACCTTTTTCCATATCGGGGCCGTATCCTTGATGGGAAAAGTCGACATTATAAATACACTAAGAAAATAAAAATGGCATCAGATGTCAACCATCTCTTCTGAGGACCCAACTATTTTCACCTGTCCAAGTTAGTAAACCTGATCCGTTCGATAACGTCAAATTAGCAGATGGTATAATAAATTACCTATAATCTGCTGTTAACTGGGGCAAGGAATAGCTTGTTAATTATAGACAAAAAAAAAAACGAAATTTCTCTATTAATCATCTGAAAGACCCCATTCTGCCTTCTTTCAATATGACTCCTTCTCTCCTCCAAGAGAGTTACACATCGCGCTTTCTCGGGTGAGCATTCTCTGCTGAAATAAAGTAGAAAGATTATACCGAATCAATTGCTAGCTTGTATGGTGAGAAAATTGATTCACTGTATGATGCTAGGTTCTGTTTCTCTCTGTGATCTGTCTTACATATTTATAAGTCTAGCATTTGTTCATAGTTTGAATATTTTTGAGAAATATGGCCCTCTGCTCCTGATATATATTTAGAGATTCTTAATAAAATCCAAAGAAGAATCTGCAATATTATTGGCCCTAACCTGGCGTCTCGGCTTGAGTCACTTTCCCACCACCTGTGCGTTTTCTATAAATACTTTCATGGTAATTGCTATGATGAATTTTCAGCTCTTGTATCTAGACATTATGGATTTAATCGCGTTATAAGATTGGGTACAGGATCTCATCAATTTTCATTTGAAATGGCTAGATGCTAGATGCAACCGTAAGCTTTATGCTAACAGTTTCTTCTATCGTACTTCTCGCTTGCGGAACTTCCTTCTGGATCCAGCCAACTTTGATCTTCAAAAATTTAAATGCAATGTCAATCGTTATCTGCTGTGTTCTTGATTACTCTTCTATTGTTCTCGCTTCTTAATAATGTTTTTATTTTATTATTATTTCACACTGAGTAACCCAAATGTGTCTTAGTGGATTTACTGCTTTGCATGGGGTGAAATGATTAAAAAAATATATCAATTTAAATACGTTAAGCCCCCCCCCCGCCAAAAAAAAATAGTATTTATTGTGTAACAAAATAATATCGGAGGAAAACGCATGGAAAATTTGCACACACACACACAAACACACACGCATCCACACACACTGTATTACAACGACTTCTAAAACAATTATTGAAAACATTAACTAATAGAAAACAAAAAAAAAAAATTATAATCTAAAATTTGTCAGAATTTGCAAAAGAAAGAATACAAGATTATATGAACACGAAAGGGATCTTTTTAAAATAATTCGAAAATACGCTTTTAAGTAGGCGCCCATGGGGGTCGTCAGTGATGTTGTGATTTGGTTCATCAGGTAGTTTCGGTCTTTCAACATCATACTCCTCATCACCAAATCGACCCAATCAGGGGAGATCAACCCCTGATTCCCCCTTCTGATTAAATATTAACAGCTACTCTAGCCTTTTTAAAGAATAAGAGGAAGAAAGACCACATATTCCGCACATCCGATTGGATGATGTAACAACCAATCCGCTGCGCGGACTAGTTTTTAAATGGCCTGCGGTGGGGACTGGCTTCTTTTCTTATTTCGGTGGATTGCAGTTTCGATGGATAACTGAGGAAGCAATCTTAATGTTCCTAAATCTTATCCTATTTCCTTAAGTATTGTAAGTTTTTTGCCGTTTTTATTTTATTTGTAATTTTTTCTTTTCTTTTGGCGGGGGTACTTGAACTCAACTCTATTATCACAGTTTATCGTTTAGCCTGTTTCTTAACCTTATTGCATGTTAACTTTAAAGAGATGTATTCGCAAAATTAAGATAATAATTGTCTATAGACATGAGGTATATATATATATATATATATATATATATATATATACATATATATATATATATATATATATATATATATATATATATATATATCCAGTACATACAAAAATGAAATTAAAAATAAAATAAAATAAAATAAAAGTACAATAAGTCGTTAAATATAATAGACGACCAAATGATCTTGGAGTATATCAAGTATTAACGAAGCTTCATATTATATTTATATATATATATATATATGTATCGCTTAAAACCGCTGACAAACTAATAAAATAAAAATGATATATACAAACGATATATGGCAATGATCAAGAGAAAGATACTATAACTACACTATATACGCGTTATTATTCCGATTTAAAATATACAATATATTCAATGGATCAATTACTCACTCTAATGTGTCAGACCATAATTTTAATTTAAAATATGCTCCTTTAATTAAAAGAGAAAGCAATTTGCTACGATGAAAATGTATCGAAAGTACTTTGATCTCTAGATAATCTGCAGTAAATATGCCCCCACATTTTTACAACAGTTCCCCTTTCTTTGGCAATCCTTTATCATCACAACCTAGGATACTTAATAATAAAGCTTATGTTTTCGATACATCCTTTCTTTCCTCCACTGGGGTAAATTGTTCTAGTTCTACGTGTCATGCCTCTTTCCGATGTTTCAGTTAATTCCCTTTAACTCAACTCTAAGTTTTTTGGTTTACCACTGCTGTAGCGCGTCCTGGGTATGACGATAAACTACGTCCACCAACAAGGCTTCGGATAATGTTTTCGGAAAAATAATGTTGCCAGCTATACGTTTTTGGGAAAAAATAATGTTGCCAGCTATACGTTTTTGAAACACTAATGCTGCCAGGTATGCGTTTTTGAAACAATAATGTTGCCATCTATACAGTTTTGAAACACTAATGTTGCCAGGTATGTGATTTTGAAACAATAATGTTGCCAGCTATACGTTTTTGGGAAAAAATAATGTTGCCAGCTATGCGTTTTTTGAAACAATAATGTTGCCAGCTATACGTTTTTTGGAAAAAATAATGTTGCCAGCTATGTGTTTTTGAAACAATGTTGCCAGCTATATGTTTAATAATACTGTATATACATATATATATATATATATATATATATATACCTTAATTTGGCATTAAATGATCCACAGTGGTAGATATGCTATAAAATCCAACCAACCAACTGCTGTAGCCTGGTACTGAACTCACAACTCTTTGGGTCTAGTCACTGGATCTAACCAATGACTTATTAATATTTAAACTGAATATCGAAAGAGGTAGGTGGAATTTGCACTCATTCTATTCCATAGCCATAATCACACTGCACCTCTTGTCCATATGATAACAAGTATGTATTTTTTTTCATTTTTATGTTGCAGACAGAGAGAACGAAAATACTGGTACATTTTTTTTCTATTTCTTATTAATCACACTTAGCGCTGAATCTCAATTACGTTGTCTGCTGAAGCAATTATTTTTGGCTCTTTGACGGGATCATCTTTTTCATCATAATTTCCTATTTGGGTATGTACAAAATTCCAAGTTCTTGAAATATGTTTATTTATTCTTTTTAAAATTATCGCCAATATTGTTTTTCTTATTTAGAATTGGCACTGAACTACCGAATCGATGAAATCTTAAAGTTGCGTCATGATATAAAGTTTCTGATGATGTTTCGTAAATACGTTTAGATTTTACAACTAAAGAATATATCATGATACTTTAAAATGTCTTCGCTTTTCTAAATCTCGATAAACGTACACAATTGTGCAAATAAATTAAATCAAAACGAAGAATTCCGTTATTTTTTACTTTATTCGTATGCTTCCCTATTTATTTTTTCGTATGACATATTGCACAAGTTAGTACTTAATATATCCTTTCCACGAAGTCATTCCATGCAGACTGACTATAGATTCTCGATAGAATTTAAATCAGGAGACTTTCCGGCCTGTCTATTGTACTTTGATTTGCTCACTGGTAAGGCTTGCCAGTGTGTTCGTGCAGCATTACAATTTTCGCACACTTCCTTGGAGTAAATTCCATCACTGACAATGGCGGTAGGACAACTAATCGTTAGTCGAGACAATAGTGTCTGGGAGGGATAAAAATCTGATGCAATCACCGATAACACAATTTTTTTCCAGGTCAAACAAATTTCATCATACACCCCGAAAAGAGATTCATATTACTGCACATCACTGAAAATGACCTAATCCGAGGAAAAATATAGTTCTATTACACCCCGTGACCCCAGTGGGTCTGAAGATAAGACTATGGTGAAAGGAAGGAATCTAAAGCGGTTGTTTGAATTAATTTGTACAAGGGTTTATGTGCGATTATGTTCCTTCAAATTCTACAGAGCTAATTATTAGGCATCAATCAAAAATTATTTTAAAAATAAATAAATAGTCCCCAGCTTATTCTGATTTGAATCGAACGGAACAAGTGCCTGGCATCATGAAAATAGATGTATATATTTGGTTGGTTGGTTAGGTTTTATGGCATATCAACCACTGTGGGTCATTTAATGCTAAATCAAGTTATATATATATATATATATATATATATATATATATATATATATATATATATATATATATATATATTCACACATACACACACACACACACACACACACACATATATATATATATATATATATATATATATATATATATATATATATATATACACACATATACCTAGACATATATTAAATATACAGTACTATTAAACATATAGCTGGCAACATTATTTTTTCAAAAACGCATAGCTGTCAACATTATTTTTTCAAAAACGTATTGCTGGCAACATTATTTTTTCAGAAAAACATATAGCTGGCAACATCGTTGTTTCAAAAACATATAGCTGGCAACGTTGCTGTTTTAAAAAGATACAGCTGGCAACATTGTTGCTTCAAAAACATACAGCTGGCAACATTGTTTCAAAAACACGTAGATGGCAGCATTATTTTTTCCAAAAAACGTATAGCTGTCAACATTATTGTTTCAAAAACGTATAGCTGGCAACATTATTTTTTTCCAAAAAACGTATAGCTGGCAACATTATTTTTTCCAAAAAACGTATAGCTGGTAACATTATTTTTCAAAAAAACGTATAGTGGCAACATTATTTTTTCCAGAAAACGTATAGCTGGCAAAATTATTTTTCCGAAAACATTATCTGAGGCCTTGTTGTTGGACGTAGTTTATCGTCATACCCAGGACGTGGATGTAGTCTATCGTCATACCCAGGGCGCCAGATGTATATAAGAATGGATAACTATATTAAAAGCCTTCAGAAAAGTTGTTTCAAGATACTGGTGTTTTTGATACTGCTCGTGAATACGTTTAGATTTTACAACTAAAGAATATATCACGAGATATTAAAATGTCCTCCTTATTCTTGTATATAAAACACATTTCGATAAACGTATGTATATTTCAGTCAGCCATATTATGTCAGCAGAAACTCAGACGCCACATTCTGAAGGAAAAAAATTGTCATTTATTATGACGACAGACGAATATGAGAAATCTCACTACAGATATTCAGCATTGTCATTTTAAATTGTAATATATTGAAGCTTATAAAGAGCCTTAAGCTCACTCCAAAAATGCCTGACTGTAGGATAGATACAGCAGTAACAGCAATATTTATTCCATAGAAATTAAATAAGAGTTTGACTGTTGAAGGATACGCTATTCGTTTACCAGATAGACCATGTGTCTATATGATAACATAAAAGACTAACTAATTACGAATCCGACTGTAGGGAAGTACTCTAGTCGAAAAGAGAGAAAGCGAGATGAAATGTCTTCGTATTGACAGTATGGACTTGTACATGCATACTAGATAGAAACACCAATTAACTTTTACGTGCTTTTTACTTTCTAGATAACTGTATTTTCTATTCTAGTCATTAAAACAAGCCAGATGTAATGTGACCATTTTCAGTATATACGGTATATTAAAATTATATTCGATGCAAGCTTATATAGTTCGTTAGGACGCATACACAAATGATTCGCAGTAGAATAGATACGATCGTATTAGCCTTCTCTTCCTTCGACTAGGGTGCTTTCCTATAATAACATTTTTTTATTTCAAAATACTGACACCTGGACTATCTGGTAAACGAATGGCGTACCTTTCCTCAGTAAAATTCATATTATTTTATTCCTATGGAATAAATGTTTTATAAAATTCCAGACTATTATAACATAATAGGTACCTTGTTGTTAAGTGAAAATAGCACATTCTCAGATTTACTATGTAAAGATATTTTTAATAATTATGAATTTACTTTCCAGATGATCGTATTTTCTATTCTACTGAATCATTAAAACGGGTTAAATGTTTATTGTTGCGCAGGCCTTGTCACTTGTTTTTGTGTTTCAAAATGTAGACACGTGGATTCTTTGGTAATAGGAAGGCGTATTTTTCTACAGTTCAATTCGTATTATTTTATTCCTATGAAATAAATATTTGCGGAATGTCAGTCTGTCTTGCATTTTGTTATCGTTCTGTATCATTTTGTTAAAATTGCGACCTACCGCTAGATGAAAATACTAATTCATTCGATTTCACATCTTTTTATATATGAAACTATTTTATTCCTTATGAATTTAAATTTAGAGAAATCGACCGTGTCATTAAAAGAAGCCTGTTGATCATAATAACTTTGGGCAGGAAGAGTATAAGCAGAGTCTTGAAAATGTTAATAAACAACGCCATGGGAATTCCACCAAATACAAAGAAGAACTTTGATGCGCAGCAGACACCAATTAGATTCAAATATTATAGACAGTTCTGAAACAAACTAATATTTCTTCATTTTCTCTTCTCGAAATTAATACATTTTTCATAACACCTAATTTTTTTCTTTGTTGAGCAAGAAGTGAAAGAATTCAACGTTAACTGATAATCGATTACTTATATTCAGGCAGACATAAATTTTTCTCATCTTTTAAGATTACTTTTTAGGTTTGCAAACGAGATATTGCAATAGTTTTAATGTAAAAGCAATAGATATGCCAATATATACTACAGGTTTCTGATGAAGACCGATGGACGCATCGGTAGCAATATTATGAGAAATGAAATACAGACTATAACGATTTTTTCCTAAAACTTTGTTATTGCTCATATGTTTAGCCCAGGGTATACTCAGCATCCTTCTGTAGAACCACATTTCTTTTGCCACAAGTCTCTACTTAATCCCTTATAAGATTGTCCAGCTTTCATTATCATTTAATAGAACATGTATTACACAATAGTTCAGTTGAAATATATTATTTTTACGTATCTTGTTGCTTTTTAATAAAAACAGATAAACTGCATAAAATAAGAGGAAAAATATACTTCATATATTTCATCAGGTGTGTGTATATGTGTGTAT
This sequence comes from Acanthosepion lycidas, assembly GCA_963932145.1. Lineage (NCBI taxonomy): Eukaryota > Metazoa > Mollusca > Cephalopoda > Sepiida > Sepiidae > Acanthosepion > Acanthosepion lycidas. The sequence goes on along the minus strand of OZ010592.1, from coordinate 10,151,621 downwards.
GCGTGTGTGAGTGTGTGTTTGTGCATGTGTGTTTTTTGTGTGTGTCTATGGAAGCAGGGTTCGATTCTCATTATTGTTGATTTCAAAAGGAGGTGGCGTTTTTTTTTATATCTGCCTGAGGAAATGACCCCGAAATGCGGCAATAGTGGGTGTGCCTTGAAATCGGATGTTGAACCAAGCCTTGTGAGTGAAAGTGAGGAAACGAAATTCTTCTAAACTCTGTACTAGCACGAATTTCCAAGTCATCGTGATGGAGTGTTTATACGTACAGACCTTTGTTCAACTGCTGGCCACACCAGATTATGGATTCTATCCTAGAAAACAAAGCTCCGTTTTGCATGTTCGTTGTATAAAGTACATGTTGACTCTGTGGATGTTGAAATATCATGTGCCTGTTCATGCGTCTGCAACGGGGATTAACTAATCAGCTATCACCGATTCATTATGTAGGTGTGTATATCTGCATATAAAAACAAACATTTGTCGACTATTACAATCATTTGAACAATACTTGCATGATATACTTGGAATCAACTGGAGAGTGCAGTGATCTTGATAGACGTCAGTACGACAGAATTGAAGCAACAATTCTGAAATATATTAGGTTGGGGGAAAAATAATGACGTAATAATGTCGTTTTTTGACGTATTTTTAACGTCAAAAAACGACATTGTTACGTCATTATTTTTCCACCAACCTAATAAATTGTTTTGGAGTAGTCATATTATTGACCAAAGCGACAACAGATCCCAACTAGCTTTTAGGGTTTGGAGATATTTGGAGATCAAAGAAGAATTATAAAAACTGGCTGAAAGAATCTCTGAATATTGCAAACGTCAATACATATGACTGGGAGTTCAATGCAAATGATCGTATCAGAGGATAGAAGAATGTTTTCATACACACGTTTAGTCAATTGGCAGTGATACACTCCGAGCTTAGGTGAGAACGAAAACATTTCGCATATGATTGTCTCTGGGATTATTTGCATTGTTGGTCTGATTTATTGCCATGTTATGGAAGCTCTACACCACTATAATACTTAACACTGAAATTGCCAATATCTTACACTTTTCTGAACGCGCCAGGATCTGAAGAAAATATTTAGTTTGCAATAAGCATTGCAAGTAACTTGAGAGCTTCAAAGTCTGTTCTCACGAGAACTGAAAAATTTGACCAAACTTCTGAGTGATGGTCATATTCGTTTAAAGGGTCAACATCAATCAAGCGACAACAGATCGCAATGCTCATATCTGTAATTGAAGGGTCAATATAGATTTCGCCATTAAATAATATCTCAAACCAGATTTTGTATTGAGACGTTACTAACGGAATGTGACCAGCCTATAAAAGTCGCGTTATAAGTATCGGGTGAAAATAATCACTGATCCTTACAAACGTCAGTGAATATGAGTGGGTATTCAAGGTAAAGGCGTGTTGGACCTGGTGAAAGAAGTTTAATGATCAGTTTCGGATTACGAAAGAAAAGCTGAGGGAAAAAATTATTGGAAAGGAACTTACTAACCATATCGGTAAAACGCATTACCCGAGTTGTGATCTTTGTCGTGGGGATTGCACGAGGATAGCATGAAAACGTCGACTCCTCCAAACGTTGACTGATGGCGATTAATATCTTCACCGGTTGATGAACCTTGTGCGTCACATTCTGAGCTTTCACTCTCTTCAATTTATATACAAGGCGGGCCTTGACTGCTTCAAATTTGTGTCTGAAGGATTTGTCTAGATCAAGCTGGCTCCATTTTCGGTCTACTTCATCAGTAATTCGGGGATATATCTGACTGCATTGAACTGGTTGTACTAGATTCTTTCTAGGACGAGGGCATGTACCGATTTTTCTGCGTCCAGACGGGCTGTCCTTGAACTGACTGGAAATCTTATGGACAAGCCTGAAGGGATGAGTGGCAAGTCTGTATCGGTGTACGAATATTAGATGGGACTTTTCCAATTGTTTACATATTTTTGGTTTATCAGATCCGTATCGATTCTTAAATGGCTTTCTCTATTTCTGAGATGAGGTATTGTAACTATTTACACTATTTACATTGTTACTGTTGTCCTCATTTTTGTTGCCACATTTTCGGCATTTTGGCCATTCTACGTTACAACGTTCGTCAGTATCTATCTACATTTCTACGATGGTGTATTGTAATTATTTACACTTGTTCGGACTGTTGGCCTCATCTTTGTTGCCATATTTAACTTTAACATCTGTCTCTATTTCTGAGATGAGCTATTGTAATTATTTACACTATTTACATTGTTCGGACTGTTGTCCTCGTCTTTGTTGCCATATTCACGACGTTTCCATCGTTGTACTGTACTGCTTTCTTCAGGTAATTTTTACATTTCTGAGATGAGGTATTTTAACCATTTACACTATTTACCATGTTCGGAAACTCTCTGGCCTTCTTCATGATTTGTGTTTATTTCTGAAATGAAGTATTGTAGTTATACATTGTACGCTCTGACATTCTTCAGGATCTGTCTATATCTCTGAGATGAGGTATTGTAACTATTTATACTATTTATATTGTTCGGACTATTATTTCCATCTTTATTACTATATCCAGAAGTTGGTCACAAAGATCAGGACAACAGTCCGAACAATGTGAACAATGTAAATAACTAAAATACATCATCTCAAAAATCTAGACAACTATAAAAATTAGCTATAATAACATGAAAATATGTTTGTCATGTCTACTAAGTTTGTGCTAGAGATTTTTAAAGTTCTTCCGGTTTAAAGGGCCACATCCGTCTAACACGTAACTGGGACTTATAGATATTTCTTGTGATGGTCATACTCGACAAAAACGTCATATGTTAGCGTGCATGTATATATATATATATATATATATATATATATATATATATATATATATATATATATATATATATATATATATATATTAGGTTGGTGCAAAAATAATGACGCAATAACATCGTTTTTTGACGTTAAAAATACGACAAAAAACGACATTATTACGTCATTATTTTTTGCACCAACCTAATATATATATATATATATATATATATATATATATATATATATATATGTGTGTGTGTGTGTGTGTGTGTGTATTTATGTATATTATTTTGGTAGAGCTAGCGAGAAAAAAGCCCGCTTTCGTGTGAAATCAACTGGCTTAATATCGCAAAATATTCACTCATTTAAAGAGGGTAATGCTAACTGAATACCTTCCTATAATCGTCCTGGGTCAGATCAAGTGAACCTTAGTAAATATTTATCTACCAATATTAAACCCGCTATGATTTTAACGAAATTGATATGTTCGAATATCTTTCGACATGTCTCAAAGTATATTTTCTAAATCTGAGATGCTGTTACTAATATCTACGATATCCTTAACATTTATAACACTGTTTAATACAACGTTTCAGTCGAACTTTTAATTGGTTCTCATCAGTTGTAATTAGTAAAGGGAACATAATCATTTTAATGCCATTTTCATTACCGTTTCATTTATTTAAATTATACTGTCCGTTTTCATTTCATTTTATTTGGATTTTTTTATGATCATTCATTCATTCCTGACGATTAATAGAAGTCATTATTGTTTTTCTTTTTTTCATTTCTATTTCCTTCTTTTGGATTGCTTTTGTCTATCTCATTCCCTTTTCTAACGATCTATTGTTTTCCTCTCTTACATTCTTCTTTCTTCTTCTTTTCCTATCTTTATTTTCTCATTCCATCATTACTTGCTATCCATATATTCCACTTTATTTTTCTTATTTGCGATTTTGGGTTTTAATTTTCATCGATAGCGGGTTGGATTGATAAATTGGAGAGCCGAGTTCGAATTCTAACCAAATCCATTACATTCACTTACGCGGTAATACCCTTGGGAAAGTTTTGAATCATCTTATTGGAACCGTTCGGATTGAGAAATCGGAGAGCCGAGTTCGAATTCCAGTCGAATCCATTATATTCACTTATGTGCTAATAACCTTGAGAAAGGTATGAATTCTCTTATTCTCCCCCAAACTATGCGTAAATAACAGGACAACCTGTTTATATAGCCTTCGATGGCAACTGGTCTTCCTCAGTAAGAAATATCCACCAACTGCTGGAAAAAATCTGCCACGTCAATCATGTATGGAAAAATACATGATCGCCTAAGCGTGTATCACTCATGGGACATGACTGAGTGAATAATCGTTCCTTCATTCAGTTTCTTCTCATCATGGATTTTTATTCTCTTCCTTTGTTTCTTCCTACTTTCCTTCGTCCCTACTTTCCTTATCTTTCCACTAGTCGATATTCTAATAATTTCTCTCTTCTTTTTCACTATTTGTTTCATCATTACTCCTTCTTCTCACGGGCTTATAACAAAAGCCAGACTGACCCCAGGCATCAGCTCAATTCTTGATTGAAAAAAAAAAGAAACATCATAAATATGTCCTCTTGGCCATAATCTATGACAATGCTCAGCTGTATCCTTTGTCTAAAGTCATTAATGCAATTAATTCTCAAAATAAATGAGAAAAATTAACCTTTCATTTCCTCTTTTGTTTTCGAAACATTAACTCCAAAGACGTCAATATGTCATGTTTGCCGAAAGGTTTTCTACGCCACATTCCAAAAAATATGTATAATCGAACAATGAAACGTTTATTTAGAATCCAATCAAAAGTATTTGCAGATGGCTAACAGATGCGAAAATATCCATTTTATGATGGATAAGAATATCTTACTTAATTCCCCACCCAAATTTTTAATATCTACTTCAGCCAGTAACGTCTTCCGGGGAGGTGTATGATGAAATTGTTTTTTCCTCGCATTTTTATAATTACAAGGAAAGTTGCTTTGGGTCTGTATGACCCCCACTAATGCGGAAAAGAAGGAAATAATTTTCCCCTGCCAAACTGGAAATATAAATGCTGCTGAAATATTATTTATTTATCAGCTCTGACTCTTCAAAATGTGGATGATCGTAGCTCCCTATCCTTGGTAAATCCAGAGCAGTCTATCCCAGTGAGCGAAATAAAGGGTTAAGTTCGACATTCCAACCACCTACAACGGCCGAAACGTTATAATAAATATGGCGACAAAGATGAGGACAATAGTCCGAAAAATGTAAATAATGTATATAATACCTCATCTCAGAAATATAAACAGATATTCAAATGTAATATCAATCGATGTCTCCAGTTGCCTTGATCTATCCCCTATCCTTCACTTTATCCTTTCCTCTATCACTCCTATTTGGTCTCACTCCAGTTCTCTGTAACTACTCGAGTGCTAGTGGCTTCCCGTCTTTCTTATGGTGAAACGCTTAAAAAAAGACACCGGACTATACAGCCATTTGACAATGTTTCACGCCGAGATGGCCATTTTGTCTTATTTTAATCTGTCCTTTAAGTTTTTGGTTGAAGCGTGTCATATCTAAATTTCCGCGGTAGTTCATGAAAATCCAAAATTCTCCATTAATTACTAATAGAAATCTCGTGAATAATCAAGTCTGTGAAAATTAATCTCGTTATTTGTATGACCTTTTCCTTCTTTGTTTTCTCTTTGTGATTTTAATTTATTTTTTATGCCCACGTTTTCAGTTTTCAATTTCAATACTTCCGGTCGACTGTTTACACTACTTCCCGTCTTTTTAACAATTCGTATTCTACTTTTCCCCGCTTTTTATCGCTAACCTGTTACCACTTCTTCCAATCCCTTTCTCAAACATGATTCTGTTTTTTGGGGGTTTTTTTTTTTCGTATTAGTCACACACAGCAAACATCACTGATATTATTTTCCTAAAGACAGGGAGTTATTTTTTATTACGTCATTTTTAGCTGATCTTCAGATTTTGATCAATATTTTTATCTATCACCACACCCATTTTTCATTCTTTCTTTTCTAATTTAAAACAAATGTCTTGGAAATATCTTGTCAACAAAGCTATAAAAATAATACTCCCATCAGATATTTTTCTTCACTTGAGCTGCCGAAGAATTATCGCTTCGTCAACGGATATTCTCGCACAAATTGGACATCAATAATTCTACGCAAATAGAAGAGATTTTAGAGAGCAGTCAAGGTAAAAAACCTCCTTTTCTTAAAGAAACAAACCTTCCATTTATCCCGTCAAATATATATATAATTTTTGAAATCGCTTCACCCACCAAGCAAAGCGATAATGCTACGGAGACATAAGGAATTACTGAAAGTGAAAGAAGGAGAGAAAAAGCTTAGTGAGAAGGAACAATAAATGAACAGGTTTCAGGAAGACAGAACATGGCAGATGATGTTGCATTTAAACTTCTGAAGGTCGTAGTTGTCAGGAAAGAAAAAGCCAGAAGGAAGTTACACAGGCGAGAAGGGTGAGAAAAAATCTATTACAATAAAATTTAAGGTTACATCTAGTTTTTCCAACAGTGAAATGATAAAGAATTAGTTCTTAGTCTAGTTCTGCGTCTACATTTATACGGTCGTGTTACCAATGAGAAAAGCTCATTATAACAATTGCAATAAAATATTTATGATAAAGACAGAGAGAAGGCACGGCGCATCGATGAAATCCAGATGCCCGGTTCTCATATAGGAAGAAATTGACTAACTACCGACACCGAGGTTCGAGAGTCACACCCTATATGTATTCTGCCAGGTGTATAAATAGCGGTGTCAGGCTACTGACTGAAGTGATTATTGTGTGGCTATTGAGTGGAACTATCCAGTCGAATCAGTGTGAATCATTGTGCGTCGATGATTTGGGTTTTGATTTAGGATTTACCGGACGTTAAGACAAACCACACTACTAACAAGATATTCACTGAAATGGTTAATTATCTTTGGTTGACTTTTATATCTTTGTTCTTGTTAAGTATTTATTTGCGGTTGTAATCTAAGACTATCTTATCTTAACATTGAAGTCTTGAGTTATACTTAATTATTAGCCGTTTTAAAGATAGCTTCATCTTTCCCCATGTCCCTTCAGGATGTACACGTGGCTCTCCACAATTTCTTGTACTTTGTAACTCTTAATAAATGCTGTCTTTTCGTTATTTCTCCTATACCGTTTTAAGCCATCCTTTTACTCATTAAGTATGTTATGCGTTGTTTTCCTCTGTCTTGTGAGTATCAGATTTTCCAAACCCTCCTTCCAGATTATTTGCTTCAGAAATTTTTAATTGTCTCTTTATGATGCCATGTATAAATTTACACACATTTTGTCCAGAAAAGGACGAACACAAGAAAAACTAAATAAAAAAACTTAATCACATTACTTTGGCAGTCAACGTTAATGAATCTTCCTATATATATATATATATATATATATATATATATATATATATATATATATAAGCTCGTCAAATGAGTTGTCATGAAAATATTTGTAGAAAAGACAGAGGGAAGCTACGTCACTTCGGTGAGACAGTGACTGAAGTCGAGTAGCCAAGCCAGGAGCGATTGCAGATCCTTCTTTGGAATTTGTCAAAAACCACGAAATGAATAGCAGGAGAATAAAACCAGATATGGCAGCAGTATTCAGTGCACGGACGAAAGGGAGATTTTAAATGTGCAAGGTGAAATCTGACGAGAAATGTAATTAAAAAATCCAAGGACAAGCTGTTGTTCATGATGGCGGTGGTCTTTGAGTATAGAGTCCAGAGGTTAGCAGTGAATATTTCGGAGACAGTTGAAAAACGTTGTTCAGGTTAGCAGTAGATATTTTGGTAAAAGTAGCAGAGCGTAGTTCGTCCTTCTGTTATCTCTTCGCCTGACAAGCTGGACTGGACATTCTGGTAGAGTAAACAAAATGGCCGCCTTTATACACGAAGGATTGAATGTTCTACGTCTTCTGATTGGTTAACCTTTTATTGGTGGACTATAAAGTGAGTCATTTGGATTGGCTCACTAGTTACATAATATATATAAAAAACTGCAACACAAGCGCTACTCGATGTGGAGCGTTACAGAGTAAGATGCACAATTTATTCGTATATGTGGGAAAACATGATGCCCAACTTGTATAGATTAAGACTGCGGTAATCGGGGAAGCATCCTCTTGGGAGTAGGTTCTATAAGGCATCGGATACTCGTCTGATGATGATATACATATTTTGTATCATTTCAAACCAAAGCAAGGCGGTATGCCACTAGTTTTCAGGGGGTTACAGAGAAGGAAGTCGAAAGAAAAAACTGACTATAGGGAGAATTGAGGAAAGGACAAAAGATGAACGGGATTCAAGGAGACAGAAGAGGACGATTGACGTTGCATTTAAGTTTTTGAAGGTTGTAGTTATCAGGGAAGCAAGTAAACGGAAGTGGATTCCACAGGTGGGAAGTGTGAGAAGAGAAACTGCTGAAGTAGATATGATGTTTGTATTTATCTATTTCAACTGTAAAAGGATGGGACTGTTTGCTAAATTAGTAGCTTAAATTCATTTAATCGGAGTCAACAGGGGAGAAGGCTCGTGTAGAAAAGACAGAGAGAAGCCACGCTGTCGATGAAAAAGTGACTGAAGTCGAGATGCCAGGTCAGGATCGATTATATTGCAGATCTTTCTTTAGATTTTGTCAAGAACATTGAGATGAGTAGCAGGAGCGGCTGACCAGATATGGCAACAGTATTCAGTGGACAGACGAATGATAGATTTGTAGATGTGGAAGATGGACTCTCATGAGAAAAACCTTCGGTACGACACAGGATAAAATAACAGTATCGTCAGCATATATGACTACTTGTGAATTGATGACAAACAGCGTAGCACCCAGGATATAGCTTTGGGGGAACGCCCGGGTTCATGTGAAATGATTTGGAAACGAACTCGGTAAAAACGACCTTCATTTCAGGATTTGATAGTAACGATTGGATTTAATCAAATACACCTCCGGTAATATCGTAGCCCTGGACCTTATGTAGAAGACTAGCATGCCAAACCCTGTCTAACGCCTTTGAGATACGTAGAGCTACAGCTCGAGATTTGACGTTATTATCAAAAGCTTGATATATATATATATATATATATATATATATATATATATATATATATATATATATATATATATATATTTGAACAATAAAAAATATTAAAAAGTTAAAATCTTCAGACACACTGGGTTGTAGATTAATATTCTTTCGTTTTTTTTATTATTATTTCATTTAGATTCCTCGACTAGTTTCTGCCAAAATGGCCATCATCGGGAGAAGAAATATTTCTGCTTGCAGGTAGCAGTAAACTACAGAAATGAATGTCTTGATGGAGAAAATTAACTTCTGTCTGTAGTTTTCATTTGTTTTTTTATTTTTTTTTTTATTTTTTTATCATTTTAACATGAATCTTTTAACATTCCTTGTGTTGGTCAAACAGTCTCTTTTAAGTTGTTATTTGAGATAAGAGCTGGATGGATCTATGCTTCGCTGAATTCCCTTGGTCAGTTTGCCAGTTTTATTGGTCCTGGAGAGGGGATGTGTCTCTGTTTAGTGTTTGTGTGTGTGTTATTTGGTTCTTAGGGAGTGAGTGAGCAGGATATGTGTAAGCGTGTGTATTGCTGTGGGTATGTCTTATCATTTGGCTCATTAGGGAGTGAGTGAGTATGATGTGTGTAAGTGTGTATATTCGTGTGGGTGTGTGTATAAGTGTGAGGCCTCAACACCTTCGTAAGCATGTTTGTCTTGTGTGGGTGAGAAATGTGGGTAGGTTTTGATTTGTTGAGTTATATATTAGTACAATCTATATTGTTAAATTTCTGGTTTAGTCCGGCTGGATATTTTGTTTTTAGACGTTGTATCCACTTATTTTCATGGGACTCTAAAATCTTTCTAATGTTATCTGCGCTGAACTTTTCTATTCTCTCAATTATAGTGAATTTGGCATTGGTTTTGAAATCGTGTATTTCGAGGTGGAAATGTTGTTCTACCGGTAATAATCTTTCATGGGGAGTCGACTTAATTTGATTGCGATAATTATTAATTCTGTAGTGAAAGGCCATTCAGATTTTCCTACATATTGTTTCTGGCATAGTGTGCATTCTAGGAGGTAAATTATGCTATGCCTTCTACAGTTAGAATCGTGGTAGATTTTGAAAGTAGATTTAGTGATTGAGCTACTGAATGAATTCGTGTGTTTAATATGGTTGCAACATAAACTTCTTTTGTTGTTACATGTTTGTAAAATCCAGTTCTTTTTGTTCTTAGTTTATTAGGGATTACCTTGTCCCCTGAAATGTGGTTACTACCTATGATTTCTTGTAGGTTCTTATGTCTGCGATATGCAAGAAGGCCGGGTTTCTTAAACAATTTTTTTAGGTTTGGTTTGAGATGTAGTATTTCCCAGCGACGTTTGATTATTTGGGATAGTGGAGGCAGAGTGGGGTTGAAAGTGGTTACTAGAGGAATGCGGCTAGATTTATTTTTAATCTTTATATATATATATATATATATATATATATATATATATATATATAGTTAGCACATCATCGGTAGATCTGTCATAACGGAAGATATGTTTGTCAGAAACTAGGCCGTGACAGGTAAGATACTTAACAATTGCTACATTAATTAAAGCCTTGAATACTTCGACAGAAACGGTAGGAGATTAACGTGGGGAGAAGGTTCTCCAGAGTTCTTAAAAACAGGAACTACAGAGGAAAACTTCAAGCAAGCAGGAAAGCAGGAAGGAGCGACGAAATACTTGTAGACTTTTGAGAGAACTAGAACAAGCTCGGGAGCACATTTCTTTATGACAGCTCAGAGCTCTTCACCTCCGCTTGCTTTGTCGGAGTCTCATTTAGAAATAATGTATGAGACTTATGCCCATATCACTTAGAAGAGCATATGTTCTTGGAGGGAAATCAGTTGTGGATTCTCAAATTGAATCGAGTGTTGAGCCGGAAGAGATTCTCCGAAGAAAGCGTTCAACCTTATCTGCTGTAGATGCCAGAACATTGAATTGATTGAATTGAGCAGGGATGAAGAATTTGCTGCTGTTCAGCACACTATTGCAAAATCGCCAATAATCTCTAGAACCGAATTTACGAGATGTTACACGTTGTTTCATTTTATCAGCAAACAGTAACTACACTTCTTTGATTACACGCTTTCACTCGTTACTAGCAGAGACAAAGAGTCGTTTGTTGCAATCAGATGTGTCTCTCTGGTGCTGCCGGAAGAAGTGATTCCTGTGGGCTATAGCGGCCGCGCATGCAGGTGAGAATGTCATGCGGTTTAACCTGGCATCTCCTTGCTGGAAAGAAAGCATCGATGCCGGCTTGCACCTAGGAAGAAACTTCTGACGCGCTTTTATGAACGGGATGACTAAAAAAGGAATCAATCCGCACGTTGAAAAAAGAAAGATATTCTGTTGGTATGTGGTTATTAGCTGGCTGTGGAGCGGAATGATATGTTAACAGGCAGTACCGCATGATCAAATTTGTCAATGGGCAAAGCTGCAAAGTAGAACACGAGTCCGGGATAGCGTTAAAAAATGCGATATAGAAGAGAAGACTGTCTATCATGGTTACTAAGGAAACACGTTAGGAAGTCCACCACTTGTGTGAGAGATTGAGTAATTGAGGTCAATGACAGAGTGTTCAAGCCACCAGGCATAGTGGGCCTAAAGTTACTGAACAGAAATATATTTGCAGGCGGATGTAGGGAGATGCCACTGTCTATATTATCAGAAATACACTCGAGCATGCAACAATGATGAGATAAAGGGTTATGACAAAGAAAGAAGAGATAGCTGACTGAGTTAAGTAGAACAAATGGAGGCACGTGTAAGAATGGTGTGAGGATTCAAGAGAGAGCTTCCCAGTCATTGAGAGAAATTCAAGGACATAAACTCCCACGTCAAGCATGTGGACATTAGCGTACTTCCTAAGGAGAAGATAGCCAGCAATCTTGAAATCAGTGAAGGGGATGAGGATTTAAGATTACATTCACACAGAGTTAGGGCATCCGGAGACTTTTCGAAGAGGAATGATTTCACACTGCAGAAGTTGGTACAAATACCACGAATGTTGAAGAAAGAAACGTTGATTGGCTTAGGTGATTTTTGCTGAACTGTTTAGTTTTATGGCTTTGGTATCTTATAGCCATGGTGTTTTCTTTTGCTAAGGAAAAATCTAAGGTAGTAGCAGTCGGTCATCTAATGTAAGATGTAAAGGAAGGGAACTGCAGACTGAAACATAGTGTGACCTCGGGGTAATTCACTGGAGTTGTTTGCAGGGACACACATCCATGCACGACATGGTACTTTAAGAACCCAGATATTATATAACTGTTGATTGGAATAGTAGCTCAGGACCCTACGCATGAGTTCTGCCCCATAACTACCATTCGGGAATAGTAGCAAGAAAACTGCCAACCCTGGTAACCTCATTATAAAGAGATGTTTCCGTCATCCTCATATATGACAAAAATATTGATGACAGAACCACTATCAAAACCTGAGAAAAGGAAAGGAAAGGAAAGGAACAGGGAACCCCTTCCTAAACAAGAAACAAGGTATGAGTCTCTATTCCTGTTCAAGAAAAGGAGTATTTACTCTTATTAAGAAAAAAAAAAACAAAACAAAAGTAAAAAAAAAAACAAAAAAACAAGCAATACAAGCAAAATTACAAAACAAATACAAAAAAGTACAGAAAAAAACAGTCAACTTATTTCGAGGAATGAAAATTCAGATAACTAATTTGGAGAGTCAATCAGCGGACATAGAACTTTTGACCATGCGATGTTTAACAGACAATGTACTATATTATTAGGGGGGGAGGAGGTAATAGGAATGTGGTAACAAAATTGGTAAACCACACACTGTCCCTTGTAAGGTAGCTGGTAAGTGTGGTAGTGTGGTAGTGAGCTTTATACTATAAGGACAGAGTAGACTGACATCGTTTCAATGGTACTTTAATAAAATTACTGAAGATTTGAAGGGATTTTTTTCTGATTTCCATGTAGACGACTATCTATCGCTTGGGACGGGAGGTGATGGTCTTAAGGACTGCTTTACTTAATCAACCTATTTTACTTTGGCTTTTGTCAAAGGAATTCGAATTTTTCCCTGATCACCAGAACAAAGAGTCACCACAAACCAGCAGAACTTGAGTTGATATATATATATATATATATATATATATATATATATATATATATATATATATATATATATATATATAGGCACACAATTGAAGTTTTAACTTAGTATAAGTCCAAGTACCCACTTTGCTGGGAAACTATCAATCAAATTTCCCCATTCCTTTATCCAATCAAGAAGGGGCTCCCATTAAAATATAGTATCGAGAATTAACATTAAAAGATGTGTTTCCTTTAAAAAAAAAAACGACTTAATAGATATATTTTATAAACTTCAACCGAATATAGCCGTTGTAGTTCGGTCAGCGAATGTCGAATGTTTCTATAAAAGGGAACGGCTGATATTTCCATTGACAATAACATTTTGTTGGTTCTTTTCATTGTTTTCTTTCAGTCTTCTATTCGTTATCAACAAAGAATCTACAAACTATTTAATATTTCTTTCTTATATTTATCGTTTCTCTCTGTTTCCCATGTAAGTTTCTTCTTGTTGTAAGGTCTATTGTTATATTGCCTTGTCTGGTACGATCAACAAGGTTAAGTAACATCGAGACTGGTCAGTACCTAAATGAGTGACAACTGAAGAATACCAGCTGCTATGGTGTATTGGATAACAGCTCGGAATTGAAAATAGCAGAGCCGAGTTTTAATTCCAATCGGTTTCGTTTATTTACTTAGGCACAAATAAACTGTTGACAGGTATGAATCCAAATCTTCTCCAGTTACGAGGCAATTATTACGACTTGTATCAATAAATCATTGTTATATCAAATAAATTCTAACAATCCAGAAATATTTTGTGGCTTCCGATATCTAATCTCCGAAAGTTTGATAAGCCACAAAATAATCAATGAGTCAATCAATCAAACCATTAAGGCTGTTTCAACTTCGTTTTCTAGTTATTTGTAGAGATTTTCGGTCAGAGTTTAGGAAAAATTTAGTAAACAGAATCAAAATATAAAAGGATAGAAGGAGAATCATCTGTGGCCCAGTCTGCTTGTATATCCACACCAAACGACAGGTAATCTACTTAATCTTTTATCTGCCAGCTTCTTCATTATCATTTATTGGATAAATTTGTGGAAATATCTCCAACGTGACAGACATTTATGAATATATGATTATTCCCGTGGTTGCAATATTTATTCGAAGATGTTTGCTTTTCAAGAATTTCTGTTTCTTTTCGAAAGTCACAGACATATTTTAGAAAATCTATCTATTAAAATGTCTTCATATCACACTCATATCTATCTATCTATCTATCTATCTATCTATCTATCTATATATATAT
>OZ010592.1:10132257-10134757 GCA_963932145.1 Acanthosepion lycidas | reverse complement strand
ACTGTAATTAGTTAAATATCTCACATCAGAAATATAGATAGATCTTGAAGGAAGCCAGAGAGTACAACGGTCGAAATGTCGTGAATATGGCAATGAAGATAAGGACAACAGTACGGACAATGTAAATAGCGTAAACAGTTACTATGTCTCATCTTAGAAATATAGACAGATATTGAATATTTACGTTTATCTTACAAGAAGGAAACTATTATTATTTAAAAGAAATGAAGAGTACGGTTAGGTTTCTTTTCCTTTTTGCTAAGACACCGATTGGCATTGATTCGAAGAAAACGGGTTAGAAAATTCCTCGAAAAGAAAGGAAAACAATATTGCTACCCTGCTTGGCCACACAATTAAATTAATGGCCGGTGCCAGGATGTCCAACGGTTAGGTCAACTTAATGATGTTTTTCATCCACCTGGTCTGTGAAGAGTGAAATATCACCGAAAGAGCGACGAGAAAGAAAAGCAATAAGAGATAAGCTTAAATATTTATTGAAAATTAAATAGTCTCTTTAAATAACGCCTCTCTTTGAAGCAACGGCAATTAGTGTCATCACTCTGGGATAAAGATAATAAATACTGTGTGAAGATTCTAGTTACCTACAGGATTGTATTTCTCTGTTTATCTATCATTAGTTTGAGTGACAAACGTTTAAGGTATTTTTATTAATTTACCTAGCGTTAGATAAATTCTCAGTCATTCTTAGTAGAGAAAACCCCATCAATATTACAAAAAATAACGGCCACTAGTTGACTTGAGAAACCATTATTGTATAGATATTATATTATTATATATTATTATTATTATTATTATTATTTATATATCGGGACTAAATTTGTTCTGCGGTCTAAACAACTTGCGAATTTCACCATAAACGATAACCACTCCTAGGCTTATACTTAGAAATCTTTGTCGAAGAAACGGACGTTTAAGCTTGTTGCGAAATTTTATTCAATGCAATTTCACTACTGACCATAAGTGAGGTTCGACTTTTTTTTTTATTTTCGAGCATTTGCTAGGGGAGACAACTATGTTTGCTTTCATCGGTAATTAGTATACTGGGCTTGATCTTGAAGGGATATTACATGCTTCTTGACTTGTACCTGACAATGCTAAACATTAATAGATATCCAATATAAATATGTTAGAACACACAAATACACACGTGTGTGTCCAGTTATACATGTAAAAACTCTGTACGATGTGTATATGAGTGTGTATCTGTGTGTATGTATGTATACACAGGCATAAAATGGTGGACGTGTGTATGTAAATATGTATATGCCAAAAAAGAAAAAAGAAAAAGGGCTCCAACATATGCATATATCTGGGTGGATTATATATATATATATATATATATATGTGTGTGTGTGTGTATATATATATATATATTTAAATCTCCGATTTAAAATCCTACAATGGTTGTTTTATCTCTATCTGTATTACAGCCTAAACGGCTGTAATACAGATAGAGATAAAACAACCAAACCAACAGGTGGACAGTCTTCAGCATTGGAAAGTAGGAGGTGGTAATCTAGGATCATTAATTTGGTTTATGATACCCAGTTATCCTTAGCGACCCGAAAAGAATTTCTGCACACACAGTTTTTCTTTCTTTCATATAAACTTAGGAAGCTGAAGAGAGCATAATCTTCTCTGAGGAAATTTTCTATTTTATTTCATTCTTTTCGATTTTGTTCCAGATACTTTTATACATCCTATAATCATCCCCCTGTATATATATATATATATATATATATATATATATATATATATATATATATATATATTGTCACATGTTTCTGCAAGGGGACATCAAGGCCTGCTTTATTGCATCCGACAAAGCCACATTGGCAAGAGTGGCCTTTCAACTGAAATTTGCCAAAGAAAAGTTGTTTTTGAAGTCTGCTATCTCTCATACAAGAAAGATGTTCTGCCCACTTGATTTTCATTAGGATGGCATCAATACCCATCATATTTCATTTAGTCAGACCTAAAGCAATCATGCAGTTTTCAGCTGCAGATCGTACGTATGCAAGACATTTATATAAAATGGTACCAAGATGGGTGAAAGATGCAACGGTTTTGAAGACTTTTCACTCAGCAGAAACAGGGTGGGGGGTTCAAGAACTGCATGATAGTTACTGATAGGCTGATGGACGAGTTCCGAATTTTATGCAGATGGCTAGACTAAAAACTTTTGTTGTTTTAAAGAATATGATGGACTCGCCCATCGGGTTCAATGTATGAAGTTCCGGCGACTACGAACTAATTATCTGCATGCCAACCACGGGGATGACATTTGAGACCGGCTCTCGAGTATTGCACAAAATACCACAAACAACACAGGAGAATGTATTGTATCCAAGTGTAGCAGGAACACTATTAGATGTCTTATTTTGCTTTCTCGTTTCACGTAGTCGACTGATGCTTACTTCTTCATGGTGCATTATTCCTGAATGGCAACTAGTACGATACACTGATCTCTTCATAGTTA
>OZ010592.1:9994757-10127257 GCA_963932145.1 Acanthosepion lycidas | reverse complement strand
ATTGGCTATAATTAGATACACGCCAATCTACAGTGTTTAATGAGGGTTTGTCTTTTTAATAATTAATCTATGAAAAAAGATGTATTTGTTTTTAAATTCACCACAAACAAGGCAATAAAGCCAGTAAGACGTAAGAGATGACTAAGTGAGAGAGAATATGAAAAAAGGAAACAAATATTAGGCAGAGCGAACAAGAATTATGGAAACAGAGAATAACAATTGCCATGGAATTTAGGTTTTTGACGATCAAATTTGACTAAGAAAACAGGAGGCTGGAAGAGAGTTTAACAAACTAGAAATGCGAGAGAAGAAACTGTTAGCATAGAACTTACGGTTACATCTCACCATTTCTGCTGTAAAATGATGAGACTTTACCGTATTGTATATATTACTAATTAGTTATCATAATTGACATACCTATGACAGTCATGATATGATGAGGATATTTAACGACATGGTTTTTATTTTAGTATTTTGATTCATATCATCTTATTCGCTTTGACAAAAATAACACTAGAACAAATTATTCCCTCTCCAATGTCTTTATCTCTTAACTAAATTTGTTACACCCAATCCATACCGGCCTTGGGTATGACAATAACTACATCCACGTCATGTGTAATTTGATAAACAGCATCCAACAGCAAAGCCTCTTAATTACTGGTTCTCCCAGGTTCATTCTGACCCGGGGTGGTGTCACCTGTTAGGGTATCAATTATGAGCAAATTGTCAACCCCCAAACTGGGGTCAAAACACTATGAAAGTGTAAAAATAGGTTTTAATACCAGCAACCTTTTTTTTAGGAATAATTATTACCAGCAATACGTTTTTGAAGGAAAATATTAGCAGCAATACAATTTTGAAGGAAAAAAATATTACCTGTAATACATTTTTGAAGGAAAAATATTAGCAGCAATACGTTTCTGAAGGAAAAAAAATATTACCAGCAATAAAAATTTTGTCGGCATTAAATAACCCATTGAGTTTGATATACTGTAAAACAAAGCAAACAAAACCGAACCCAGTTCATACAACGTAACGTTTTTTAGAATTTTGAGGATTCTATAATTTCATATTCTTGATTTGTATGATGGATAAGTGCTAAACGAATTCTAATTAAAGATCATAATTTATGAATGTAGTTTAGTCCCTCAGTGAAGACTCAACTAGTATCGAACACATAGTTATTGAAACAGTCATTGATTAGTGTGCTTGTACTAACAGACTAGGCATCTAAATATTACTCCATTGCATTTACTCTCCTTCACTTCGTGTGGTGTACCTACTGCTAATCAAATTATTATAACAAGACTGTTTATGGTAATAGCAATATAAAATGTTTTTTTATAAAGAAGCATTCGTTGAACGAGTAGCTTGTACGACATTCGCTTGAAATTTAGAAAATGTATCTCTCTTAAAACACTTTCTCTATAAAATAAGTGTCTCAATGTCAGAAGCTATTTTCTCTCATTCCTGTACTGATGCGGGCTTTACTTCCTAACATTTTGTTTGAGGTAGTGTGGAATGTAAACAACTTCATTAACGTCATAATTTTTCTTTTCTATTTGCATGTGATATCCATTTTAGCTGTTGATCCTGTTGAAGGTCTTCAGATTTTATTTAGTAGTTATTTGTGATTCTATAGCGCCAATCCTCAAGTTTTGACGAAGTATTTTCTTCACGAAGATCTATAGACTTCAACCAATCAAAGTATTTTTAACTATTGATCTTAGAAAGCGGTTGTATACAGCAGACAGTTCAGATATTTCTGAACGAGTTTGGCGCCATGTATGACATACATATGAATGTCTCGATCTGACGAGGCTATTTAAGAGTAAATGGTCTATGGAATTATCTCTTTGATAATTTCTCTTCGGTTAACCGGCCAAAATGATTTATATTCTGGAAGCACAAGATATTTAAGATAGTTAATGGCTGATGTTTCCGATCTTAAACACCTAAAGAAACAAAGAGAATTTCTAAAGAAAGAAATTGTTATGGGATCTTACCTATAATAATAATAATAATGGACTACCCCATACTTAATAAATACTGCACCTCAGGAGCAGGCAAAGAGTCAGTTGGGTCAGTAGTTCAAGTCGAGTCAGTAATTCAAGTCGAGTCAAGAGTCGAGTCAGAGGCATTCCGAAACAGAGTCGCGTTCAGACAATTACTACAAGACATTGGAATAGTGATACTGGTGGAGACTACATTGTTCTCTCTACTAAACCTGATTGTTCATACTAACACTTCTACTTCTCTGTATATATTCCTGTTTGTAATATATCTGTGTTATTCCATACCTGTGTTCGAGTTTTTCTTTATTGATTCTACCCTGGACTATCACCGTAGTACAAGGAACCGGACAATAACAGAAATACCGATTTTCCTGCATCCGTTTTCTTTTCAGAAATCTGCGCGGTTAACCATTTTGTTGTACATATAATTTCATATAATAACAATTTAGTAATACACCTTTGATCAAATAATTAAGCATCTCTCGTACTTCTACAGTATCATCGACTATTAGAAACTTATAACAAACTATTATTTAATAGAACGGCACATATATGGCCACCTGGTGAATTCGTCTGGCATTTGTGAATTCCTACACTTGCTCGTAATTTTTCCCTATCATAAGTCGACAATCTGTAGCCAGTATTGAGCGAAGAGAAACCTGACATAGTAAAATGTAACCTTGTCACAAAAACGTCTATATGCATAAAGTTCACCAGTAATACATATGTATTGGGCGAAGAATGTTGTTCTTTAATAACAGTCAACATTATCAAAAAAAGGTCTGATAATGTTGTGTGTAAAGTCCATCCATGTTTAAGAATGCGGGAGTAGCTCGAGTTAAATTGCAAAACAAAAGAAAATGTTTCTTGTTAAACAATTTCTAAAATTTTGATTTTGCTTAACGGGTTCTTGAATGTTAAAAGAAAAGTTTGTCTTGTGGACGTCGCCGATAAAAATGGCGGACGCCATTTAACATTGTTATTTATCGAAAAGACAGACAAGGGAGTTAATTGGCAAACAATAGATGGAAAGAGAATAAAAGCCATAAAAGGAAAATAGAGAGAGAAAATAGTAGAACCGATTTTTTTTATTCTTTAGAAAATATTTTGGATCAGCCTTGTTTATTCGAGTAAGGTTGGCGATTATAAAAGACTTTTAGTTGAAAATTTCTATAAAATGACAATACATAATACAATCGAAAGAAAACTGTAATTTATAGAGACAATATTAGATGAATTGGTAGGCGAAATGATAAATAAGTAACAACAGGCTACCATAGATAAACAAATAATCACATAGACTTTAATCTATATTAGTATATTATGACTTATGTTAGGAAGATGTCGATTTTTTCCGCTATCAATTGTATGAAAACAGAATGTTTGGTTGTCTGCAATACAACCAGCCCATGTTACAAAATGCGAATTAGAGATTTCAAAATAAAGCTAGTAACATCACGATAACACGTCCCGTGATACCTTAGAGTTGTAATAGAACCGCGTCTAGTGCAGTCATAGCATCAGTAATGTTTGCTGGGAAAGAGTGCCTAAAGGATCGCAACCTTCTCCAGGCTGGTTTAAATTTAGACTCTTCCTTCTTCTAAACCGGTTCCCAAACAAGGCTGTAGGACCCTGTCTGCCCTGCTATTTACCCATATTTGGGGAAGATGAAATCGATTCATACCTTTCTCAGTAGTAATAACACGAATGTGAATATAATGAACTCGACTGGAATTAGAACTCGGCTTTCAGGTTCCTTAATCCGAACCACTACCCATTACTCGACCGTGCCTTCAAAGCAGGTAAAAAGTTTAATTGTCTTTGGAAGAGAGTCACTTTGTGGAATAAATTACCAAAAGGATGCTACCTCAAACACTACGAAGTTTATCTACTTTAGTTTAGGTTCAACCCTGATGTGTGTTCTTGACGATAATGGGAATCTGCCACTTTCCTCTAATACTTGTTTTGGTTATCGTATTTGCCGGTCTATTGGGCGCATCAACGCAATGGATGAAGCCAGGTTTTGGAATGAAATATTTTTTAAAAATTGCACGCATCGCAAACTAAAAAAATCACAATTATAACCTTAACTTTCTGTGAAATTATCTCTAAGAAACAACTACAGTATTAGCACAAATTATACAACTTTTGAACAGAAGTATGCGTACGGTTTAATTACCACGGCATTTTTTTGGCAAGAAGAAATTTAGTACTAGTCATCATGAATTTATTGAGAATTGTCTTAGTTGTTTTTCAGAGAAGAACATCTGCTCATACAGTAAATTCATAATGGCTACAAAGAAATCTACTGTTATCGGTGAACACTGGTACATATGGTAACAGGCAAAAAAAAAAAAATATGGTACTTGTTAGTAAATGAAGTCCCATACCATACATTTAGAAAGACAAATTCCAATAACTGTATATCAACAAAAACATACAGAAAGTAAGCAGCAATATATTAGTCAAAACAATTATTTCTCTAACATGTGGTATTTCTAGAAAACAAGCAGCAAAATATTGTCCAATTACATAAATGTCTTAATTTTTTTTCCTGGGGCAATTCTTCAGTGATATTTTTATTAATGATGCATGTATGTACTGATTTATTGGCCTTCATGTCTCCCTCATACATAAAACTGCTGTATTAGACGCAGGGTAATATATATATATATATATATATATATATATATATATATATATATATATATATATATATATATATATATATATATATATATATATATATTATACCGTATTTGCCGGTCTATTGTATGCAAGCACGCATTAGACGCACAGTGATTTTCCCATGGAATATTTAGGAAAAAATGCACACATCACAATCAAAATAATAACTTTAATTTTATGTGACATTATCACTAACCATGAAACAAAAAACACTTACTGTATTAGGACATATTATACAACTGATACTATTTTTGGGAAAACAAAAGTTTTAGTACATTTCATCATGTATTTACTGAAAATTGTTTTAGTTGTTTTTCAGTGGGAAACATCTGCACATAAAGTAAATTCATAATACCTACAAAGAAATCTATTGTTATTAGTAAACACTGGTACATAAGGTCATAGGCAAAAAAAAAAAAAATAAGGGTAATTGTTGGTAAATGAAATCCCATAACATACATGTAGAAAAGCAAATATCCATAACTGTATGTCAAGAAAAACACATAGAAAGCAAGCAGCAATGCATCAGTTAAAACAAATATTTACATTATTCGGACTATTGTCCTCATCTTTGTCGCCATATTTATCACAACGTTTCGGCCGTTGTACGCTCCGGCCTTCTTCAGGTGGTTGGAATGTCAAACTGAACACTTTATTTCGCTCACTGGGGTAGACTATTCTAGTTTCACGTGCCGCGTTTGATGGATGTCACCTATCAGTTATCTCCAGTTAATTTTCCCTCTGAAAGTTCTCAACTGCCTTAACCGGGTATGGAACTCACACTCTTGTCACTAGATCTAACCAACGTCTTTATCCACTGTCCTTGAATCCGAGTAATGTAAATAATGTGCATAATACCTCATCTCAGAAATATAGACAAACAAATATTTCTATAAAACCTGGTATTTCTAAAAAAAAAAATAAGCAGCAAAAGAGTTTGTCAATTCCATAAATTTATTAATTTCTTTTTCTTGGGGCAATTTTTCAGGGATATTTTTATTGATATTATGTTTTTTCTATGCACTGTTTTCCTGGTAAACCCATTTTTTCCGTGGTCTTCCTGTCCCTCTGATACTTGATATTGCTGTATTGGACGCAGGGTCATTTTTGGATCATTTTTTTTTAATAGGTCGGCCAATACGGTAATTTTCCAAATTGTTTCGATTGCAGCCCGCATTTGTCAACTTTGTGGTACGTTGTTCTTGACGTTTCTAGAAAGTGAATTGTTTTTAAAATCTATTTGTTTAGTCTCGGTAAGGTAGTGGTAATAGTAGCCGTTACTCGAGTTACGCTTTTCTGCAATCCTTGAACATCAGACTGTGATCAAAATGTGGTATCTGTTCTTACCTCAAATGTTAATGATCTATTACCCGTATCCTTATAAAGAATGATCATTCAATGCTACGGTAAATTGAAATTTCTAAAGCAGTTTTTCAGGAAAATAGGTGTCCCCAATTATTGCACTTTTCTGTAGTAAAAAAGTTGCCTTTTAAATAATTTTTAATAGTGTGAAATATCATTATCTTGATTATGCCAATATTTTCTCATTTAATTGTAATTATTATCAATTTTAGTTCTTGTTGTTGATGAAACCCTTCAAATGATGTTTGCTTTATTTTTTGTTACAGTTCTTTGTGATCCTGTAGCGCGAACGAGGTTCAATCCGAGCCGCAATCCACTACTTCACGGTGCCTTCAGCAATATGCGAAAAAATATAAGATATACTACTTAAAATTCTATATAATAAATGTTAATCTCACTGTCACCATTTTTTAATTGAAGGAGCACAACTCTCTACCTTGCATTAGCTCATCTTCTTCTTCTATGTAATAAATGCGAATGTCAGTGGGTCACATCTTTTCAACTTTACTTCTATAGGCCGTACGCCAACATATCATATCATTTTGGAATCAGACCGACTCCGTGAGCAAATTAAAAGCGTTTTTTTTTTGTGGGGGGCGGATCTGGACCTGCAATCCTGAACTTTTGTATTCACGAATTTTTATTGCTGCGATTGTGTCCAGCGATTTTTTACGTGATTTTTGGCGACGAATTTTTTTGTATGATAACACTTTTTATAGCTTGGAAATAAATTTGGGAATAATTGAAATTAATTGCAAAATCCAACGATAGTCACCTATGAAATAAAAAAAAATATTTGTACGGAAAGTACCTACGTACATCACAGTTCACTTAAATATTAAGGCATTACTTAAATGCAGCGACAAATTTTGAGTTCTTCTGTAATTTATTGTTGCCTATCGCATACGGAAGCAGTATGCCTCACAAAAAGAAATCTCCACGAACAGATGATCTGATTCCAATCAAACCAGCCAAGGTTGCAGCGAGGAAAAAAAAGTCTGACGCAAATGAAAAGCCAGATCAAACGAGAACCAAAAGAGCCTCTAATAAAGATATTATGCAAAGACTTAAGGACTCTCAAACTTTTGAACAAGTCGAAGGCCCAATCAAGAGCACCCCGCAGGTGCTAGCTTAATTTCTGCCCTATTTGAAGTAATTAATAAAATTACAATCATTAGATATCATAATTTTACGTAAGATTTTCGCACATACAGACAGGTAATTAGATTTATATATATATAATAATTTTTCAGTGTATCTAAAGAAAGCATGAAAATCATATATACGATGTAATTCGACGTAAAAGGAGCATTAATTGGTTGCATTTAGAAACTTACTATTAATACCTGACTTCGATTAATATTTAATTAATTAAAATCAGTTACTTTATATTCATTTATTATTCATTATTTATTAATGAACTATTTATAAACCTCCAATTAAAAGCGGATTTGTTTTAAAACCTATATTTTGTCAGGTGTATTTTTTTATTAATAATTAATATTTGATCTTAGATAGGGCATTAATGAGTTAAATATACGGCAAAACGAACAGAAGAATTTTATATATTTATTGCATGAACGATTTTGTTTTTTAACGAAATTATTTACAATTGTTTCAAAGGAAAGAAGTAGATATTTAAAAGTCAGTTTAATTTACTTCAAATTATTCAGGAAAATGGTTTCAGAAAATGGTAGATATACTTTCCTATTCAATTTCTTTCAGAGAAAATTTCCAACGGATCATTATTGAATTTTTTTTTATAAAAGGGGCTTATTAAACGAAATAATTAAAAATAATTTTTGTATGATATTTCCTTTGTAATTTTTAATTTCGCCATACAAAATTACAAACGTACACTTTACTCTCAGACCCATAATAGTGTTTATGAATATGTCATATAAAATTAACGTCTTATGTAATTAAATTATGGTTCAGTCTTACATAATTACTGTTTATTTTCATCAACGTAATTTTTAAAAACATGAACTTTGTTTAATTAGAGTATAAACCATTATTTGTGAATGGCAATGTATGATGTCCAATATCAGCCCAGTCAGATAAATGTATATCAGTCACGTGTGTCGCAGCCGAATATGCGTCATCAAGATTTTTTTTTTATCTTGGGACTGAAAGATGTCGTTCAGTCCGATGAATTTGCTTGTTCCTTGACAGCTGACATACTTTGGATAGTCGTGTCACTGGAACAAACCTTTCCACACAGGAAGAGACACTAGGTCGCCAAACTCGGATTATTGCCAACCTTGGACCCAGTGACTCAATACCAAATCGACTAATAAAAAGTAAACGAACGAAATGGAGCCGGGAAGAGTATCGACAAGTCATGACATCCTTCTCCACTGCACTCGAAAACCCAGCAGAGAACACCACCAAACAAACATAGTAAATATGGAGAAGTATGGTGTGAAATGATATAAGACCTTACCCCAATCCAAACATACTTGCCAATCTCCGTAGGTACATTATGCGAAACAACAGGCTCTCAAAGGCAGAAATAGATAAGATAAAATTAGATATAAGACAAAATACTATGACCCATCACTCAAACTCTGTTGAGACGAATGTAGAAATAACGAATGCGACAGAGGATGAGGTCGAGGCTAAAGCGAATGAAATACGAAATAATCTCCCAGGAAATAAAACCCAAGACTCTACCTTAAACACAACCTGCAGTTATATAGAAAATGTACCTGGAGTTATATTCAGTGACAATAAGTTAGAATTCCTTGAAAACCCCGAAAATGAAATCCCCGAAGCGAAAAATGACGTCATCCAAGTACTCAGCAATTGTCAGACAGAGACCAGCTCCCGAAAATCCATATGACGAATTCCAACAAGCACATCGTGAAAATATACAATGCTGCTCTGGAAACACTGTTAACAGATAAACCACCGGGAAACATAACAGAAGTTAACAACGTCATATACGCAACAGCTTTAGCAGCGACTCGGAATCTTAGGGTCAAGACAATAAATAAAATTAACAGACACAGAGAACCAGCTTGGAAAACCAAACTGATACGAGAAATAAAACAAATCAGATGTGAGCTTTCTATATTAGATGAGCTCACCAGAAACCCTAATATTTTCACACGTAAATGCAAAAAAGATCAAGCGGAAATATAACATTAAATCCCTAATTGATATTCCATCAATCAAGGAAATGCTGAAGCAGAAACTTCAGCTAAAAGCACAAAGAACAAGACGATACGAAAAACGTTGTAGGTTCTATCGCCAAAATAAAATATTCCGAACAGATCTTAAGAAATTTTACAGGGGATTATGGACAAACACCTATACATGTCGAAAGGCCACCATCGATTGATAATGTACAGACATTTTGGGAAATATTTGGAGCAGCCCAAAGGAATATAACTCAAATGCAGAATAGATAGAGCGTGAAGAAGAACGACTGCTGGATACACCTCTGCAAGAATGGGAAAATATATCCACAGATGATGTTAGGCAAGCACTAACGAAATCCCAAAAATGGAAATCCCCAGGAAATGACAAGTTACCCAATTTCTGGCTGTATCATCTCTCATCTACCCATGAAATTCTTGCAAAAACATTATCATTGTAAATAATCCCAATAAAATCACCGAATGGATTACTGAAGGTGTTATTAGGTTGGTGCAAAAATAATGACGTAATAATGTCGTTTTTTAACGTTATTACGTCATTATTTTTGCACCAACCTACTACATACCTCATACCAAAAACAACTGAAACAGACGACCCGAAAAATTATAGACTGATAACATGTCTTTTCACAACGTATAAGTTGATCACGTCCGTACTGACGAACCGTACTTGTTCCTTTTTCGAAACAAACAGCATTCTCCCGCTGGAACAGAAGAGATGCAGAAGAGGTTCATATGGGTGCAAAGATCAACTTCTGATAAATAAAATGATCCTGGAAAATTGCAGGAGACGACGCAAAAATCTTAGTGCAGCGTGGATTGATTATCGTAAAGCCTTTGATAGTGTTTCACATTCTTGGATCCTTAAGACTTTGGAAATGTACAAAGTCTACCCTGTGATATTAAATTTCCTTAAGCACAGCATGGGATTGTGGAAAACCAAACTATACCTTAGTCACACCGGGGGGACTGCCATATCCAACCGTCTGAATATCCGACGTGGAATCTTTCAATGAGAATCTCTGTCACCCTTCTGTTTTGTTTATCCTTAACCCCTCTTACACATGAACTGAACAACAGTAGCTATGGTTACAAAATAAATAATAAAATATTCAATCACTTACTGTACATGGATGATCTCAAACTCTTTGCCAAAGACGACAATGAGTTGAAAGGCCTCCTCAATATTGTAAAATACTTCAGTGACGACATAGTTATGGACTTCGGATTAGATAAATGTGTAAAAGTAACATTCAAGAAAGGTAGAATTACAGAAACAACCTTAATAGATTTAGATTTTGTCACAAAGATTAGGGAACTGGAGCATGATGAAGCTTATAAGTACCTAGGAATTAGTGAAGGAGATAGCATACAACACCCCCAAATGAAGGAAAAAATAAGAAAAGAGTACTACAGGCGTGTACGTCTGGTACTAAATACTGAGCTAAACTCAAAAAACAGAATATCAGCCATAAACACATTGGCTGCCCCTGTGGTGCAATACAGCTTTAATATCCTTAACTGTTACAATTCTATGGGACTACACAATACACACTGACAGAACAATCAAAGCTAACCGCCCAGATATTGTCATTAAAGACCTCAAACAAAAAGGGTGCCTCCTTATTGATATGGCAGTCCCTGCTGACTGCAATGTATCATTGAAGATATACAAAATGCTGTCAAAATACAAGGACCTTGAAATCAAAATCTCAAAAATGTGGCATAGTGGAACATCAACAATCCCCGTTGTAGTTGGAGCCCTAAGACTGGTTGGAAAATATTGCAGTAGACTAATTGAAGGGATTCCTGGAAGTCCATGCCTCAAGGAGATACAAAAAAATGTTCTGACAAGTACAGCCCACACTTTACGAAGGGCTTTATCTATGTAATTTCTTCTTTTTTTTTTGTTAGTGGAAAGTGTCATGCAGCCATTTCTAACCTTAGGTCCCTGGGCGGGACCCGGAAAGAAATGTGTAAACGCCAGAAATCAAAGAAAATAATAATAATAATAATAATAATAATAATAATAATAATAATAATAATATCATTCTTTGATTTTTACTATATACACATTTGCTTCTTTCTCATTTCCAACCAGATATCTAAGGTACAGAATGCCATCATGACATTTTCCACTATAGATAATCATCACTTTTTTCTGGCTGATTTTAGGAATGCTGTCGTCTGGATGGTTTCCAATTTTTATAAGATAACAAATTCTTGCAATATCTTTGTAAAGTCTTTGCAAACATTCCCGAGTATTCCGAAAATGATGGGCAGAACTTTCACATTTTCTTCTTTTTTTTCTTTCCATCACCGAATCTCGATATTTGACAAATTATTCAATTTTATTCATTCTTCTGCTGCGGCATGTGACATCATCATTATTGGCCACGAAATCTTCCTCTTCATTTCTCGATACACGCATTATTTACTCTCGTGATCGACTCGATTACATCTGTATGTATATTCCCCTTTAATCATTTTTATAAAAGATTTTTAAAAAAAGGAAACAACCTCTTCATATCAGAATGGATCAGTCAAATTTTTGATGAATAATGATTTTTTTACGAAAGCACGAATTCCCTAAAAACTTAAACTTGAAAGTCAAGAAATCACGCAAACTTTCCAAACGTGCAAACATTTTGACATCTCGTGTTGTTGCTTCGTTGATGTATTTTAGGGATGCTACCATGATTTTGTTGCGGCTTGTCTTTCGAAAAGCAGTGGTAGCAGAGAATAGGTGATTCTTTTTTACTGGTTTTATTCGTATTTATTATCATTCTATCTGTCACCCGAAGGTTTTGTTTTAAGAGTAAAAAGCGCCAAAGTAATCAGCACTATCTATCGTTTATATTAGGTTGGTGCAAAAATAATATCGTTTTTTGACGTATTTTTTAACGTCAAAAACGATATTATTTTTGCACCAACCTAATAGGAATACAAACCGGACGGAACACTAAAAGATAACACAAAAATACATGAAGGGACACTAACCAATGCGTGTCATAGCATTAAAATACCCGGATATTCTGCGATTTTTTTGATAAAAGCAGCCCCTCTCTAAGAGCGATACCAAAGAGTTCCGGTTTCTTACTATCAATTGAAAGAAGTAACCAGAAAACTGCCAAACCGTTACCCTCATCATGAAGGCCGCAGCCACTGATCAATCAGATCATTAACAAATTAAACAGAGCCAAACCGCTTAGGGCCACAAGGGATAGAAAAGTTCGGATTGCAATAAGAATAATTCTTTCATTTTAAAGTCAAGACCAGTGCACATCTGCATGGCGCAGACATCTTGAGTGTCTGAAAAGAACGCTTACAGTCTCGCCTTTTTCCGCTACCTGAAGCATTTTTATTCTTCACAGAGAGACTGAAAATGAACTGTAGATAGTAAAGAAAAGCTAGAAGGAATAACTATGGGATGAAAATCAGGAGACGTGTTTGAATGACGAAAGGTGCCTTTCAGAAACCAAACTTATAAAGAAACGAAAGTTTCGTTAGAAACAAAGCTATGAGTGCTCAGTTTTTATCTCATATCACATCCTACATTGCAATGAAAACTGAAGTGGTCTACACATTGGAGAAATAATAAGGGATCTAAATTTGCTTAGGGCTATAAGGGTGAAAATTTCGTAGAGGGTCATGATCCCCAACGTCTTCAAGGCGCAGGATACATAAGAAAAAGAAGATCGTACTCGGGTATGTTTCTTCATTTGTTTTTCGTTCATATTCCTTATACATCATTTTTTTGATAACTTTGGACGTTTGGCTGGTTTTTTTTTTTTAAATTTATTTGTACATTATCACATTTTAGTACATTGTTCATTTCCCTTATTCTCACATTTAATTTTCCTGTAGGAAAAGAAATGATTTAATTCTTTTTTTTACAATAATGTGCCTTCTAAAACAGGATAGCAACGCTTTTTCATGATGACAGTGTCGTTATTCTTGAAACAATATCCGTTTAATTAAAATAATGTTTTAAATAGAATACTCTTGAATAATATATTTCTGAACTGACTAATTCAGTACAAAAATACTAAATACTAACATTGTCATTTAAAATTATTTGTAATCAACCATTAATCTTATATATTAATCACGTCAATGTGAAGATGTGTATATATAAGTAATATTGATAATTCCTTCATTAATCTGTAAAAATCATGCATCTGCTTACAATGACAGTTTATTCCTTCCACTTAAATATCAAGTAACTGTCCGATTTTAAGCTAAACATTTTGAAGCAAATTTATTAAATTATTGTTTAGTAATGCTGTTATAAATAATTTATAATGACTTTTTTCAGATTATGGAAAACGTTTTTTAAGATTATGAAAGCATTATTCATAATATAGTTCAGAATTGCCCCTATGTTCATTCCAACTGAAGCCACACATTTGTCCGTTATCATTTTAATAAAAAATGTTAATTTATACGCAGTGAAACCATTCAAAGCTCATTGTGTAGATGCACTGAAGGAAACAATTTTAAGGATGATTCAAAACTGGTAATTTTCGTCTAGAAAACTAGCCAAGAGGGGAGGTGGTTGTCGCCGAAAAGGACTAGAAACAAATGATTTGGAAGCTACTATTAGAACGAAAAAGGGTTGAAAGTTTTGTAGCCGACAAGGAACATCTTCCCGCTATCAAACGGAGATAAATGGACACGTTACACGATACGACATCCTGTGCAGGAGCATCATGCAAGGTACTGTTGAAGGTGGGCATAAGAGAGGACAACAATGCAAAAACTGGTTGTACAATGTCAAACAATGGACAAATATAAATACACCAGTATTGTTGATGGCTGCTTTTGACAGACACTTGTGGAGGAGATTCAATATGGTTTCTGCATTCGGGTTTCCCCACGATTACAAAAGTTAACGTGATGATGATGATGATGAGGATGATGATGATGATGATGATGATGATGATGATTACAGCAAATCCTTCTAATAAAGAGAAATTTAATCTTAATCATACAACAGTCCTACGCGAAGTGAAAAGGATTGGAAAAGCTTCACTATTTGGAAAAATCACTCCAGAAAATCACAAACGACATGTTGAATGTTGCATTCGTTGACTAAATAGCTAGTACTTCTCTTGGTTACAATTCATAAAATCTTACAATAAAAAAAAAAAAAAATTCGCGAGAAAAATTTCTCAAGTCCACTAATTGTTATTACTCTTTCCGTTACAGATAGGGGCTTCCTTCGAAATATTTAGTTTGAATTATTGTGAAAAGTCAACATTTTCATTATGTCATCATTTTAGTTGCTAATTTTGTTGAATTTCCTTTAGAGCTGAGGTTTCTCTTATTCGGGATTGTTCTTTGTATTGTCAATTCAGGTTTTTTGAAGGAGGATGTTTCTCTGTAAGATTTACGGGCTTCGTTATCTAGAAGTAAGTTTACGCGCTTGGAAGCCAAGAATTGTTTCTATAACTATTATATAAAAGGCGGAGTAAACTTGACAATCTAAACTTGGATGGCAGTCAGTCAAGGAGAAAGGAAACACTTAATTGAAAACCGTGCAGATGGAAACAGTAGAACACTTTACTATCGGAATCAGGGAAATTTCCAAATAAATTGGAACGCGGAATATATGATGAGGGGACATATCATTTGAAAAAAATAGTAATATAATTAATTTTAAGTAAAAATTGATAACATATAGAAGCAAAACATAATGGACCGGTCCTGGGTATCACGATAAACTACATTCGGCATCATGTTCTCTGATCGGGAGGTTCTGAAGAGGGTGAAACCACCTCTTAATTGCCTTTGTTCTCAGGCTTACCACGTGGTGGCAGCGCTTGTTTGGGCCCCTTTTAGATACAAATATCTAATCCCCACATTGGGGTTAAACAGTATGAAATTATAAAAATAGATTTTTATAGTAAAAATACCAGCAATACGTTTATGCAAAATTATTATCAATACCTGTCTATATTTCTTAGATCAGGTATTATGTACACTATTTACATTATTCAGACTATTGTACGCATCTTTGTCGCTATATTTATTACAACGATTCGGCCGTTGTACTCTCAGGCCTTCTTCAGGTTTCGAACTGAACCCTTTATTTTGCTCACTAGGGTAGACTGTTCTAGTTACACGTGCCATGTCTAATGAATGTCAGTTATCAGTTATCTCCAGTTAATTCCTTGAGGACACGTGGCACAGTGGATAAAGACGTTGGTTAGATCCAGTGACAGGAGGCAAACAGTGAGAGTTCAATATCCGCTAAAGGCAGTGGAGAACTTGCAGAGGGAAAGAGGGAAAAGGGCCGAAACGTTGTAATAAATATGGCGACAAAGATGAGGACAATAGTCCGAATAATGTAAATAGTGTACATGATACCTCATCTCAGAAATATAGACAGATACTGAAAGGCGGAAACGTTGTAATAAATATGGCGACAAAGATGAGGACAATAGTCCGAATAATGTAAATAGTGTACATGATACCTCATCTCAGAAATATAGACAGATACTGAAAGGCAGAAACGTTGTAATAAATATGGCGACAAAGATGAGGACAATAGTCAGAATAATGTAAATAGTGTACATAATACCTCATCTCAGAAATATAGACAGATATTGAAAGGCCGAAACTTTGTAATAAATATGGCGACAAAGATGAGAACAATAGTCAGAATAATGTAAATAGTGTACATGATACCTCATCTCAGAAATATAGACAGATACTGAAAGGCGGAAACGTTGTAATAAATATGGCGACAAAGATGAGGACAATAGTCAGAATAATGTAAATAGTGTACATAATGCCTCATCTTATAAATATAGACAGATACTGAAAGGCCGAAACGTTGTAATAAATATGGCGACAAAGATGAGGACAATAGTCCAAATGATACGTTTGATTCTCGACTAAAAAAACCTTCTTTAAAAAATACCTCAAATAGACTTGATCTATGAACTGAACCTATCTTAAAAATCTTGTCGGCATTAAATAAACATTTGAGTTTGATATGCCGTAAAACAAAATAGACGAAGCGAAATCAAATCAAACAAAATAAATCAATTTTAAATGTAATTTTTGATGTCGTTTGCGTATATCTTTGTGTGTTCTCTCACAAAATAAATGGAGAAATCATTTCAAAATCAAATAAGTATTGAATGGATAATTAAAAACTTTATCTTTATCCGATACAAAAGCCAGAGAACTTAACTGATTAACTAGTGTGACAATGATGAAGCAAACTAGACGGGTGCTGCAGCATCCGTTTGAGACCTTCACATTTCTATTCATCTAGCACCTCCTGTCAATTGTCCACGTTATTGCATAAATGAGATATCAGTTTTCTTAGCATTTTTCCCTATTTGTTTTTATATTTAAAGCATTTCCTATTCCTTTTCATCACAAATTTATTCCAGCAGGTTTTCGCTTGTGGTCACTACATGTGTTCCACACCAGCAGAGTTTGTTAAAATTTAGTTCTACTGAAATTAAATTGCAATTAAATTTGGCAAAAATTTGGATAAAATATGTTTACCGGGTAAAGGTTATGTTCTCAATATCTTAATCAAAATTGACTGCCATACAGCAATAGAGAATTTTTTTTTATCGAGGTTAACTAACTGCAAGGCGTATGTGATTTGGTTATCAAAAGAGGAATCGGTGAGGCACTACGTGGAGAAACTACAAATCACCAAATGGACTACACAGGCAGTAAAAAATAAAGGCTTCTAGACTCATTCGGAATTTGTAAAACCCAATCAAAATATATTCGTCGCAAAATAAAATCCATATATAAAAAAATGCCTGATAAATTAATCCAAAACCTTTTTCTGTATCGTATTTTATTCTGAATTTAGCAAAAGACAGTTGCATATAAAAGTTAAATATTACGATGAATATTCTGAAATATGATGAGCGGGTGGCATTATCTCCCCTCAAGATTAGTCTGTTCGTATCTATCTATTTTAGTGTGTTCATATATATATATATATATATATATATATATATATATATATATATATATATGTATGTATGTGTGTGTGTGTGTGTGTGTGTTATGGTCCGGTTCCTTGTACCACGGTGATAGTCCAAGGTAGGACCAATAAAGAAGAACTCGAACACGGATATGGAATAACACAGATATATTACAAACAGGAATATATACAGAGAAGTAGAAAACGTTAGTACGAACAATCAGGTTTAGTAGTAATTGTCTGAACGCGACTCTGTTTCGGACTGCCTCTGACTCGACTGACTGACTGACTCGCTCGCTCTGACTGACTGACAGATTCCTGACGGACCTGACTTCAGACTTCAGACTTCAGACTTGAGGCGCAGTATTTATTACGTATGGAATAGTCCATTATGTTATTATGGGTAAAGTCCCATAACAATATATATATATATATATATATATATATATATATATATATATATATATATATATATATGTGTGTGTGTGTGTGTGTGTGTGTGTGTGTGTGTGTGTACATCCAGTTAGATCAGGGCTACAGGAATATAGGACGCCCATGGCTAAGATAGAAAGACAAGCTGAAAAGAAACATGTCAGCAGTCAATATACCACATAACACCCTTCAGCGCTTATCTTTGGAGCGCGTAGAATGGGGATCAACGTGTTTTAGTGAACTCAGCAATTTTCAGTCTGCTTGTCTGAATCATTTTCAAGAAGCGAGAGCAATATCTAAAAGGTCAGCTAATCTAACAGTGATCTCATTTCACAATCCTCACACTTGCTACATATGTGGCCTTCTTTGTAAATCACTAGCGGGTCTTAAATGCCACTTAAGATTATCGCACAAACTTTCATAACTGAATCAATTAAGCTGTCAGATCCTCATACATAGAAACCGACGGGAGATTCCATTATATATATATATATATATATATATATATATATATATATATATATATATATATATATATATATAGAGAGAGAGAGAGAGAGAGAGAGATTGATTGATATGAGCATACTGAGATAGATAGATAGATAGATAGATAGATAGATAGATAGATAGATAGATAGATAGAGGAAAAAGCAAAATCTCTATCAGAATTTATCCGCATTTGCGCATGGAACAAAGTAGAAGGTTGTATTAATAAATTCATTCATTACTTAGTAGATATATATACATTAAAGCTGCTTGCTTCTCTACAATAGCATGATATCGCGTCGGTATGAAAGAAAATGTGAAATCCTTGCCAATGTCAACTAAATATTGACATTTTAACGGATGGGAATGAAAAAAGTGAAAAGAAATTGTTTAAGCTGGTCGACCCATCGAAATGTGTCATTATGAAACTGCCATTGGAATTTGTTATTTAATGGGCATATATTTTTGACTTTATATTTTTAACTTGCAGACGAGTTTCAAAAACGGGTGTTAAAAACATGGCGTCCATTTGACACATTTCTTTCAACATATTCCATTTCAATAGATATTTATATCATTTTTTTATGTAGCCTTTATCATTACAGTTCGTTAATTTTTGTTTATCCGTGACTGCATATTTACCGTCTGCTTTATGATTGGGAAAAATCTGCAGATCAAAACGTATTAAGAATTAAAAAATATATATATATAATTCATGTAATTTTTTCAATAAAGACATCGTACATTTTTTCTCGCTTAATTTGTATTTACGATTATATAGCAAAAATGCTCAAACCGTGTAAATGCAAAGTAAATAGCGTAAAATATTTCTTTTCTGTTTCATCAGAAAAATCCTTTAATAAAAGCTTAACTGAATGGATTAACACTACTTTTTAAAAAGAATTATTTGTGTAAAATACGAATTAGTTCTTTTGTAAATATAGAAATATTCTTTAAAAAATCTAAGCTTCTTTGATTCATCTATATTTTATATAAAGAGGATCATTCCCTTTGCGGTTTTTTTTTTATCTTTAGAAACTTAAATCGTTAAATGTATTTTAAAAACATATTTTAGAACGAAATATATACTTTTCCTGGTAATATTTATTTTAAAAAATGAACAAATTTCTAGTCTTAAGAATATCTCAATGTGTATAGAAAAAAGACATGAACAAATCGATATTTATTATTAATGTGTTTTAATAGCATTAAGACAGTTGAATCATTTGTAACTAATGACGTTTTGTATTCGACTTAACATGGCAAATCAAACAATGAAACAGTCAATATTCTGGCACAATGACTCAGATTTTTGGATATTTGAAAAATTAATATTTTTTGGTAAAACATTTTAATTTAGGTTTATCCTTTTAGAATCATATTCAATTGTGTCCTAACAGAAATGAAAATAGATTGTTAAATAACCATTGGCGAGATACATGAAATATTTACTAAGATTCTTTTTTTTTAATGCACCGTCTCATTTCAAGAATTGGGCGATCTTGGCTCTCCTTATCTTCCTATCATTTGTAGCTCTGATCATTATTTCTTCCTCATCCTTCTTATCCATCTTAATCTCTACCCATCCATACATTTATACAAGTAACTTAAGTGATTCTGTCCCTTTGGTTTTAGTATGTCCCGTGACTGTCAAATTCTCCAAGCCTTCTTGTTCGAGGAATTTCAACCGTCTCTTTCTGATTCTGTGTATAAGTGTATTTTTGATTACCATTTTTCCTTAAAATTCCTTATTGCTTGCACCTTCCGTCCATGGTATTCTCAGCATTCTTCTGTAGAACAATAACTCTATTGCCTCAAGTGCAATCTTCATCTGTGAGCAAATTCCTAAACTCAGCGTAGTTTATTTCAAGGCACAAGTCGGTTTGTATCCATAAAAATAAAATTATTTCAGCAGTAATATCTTGTTGGTGATCCCATGAAAAGTTTAATACAATTTAATTTAACTTAAGCTCAGACAAAAAGAATTACAGTTTGCCGGTCATTGCCACCGAGCGAAAAGGAAAATCGTCGAATTCTTACTCTCATGGCATCCTTCTGGAAGTGTCTTCTCATGAAAATTGACTTTCCCTGACACCATAGCTCGGAGATCAGGGTTGGGCATTGCGGATCTGGGTGGCAACAATACAGCATCGGACAGTGCGGAAAGGGATTGCTATTAGCGTTCCAACCAATCATAGTGCGGGAAGAAGAAGAAGAAGAAGAAGAAGAAGAAGAAGAAGAAGAAGAAGAAGAAGGAGAAGATGATGATGATGATGATGATGATGATGATGATGAAGAGATATGAAGCAATAAAAGAAAGAGAAACGAAGCGATATATTTCAATAAATGATAGAAAGAAAGTAAGGGATATAAGTTTGCCGGCCACCAAGCGGACAAGAAAATCGTCTCATCCTTACTCCCATGACATCCTTCTAGAAGTGTCTTCTAACAAATATTGACGTTTCCATAACCCATAGCTCGGGCCCCTGGGTTGGACATTGGAGATATGGGGACAGTAATGCAGAACCGACCAGTGTGGAAAAGGATTGTCAATGGAGCTCCGTCCAGCCATTGGGAGGTCGAAGAATTATGATGCTGATGAGTATCTTGCTATTAATACTTCATAAATAATTTCTATATCGAAATATCCGAGATCTGCTATGTCGTGGTCCATAGAAGTCTTTAGTTTCATGACCTACTTCACTCCTTTTGCCTACACGGTTTCCAACATTTACTGAATATCCATTTCCCAGTGTTTTTTTTTGTTTGTTTTGTTTTTTTTTTGTAAATCCGAGAGAACATCATTTATTATCATCTTAAATTATATTTTGCCAATATAGACATGATATTTTATTCAACTGCATCGTCTTTTCTTTGGGTGCGCTCATCACTGTCGGATTCTAAAAAAAATTTTGACATTATGCGTGAACAAACAAAATGTGACTGAGAAGGCTTCTGCTATAGGGATTGGTTAGTCGTCCTAACAGACGGTTGTACTGTTATCTGTACTTCGTCTTTAGGTTGGTCGAATTAGTTGAACCGTAACCTGAAGATATTAATTACACTTTTGAAATGAAATAACATACACGTTAAATTCTTTTAAATCAGCATAGCCAGCATTGCCAACCTACGTGATTTAATGCCATTTGCTGTCACCTGATATCAAATGGCATTAAATTAACTAGATTGGCCACGATATCCATGGTGATTTCAAAGAATTTCACGTCATCTTTCTATTTCCGATTTTGCCAGTGTTTTCGTAAGAAATTTCAAAATCGTCCCACCAATCTTACGAATATGTCTGCAGTAGCTCCTGCAATAATTTTCCCTTCAACTGTTCAGAACATCCTGCAATAATTTCTCCATTTATCGGTTCAATTAAGAACAATTTACACGCAAGTTCTGTTTCTTTTCACAGAGTAGTGTTGATTTATGAACAATAATATACGTTATATTGAAAGTATGAAAGATATGTTCCTGATATATATATATATATATATATATATATATATATATATATATAAAGAAATATAGTCTTAAGGTGTGCTATATTTATGGAATAAAGTGCTCAATATCAGAGATAAAGCGTGTGTAAATATAAAAGTGAACATAGAAGTCAACACTTAGAGGCAACAGTCTGTTTCATGCTATATGCAATGGTCAGGCCACATATGCTGTTATTTTTCTGGGCTATATATATATATATACGGGTTAGTGGTGCATTGTGGGTATTCTATTATGGCGGTTATTTTACCGGAAGTCGTTTGTTTATTTATTTGGGTCAAATTATATTGCTTATTTTTATTTTTTATTTTTTTGTTTCTTATTTTATTATTTATTTATTAACGTAGTAAAAATTTATTTATATCACTTATTTAACAGTTTTCTTTTGGTTTGAGAATTTAATTAAAACTATTTGTTCAATTTTGGTGTTGATTGTTGTAGTTCATTCTAAGTATTATTTTGGCGGGAACAGTTTTTAATTCATTATCTTTATTTTGGATTGGTTTGTTTATTTATTTACTTGGAT
This sequence comes from Acanthosepion lycidas, assembly GCA_963932145.1. Lineage (NCBI taxonomy): Eukaryota > Metazoa > Mollusca > Cephalopoda > Sepiida > Sepiidae > Acanthosepion > Acanthosepion lycidas. Next base: position 10,105,111 of record OZ010592.1, on the reverse strand, counting down.
GAATTTAGGTTAATTTATTTTACTTGTATATTTTCTCTTTTCGGTTTTCGATTTTTAAGTAACATAGTATTTATTTATGTTTTATTTCTATATATTTTTTGTTATTTTGTTTATTAGTATATTTATTTGTTTTTATTTTATTTTTTTCTATTTTTCATTTTTTTAGGTTACGTAGTAAAAATTTATTTTCATGTCTGCATTTTGAGATGAGCTCGGATCTTTTGTTTAATAATTTATTTTGGTCGGGGAAAGCAAAGTTTGCAAGTTTTTGATTGGTTGTTGTAGGCTGATGATTTTTTCCTTATCTTCCAAGATATTTTGTGATGTGCGTTTTATATATATATATATATATATATATATATATATATATATATATGTGTGTGTGTGTGTGTGTGTGTGTGTGTGTGTTAGAATATTTGCTTTGTGACCATGAGATCCGAGTTCGTAGGTCATCATGGCAGAATTGTCATGGAAGTAACTTCTTAGTGTTATCGGTTTGGAAAATATACCTAAAAACTGTACCAAATGTTGTTTCAAGCCTTGTGAGGTAAATTGGGTAGGCGGAACTCTCAGGGTCCTTGCCAGTTGTGGTAACACAAAGTGACATACTGCCCTTGTTCAAATTTTTGATCACGCCAAATTATGCGTTCTTTTCCATGGAAACAGTAAAAACCACCTTTAGGCATTGTCCCTACCCAAACACAAATGTGTCTGAGCAGGCGTCTTCTACAAGGATTGCTTAGTAGCCCCAAGAGACGGGTGTACTGTCTTATCCTTTTTCCATCTTTATATCAGTCGAACCGTAACCTTAAGTATTATTATTCTGGATCCCCTTCTGTTTGTCTCAAGGTTCTTGATAAAATCCAGAGAGAGATATGCAATGTAACTGTCTCTGATCTAGCATTTCGTCTGCAGTCGCATATTTAAAGTCGTGCCATCGCCTCCCTCTGTCTTATTTACAAAGACTTTCATGGTAACTGCTCCAATGAGCTGCTTTCGCTGGTTCCCAGACTTCATGAATTTAAGCTTTCTACTAGTCTGGCATCTCGCTCTCACCCTTTCACTGGCGAAACTGTTAAATGTAGCCGTCTCTTCTACTCTAATAGCTTCATATCTCGCACCTCTCGCCTGTGGAACTCCCTCCCCTTTTCCCGTTTCCCTGATAGCTATAATCTCCAACTATTCAAATGTAATGTAAATCGACGTTTCCAGAGGCCTTGATCTATCCCCTATCCTTCTCTTCATTCTTTCATCTATCATTCCTCTCTGCTCTCGCCCCAACTCTCTATAACCTCTTGCGTGCTAGTGGTTTCTCGCCTTGCTTGGGGTGAAATTCTTTAAACAAAAAAGAAAAGAAAATTGCAGCTGCTGCTAGTTAATTGGCGATGTTATTGTGCCCATCGAAGAGAGATGATTTGTTAGTCATCAGCATTCATTAGTCTCTTAATATTTATCATTCTCTATTACTATAAAGACGATATTTTGCCTGTTTGCGTCATATGGCCTAAGGTCTAAAAATTAGTCTACAAATGTAACTTGAGTAAAAGATGAACGTGGGCTAGGTGACACTGACCTTTGACGTCACTCGAGATCACTAAAACCAATTTAACATCAGTTAATACTGAAAATACTCGAGCTGTCATAGAGTCTCCTATTTATGGGATGAGTATATTGACCAACCTCTTTTAGAATATCAGAAACGATTTTCTTACCTGACTATGAACATTATTCATTGAATGACGTCATGATTTACCAATTCATTTAAGGCAATAAAGCTACTAAGACGTAAGGAGTTACTGTGATTGAAAGTGAATGATGAACAATTGGAAGAAAATGGCAACCTGACCCTGAACCTAAAACAATGAATAAGCCTCTACTCCTGTTCAAAAATCAGGGGAGGATTTGAAACCAGACGATTGGCGAGCCTATCTATACTTATTGAATGGAAAGATAAATAGTAAATGAAATTTCAGAGTTTACACTGAGACGTCTGAAATAAAGAATTGATGTATACTTTAGAAGGAATCGAGATCTCCATCCTAAATAGTAATAAAGGGATAAACTCCTACTCCTGTTCTAAAAACTGGTTAGGTGCATAAACCGGACGATAGGCGATCATATATACTCCTATTATTCCTGAATAGAGAATATGAGACCTTAGGGACTAATATGCATGCCGACAAGTGCTGCTGCTGTTCAAAATTTGAAGAAATAAGAATGAGAGATAAAATTTAGACGATTCTAAAGACAGTACCAGGAAAAAACTGACGAGTGTCACGAGAAAATTTACTGACAGTAAATAGCATAAGAAAGCAATGTAAATACTATGTGTGAAACCCAATGAGTACAAGTAATAAATGATGCTGGGGATTAATTTCAAAGAATGATAAAAGCGGACGAATATCCAGGAATATTCAAATTTTTATCTGCTATTTCTGCTGGCGAGATTTCTCATTTGTAATTCATCTTTACTTGACGATTGGTTGGTTTCAAATTAAAGAAACGCCAATCAAAATCCAACTGAATTCACGTCAACGTGACCCCCAATTTAAGAAACTCGTTAAGATTTGGACCACAGAATTGAGTAAAATCGGTTCCTGCATATTTATTCAGTAATCGCTTCGGAGAAAATCTCACTTTTTTTTATGATTATTCCACGTATTTTGTCCCCCACCCCCTGGGAAAGAGCACGTGATGTTTTCTTGATTCGGTCAAAAAACAAATGAGGCGGGAATGAAAAGTTGGAAGAAGAAAAAGAAATGGAAAAGCAAAATGAAATCAGAATTTCAACGCGCCTCACAATGACAGCATAAATCGTCAAACAAAGCTTTTAGAGGAAAATATAATCAATGTGTGTTGAACGTTTAAGAAAGCGTCTCATTGCACTCATTACACTCACAATATATATATATATATATATATATATATATATATATATATATATATATATATATATAAGTGAACATAGAAGTCAACACTTAGAGGCGACAGTCTGTTTCACGCTAGATGCAATCGTGGCCTGACGATTGCATCTAGCATGAAACAGACTGTCGCCTCTAAGTGTTGACTTCTATGTTCACTTTTATATTTACACACGCTCTATCCCTGATATTGAGGACTTTATCCCATAAATATAGCACATCTTAAGACTATATTTCATCATATATATATATACACACGTTCTATCTCTGATATTTGGCACTTTATCCCATAAATATAGCACATCTTAAGAGTATATTTCTACATATATATATATATATTATTTTATTATATTACACACACACACACACGCATATATATATATATATATATATATATATATATATATATATATATATATATATATATAATCCGAAGGTATATAATCTAAGTGAATCCTAATAATATGAAATATTAAAACTGATCCACAAAAGGAACTCAATGCATTTATTATAACAGAGCATATAAAATACATAAATTAAAAATCCCAAACTACCTTATTCGGAAAATAGCTATTTCGATCCACAGAGTGTGGGCCTTATCAATTCAGAGATGTTAGAAAATTAAATAAGAGCTTAAAAGTTAAACATTTAAAGAGCAAGAGAAGAAGACGAGGAAGATAGAAATGGGGAAAGAAAAATAAAACAGAAACCAAAAAGAATACAAAAAGTGCGAATAAATGTCTGCACATAATTTTACATAGGTTTTCAATATTATTGTGATAATCTAGACATTAAAGGAGAAACGGAAGAAGAAGAAACAAAAAAACATAAAAGGAAAAAGAAAAGCATAAAAGTGAGAGAAGAAGGAGAATAAGAAGGAAATTGCAGATTTAAAAGGAGGTAGAAGAGGGAGGGTCTGGTTCAATTAGAAAGTTAGAATAACCTTGACTTATATTGTAAAATATCAATTACTCAACTTTGTTTTAAAACAGAGTCACAAAATTAAAGAAAAAACAATTATGCTAGTAAAAAATCATCAATAGATATTTTATATAAGGAAAATTACTTAAAGATATGTAAAAATTAGAAAAGAATTATTTTAAATAAATTGTTAGTAAAAAGGTAACATCTAAAAATAAAATGATATATAAAATATAAATAATATATATATATATATATATATATATATATATATATATATATATATATATATATATATATATATATATAATATAAATAAAATAATTATTAAATATAATGATTATTCAATAAAATTACCGAAAAAATAAAAATACATAAAATATTAAGTGAATAATTAAATAATATCTAATACAAAAAATAATTATAGTAATACATACAACATAATAAATAAAATAATTATTAAGTAGAATAATTATTAAATAAAATTATTGAAAAAATAATAGAAGAAAAATAAATAAAGTATTAAATAAATTACATAATAAAAATAATAAGTATCAAATATAAATTTATATATAAGCATTACATAAAATTAATATGAACAAAAATTAAATTGATTTTAATTAAAAATTATATATTAAATATGAATTAATATTTAATTAATAAATATAAATAAAATATAAATGTAAATTTAGAAAATAAGCAACCTACCCAAACATTAAGTTGGAGGAAGGTTATTAGATAGGATTGCAATAAAATAGAAATAACAATATGTGTCGGATGATAACAGATTAAGGAAGATCAATAATATTCTAGATCAGTTTAAAGCTACCCCTGTAACAACATTTGGAAAGTCACTCCTTTGGTTAAGTAGTATGCGTTGATTATTGAATTTAATTGATCTGATCTTCTCTACGCACAGGTTAAATCTACCCTTAAAATTATTAGGAGTTTGAGAAAATAACTATGGTTTTCCAGTCAATCTGAGTGTATAGATCTTTCTCTCTCAATTCACAAATCTTTAAAAGAGCAGTTTGGAATTTTCATTTTGGGTTGGAAAAAGGATGTCTATTGTTGTATAAACTCTGTTTCCATTTCCCCGCTCAAACCCTAATGTAAATATTGTGGTTTGACTTATTTTGTTTGGGGTAAATGTTTGCTTGGTAAATAACGTTCGAGGCTCTACATTTTCCTACGATAGGGCAATCTTCACTATTTCTATATTTACAGAAGAAATTCATACCAGGTTTAATGTTGATACCATAGAATTTACTTAGACTGACAATGGTTTCGTTCTGTACGTTAGGAGTTTTGCTTAAACTCTTAGTAATTTTAAGAGTAGCAAATTTCGTCACAGGAATAGCTTTAAAAATTAAAAATAAACACTTTCCTGGGAAACAATGATGATAACTTTTGTATTTGCTGGTTTTTATTTGTTTCACTAGCAGAATTAAAAATCTTCATTGAACAGTCAACTGTCAGTTTTCCTGAAACAAAACAATGCAATTATTAATAAGAACAGTTACAAAAAATGCATGCAATTTGAATATCATCCATGCTTAGAATATTGCTGTCATATATGGTCGGGTACCAAAGCTATTTACCTTGAGATGCTTGATAAGATCCAAAGAAGAATCTGTAATATTACTGGGCCTAATCTGGCGACTCATATTTAACGAGTAAAAATTAGGTGGCAAGGACGTGGCTCAATTATGGAATTGGTCGACGTGGGGCTTCCGGTATGTATTGTCTATTTTTTGGACCAGTATTTGTTTTTCAATGAGTTATATTTACATTTCGTGTAGTCTGAAGTAAAGAGGCAAGGGATTTTGTTCTTCCGATGAATATTGGATTGAGGAGGTAGTACCTGCTGACTCAGGTGGTGGTGATATTGGAGAGGTCAAAGTTCACTCTTGGAGTGACTTGTATGCAGACTGCGGTCTGAGGCGTTGTCTTTGGTCACAGAACATAGTTACCAAGAATGGACAAAGCATTGTCTGGTATTATGTTTTCTTTGGTAAAAAAAAATTGTGAAGTGTGAAACACTGGTCGGAATTTTGTTGTTTATCTTAATAATGGTAGATGGGGTCATGTGACCAACGCCCAGTGAAAAAAGATTGCAAGGAGGACGCCTTGCATAAACAAAATTATAGAGGGTACTTTAGAGTAAATAGTTGAAATAAAATTCGTAAATGAATCCTTTTTGATAGTTGGGTAAGGAGTGTTAAAAATAATGTACTTTAAAAATTCATACATTAATTTTTTCATGGTTAGCTAAGGAATGTTAATAATAGTTTCAGACTATTATATTTTAGTGGCAGTGTATTTTAGCACAGACCTTATGAGGCTGACTTTTAAGGTCTGATGGTAGACAAAACAACTAAAGTCGTTCTTGATTGGTTAAATCTAGGATGGGGATGTTAGACAGATAGAAAATGTTTTCAGCGAGTTAAGTTTTTACATGTCATGCACAGCAGACCTGGTTATTTCGTGTCTCGGGCAACTTGTTTCCCAATAGAGGTATTACAGTGACCCCACTGGCTAGTTAGAATTATACACGTCGACGTGTTTAATAAAATAAATAAGTTTAAAATTCCGATAGTTGAAGTTCTAAATCATCTCGGAATTACACAAATATTTCAAACTCTGGACGGGAGAAGACGAACGAGAGACAAGACAACGTTACGTAATTGAAACCTTCAACCAAGACCTCTCCGGAACGGAGTGGGTATGCAACACATAGAGTTATCCACGGTTTCAATACACGTAACAAGTGTCTGACCAATGAGAACTGACCCAAACATAATTGAAAATATAAGTGTTTTCTGTCTTTTTGTCGGTTTTCGCTCAATCTCTGGCGAAGTTTTAATAAAAGTGAAACATTTTAGTTTCATATCCCTTTTCTCAAAAGTTCCTTTATTTTATCAATATATATATATATATATATATATATATATATATATATATATATATATATTGTTTATATTTAGGCATCAATTTTTCATTAAAGCATGTTTCATTAAATAATATAGACAAGTTTTGTCCATTTATTTTAAGTAAGTTCCTTTCATATTGTCTGATAGGTTTAATCAACATATTAATACATATCTTTCAATGATAATGTGATTAAGCTTATCAAACAATATGAAAGGAACTTAAAATAAATAGATAAAACTTGTCTATATTATTTAATGAAACATGCATATATATATATATATATATATATATATATATATATATATATATAGAGAGAGAGAGAGAGAGAGAGAGAATAGAGAGAGAGAGAAAGAGATAATGATTTCTGGGATGAGTAGTTTTCATTATTTGCACTATTTACTTTGTTGATGTTATCAGCTTACCGATACAATAATTTCCGTTTGAATTTTCGTGATGAGTAATTGTTATAATTTAAAGTGTATTCCTTCTTATAACAATAAAGATGACGTCAGTAGTTTGCATATAAACAGTGCAAATAATATGTCTAACTTTATATATGGTGTATAGCAGCGATAACAGCACTGAGAAAGCAGAGGCTTATAAATACGTTAAAAAAGAGAACGTTAAAAAACTTTAAAAACTTTCAAGAAGAGGAATAAAGAAATTGATAGAGGCAGAGAATCTCTTAAATGATATTTAATCACTGAATCATGTAGAATGCGCGATCTTTCACAATTAAAGTTCTCCATCTCTCGCTCTCTCTCTCTCTCTCTCTTCTTGTTTTTCTTACTATCGCTCTCAACCAATTTTCTCTATCTGTTCGATTTCTTCCGTTACCATTTTATCTGCGATAGATTTGAATGATCTCCTCCAGAGATCGATACCTAAACAATCAATCTTAGATGAGTGATCGAAAGAACTGTTGAAAATTGATTTTATTTGGCGTCATCTTTTGTCCGGGACTGTCTAGTGAAAAAAAGATCCAAAGAGATTATATGGAGGAATATTTTGCAGGACAGATTATGGATCCATGGAATCCATTTTTGCGTAGGCTACGGGAGAGATTGGAATAACAGGGCCTATTTCGCAGGAAAAGGGAGAGCGACTTTTTGAGACTGGATACGTGGCAGGCTTTGTTTAGGATAAGAGGGAAAAGAATTAGAAAGTTTTTCTAAATAACAGTGGGCGAAAAGTTTATATGGAAAAATCCTGAAATAATATAATAACCGTAAAAGAAATTCAATTTTTCAGTGTGAAGAAAAGAGAACGAATCATTCCTGAAAGAAAAGTAATATTTGAATAAAAGATAAACGAAATTAGAGTAGATGGAATTAAAAAAAAAATGAGAAAAATATGAAATGGGGATTAAAAAGTGAAAAGAAGAATTTGATTGATTGAATCATTTGTTTTTTTACGGCTTTTGTCGGTTATTTATAGGTGTTATGGGATCTTACCCATAATAATAATAATAATGGATATTCCATACTTAATAAATACTGCGCCTCAGGAGTAGGCAGGAGTCAGTCAGTCGCTCACGTCTTGACCGGCTGTTCGGTTGAACTCTCTGCCTTAGGGCGGGGAGGAACCCGAAGGAGGCTACGCCGAAGGAGGCTACGCCGAAGGGCGGATTCTCTTTCAGCGAGGTAAACCGGCCCTGAACCCGTTTATCCGGGTGCAATGTGCATATTTTTGGGCCGAGCCCACGGGCTCGGAAAACCCACAATAAATAACAGACTTTGTGTCACATGATGCCCCGGTGGGGGGTGGTGACTGAATATCGTCAGTCAGTAGTTTGACAGCCGATGTCGGATGGCCGGCTGAACTCTACCTTCGGGCGGGGAGGAACCCGAAGGAGGCTACGCCGAAGGGCGGATTCTCTTTCGAGAAGGTAAACCGACCCTGAACCCGTTCATACGGGTTCAATGGGTATATTTTTAGCCGATCCCACGGGTTCGGAGAGCCCACGTTAAACCGGCCTTGTAAATATAGTCAGTCAGTAGTTCCCACGTAAATATAGTCAATCAGTAGTTAAAATCGAGTCAGTAGTTCGAGTCAAGAGTCGAGTAAGAGGCAGTCCGAAAACGCGTCGCGTTCAGACAATTACTGCAAGACATTAGAATAGTGATACTGGTCGAGACTACATTGTTCTCTCTACTAAACCTGATTGTTCATACTAACACTGCTACTTCTCTGTATATATTCCTGTTTGTAATATATCTGTGTCATTCCATACTTGTGTTCGAGTTCTTCTTTATTGGTTCTACCTTGGACTATCACCGTGGTACAAGGAACCGGACCATAACAATAGGCAGAAAACATTTTTTAGAATATAAACATTTTGAAAGGATAATGATTTACTGATGCAAGTCCCACTAATTAACCGACATTAATTATATTCAGTGCATGCTGGTACCGTGAAACCTGAGAGAAGAGGGTCAATTGTTTCTGGATATTTATCACAGAATCTACATTTTGTGTTAAACTATTTTTTTCATGATGTGTGTTTGGTAATTTCTAGTTAGCACCAATAATGAAATATTTGGTTTCAGCTTTTAACCTCTGCACTGATGAGCATAGTGTTTGTCTACAACAGCTTGTTTGGTACGGGCAGAATGTTGACCATGAAGGCTTATCTTGCAATCCGATTGCATTTGCATTCGCTCTCTGTTTTAAGTTACTTGCCGCTGCAGCAGATGTGTATTTATGTTTTACTTGCATTTCTTCACCCACTTGGAATTATATTTTGTACTTTTTGTCTTCCTCTATTACTGAATAAAGTCGCTTACTACTTTCATTTTCTTTTACACATATCGTCATCCATTCTTCGAAAGTTCCGGGTATTTTTGAACGTGGATTGTTGTAGTTTTATAAGACAATTTTAGTTGAACTAATCCTCAGCTTCCTTCGGATCTGGTCACATACAGACTATCAACATCATCTTTGGGATGATGCATACGATGGAAGATGAGAAGCATTCGCGTTTTGGCGTCCATTCACTTAACGTCAGGTATGGTCCAGTTAAGGATGTTGAAAGTGTATTGAACCACAAAGACAGCCAAGTTATTCATGGATGATATTCTGTTTTTTTTCTGCTCAGTATCAAGTTCCAGACGTACAGGCATGTAGTATTATTTTCTTACGTTCTCCTTTATTTGGGTATGGGGTATGCCATTCTCTATGCTATTTTGGCTATGCTGTATTACCTACTCGTTCGTTTGGGTATGATGTATTCCATTCTCTATGCTATTTGGCTATGCAGTATTACCTTCTCCATTATTTGGGCATGCTGTATTCAATTCTCTATGCTATTTGGGTATACGGTATTACCTTCTCCTTTATTGGGGTATGCAGTATTGCATTCTCTACGCTATTTGGATATGCTGTATTACCTTCTCCTTTTTTGGGTATGCTGTATTCTGTTCTCTATGCTTTTTAGCTATGCTGTATTACCTTCTCTTTTATTTGGGTATGCTGTATTATATTCCCTATGCTATATGGCTATGCTGTATTACCTTCTCCTTTTTTGGGTATACTGTATTCCATTCTCTATGCTATTTGGCTATGCTGTATTACCTTATCCTTTATTTGGGTATGCTGTATTATATTCTCTATGCTATTTGGCTATGCTGTATTACCTTCTCCTTTTTTGGGTATGATGTATTCCATTCTCTATGCTATTTGGCTATGCTGTATTACCTTATCCTTTATTTGGGTATGCTGTATTATATTCTCTATGCTATTTGGCTATGCCGTATTACCTTTTCTTTTTTGGGGTATGCTGTATTCCCTTCTCTGTGCTATTTAGGTATGCTGTATTACCTTCTCCTTTTTGGGGTATGCTGTATTCCATTCTCTATGCTATTTGGCTATGCTGTATTACCTTCTCCTTTATTTGGGTATGCTGTATTATATTCTCTATGCTATTTGGCTATGCTGTATTACCTTCTCCTTTATTTGGGTATGCTGTATTATATTCTCTATGCTATTTGGCTATGCTGTATTCCATTCTTTTCTACCTGAATATTGTTGGAGTCATCTTCAGTGACATTGTCTGGATAACTGCGGGTTATGTCAGATGTAGAATGTTAGGTGTTATTTCTTGGCAGATTATTTCGTATCTCATTTATTTAGTTTTTAATTTATTTTCTGTAATATTATTTATTTCTACTGTCATCACGTTATTGTTTGAGCGATGGGTTATTTAACACTGTCTTATATATAGTTTTATCTTATTTGAGAGTTTTTTTTCGCATAATGTTCCTGTGGACATTGACAAGTATATTTGGGTTGAGATGAGGTCTTATTTCACTTCCGACTATTGTTCTCCATATTTGGTGTGACTGATTCCTAGTGTTCTTTTCTGGATTTCCGAGTGCGGTAAAAAATGATGCCATGACTTGCTGATCCTCCTAACGACACCAATTCGTTCCCTTTCATTTATCAATTGATTTGGCATTGAGTCACTTGGTCCAAGGTTGGAAATAGTCCGAGTTTGGTGACAAAGTGTCTCTTCGTTTTTGTAAGAGTTTGTTCCAGTGACAGATTTTTCGGCCCCAGACTGGTACCTTTCTATCTGATCCGAGTGACGGCCGATCAGTTATGGAACTTTGTTCGTTATTGATATTCGTAAAATTTTTGCGTTTTATCCTTGACCACCAAACGGTAATTTTGTTACAAGCTACAAGTTCTAGGATGACAGTCGAACAAGACCGGAGATCTCGTCCTGCTCATGAGATAATGGGATAGGGATTATATTCATATATCCATGTTTAAAGAAATCATTGTATTTAAATAGTGTATTCAGTGGGTAGCATATGCGTATACTGATAGCACTGACGATACTAAGTTTTAAGTCACAGTGACCACTACCAGATGAGATATTAGACTCTATCTTCAGGTGGTTGGAATGTCGAACTGAACCCTTAATTTCGTTCACTGGGGTAGACTGTTCTAGTTCCACGTGCCTAATCTAATGAATCAGTTATCAGTTATCTTCTGCTTAATTCCCCTCTCCAAGTTCTCCACCGCCTTAACCAGGTATTGAACTAACACTGTTTGGGTCCTGTCACCGGGTCTAACTAACGCCTTTATCCATTGTGCCATGTTTGCGAACATCTGTGTATGAATTTCTGGGTATTATAAACCTAATGTCTACATAACCATTTTTTTACCAGTTCTCATATTGCAATTTTTGTTGTTATTATTGCTTTTTCTGGCACTCTTTTTTACTGGTTCCCAATTTGTATTAATAACTAAAATCACATTACCACAATGTAATAAACTTTATTCCAAATACAGCTTGCGATGGGTAAATGGTCGCCATTTTATATCTTTAATTTTTCGTACATGTTGTTTTTGATTTTGTCGACTGCACAATATAGAAGGGACAATTGGGCTGCGTCCTTGAGTGAAAGATCAATATGAGGCAATTCACTCCGCTGAAAATTTCGAAACAACATGTACTCTTGGAATTCTCGCCAGAACCTACAATATGGCAATTTCAAAATGTCTGTGTGTCAAAGTGAGTACAGTGCAGATGACACGGAAAGAGGTAGATGAGTCTATGGTGATTACGAAGGTACAGGAGCATGGAAAACTCACACTGATCGTTCAGAACACCCGAATTTTTTAGTGTGAGCATCAGACTTTAATCTGGAGTACGTATATGAAGTGCTTTTAGGAGATAGTGCTGCCGTCGGCAAGAGAGGAGCTGCTGGATGTCTGGCAAGAGTATTCTGCATCATGCTAGACAAACATGAGAACACAGTCATGTCTGTCACATAATTTTTGCGAAACCATCGCCCTTTATATGTGGAAAACTAAAGCCCGAGTCTGAGTCCCACTTGATTAGTATGTGTGAGGCACAGTTGAGGGTGAGATTAGCAATATCCTTGTTAGACCAAAAATGAACTGAAGGCAAGGATAATAGCAACATTCACTAACTTAAACAAGGAGACCGTGCAGAAGAGTTGTAGGAGATTCTGAAGTCTGTCTATATTCTTGAGATGAGGTATAATGTACATTATTTACATTATTCGGACTATTGTCCTCATCTTTGTCGCCATATTTATCACAACGTTTCGGCCGTTGTACACTCCGGCCTTCTTCAGGTGGTTGGAATGTCGAACTGAACCCTTTATTTCGCTCGCCGGGGTAGACTGTTCTAGTTCCACGTGCCATGTTTGATGGATATCAGTTATCAGTTACCTGCTGTTAATTTCCCTCTGAAAGTTCTCCACTGCCTTAAGCAGTTATTGAACTCACACTCTTTGGGTCCTGTCACTGGATCTAACGAACACCTTTATCTACTGAGGAAATTAGTTTTATAATACCCAGAAATTGATACCCAGATGTCCTCAAGGACACATGGCACAGTGGATAAAGGCGTTGGTTAGATCCAGTGACAGGAGCCAAAGAGTATGAGTTCAATACCCGCTTAAGACAGGGAAATTAGGGAAATTAACAGGAGATAATAGACATCCATCAAACATGGCACGTAGAACTAGAACAGTCTACCCCGGTGAGCGCAATAATGGGTTCAGTTCGACATTCCAACTACCTGAAGAAGGCCGAAACGTTGTGATAAATATGGCGACAAAGATGAGGACAACAGTCCGAATAATGTAAATGAGATTCTGAAGGTCGTGGTTTAAGCGAATGGCGAATTTATTGAATAACTTTACTTTTTTCTAATTCAAAATATTTTTACGTAATTTATATAAATATATCTGTTAGAATGACATGACAGTGTTATTTTCATTTTTTTTTCGTAATTTATTCAACAATTTATCCATCACACCATTTATATATATATATATATATGTGTGTGTGTGTGTTTGTGTGTTTTGTGTATATATATATATACATATATATATATATATATATATATATATACATATATATATATATATATATATATATATATATATATATATATATATATATCATAGCTAGGAAACGGCAAAATTTATAAGGCAAAAAAACAAAAAAACAAACGGTTTCACCCCAGGACTTATCAAGTAAAAAAAAAAAAAAACGTGTAAATTTAATTAACTTTTGGGATAAGGAATAAGAAAGGATAACTATGGAGGACTTTAGGTGACATAAATATCTACACATGACAAAAAACAATGAAACCTCACATCCGTCAATCTTGTACATTTCGTTCAGTACTCCCATTTAAAAATTAGCTGAAAGCGTTTACCTTATGACTGAGGAAAGGCGAATCCTCCTGGTGAGTTCAAGGCTTGATACCTGGTACGTGATATACCATTTCGCAAGAATATCCGTGGGAAAATCATTAATACAACTCGACTTTCTCCCACCCCCAAGCTATACGTTGAATAATAAGGTAATTTGACCTCTATTACCTTATCTGTCAATACCCTAGAATCGTCGAGAGAAAAATAGGAAACGACTGTATTATTTTTTCTTATTAAGTCATGTAAATTGACAGATACTATCCAAGGTTCTGGGGTACCATTGTCACTGAAAAACTCCACCCATTAGATTTATGTTGGTAAAAGTGTGTTTTATAATGAACAAAAACAATTTCCTACATCCAACAACAGACTTTATCATGAAATCCAGAAGCCTTATCATGTAAACTTATACCGTGACTTTCTTCTCTCAAACATGTCCCATCGTTATTCCTCCATTTTGTTTTCGCCTACGTCTTCGTAAAAACTGTAAATATCTCGATGTACATTGACAAAGAAAACGAAAGATGAAATTGACGCCATCATCCAAACGACAAGTAGGATACCTATACAAAAGAAGTGAATATAAATGTATAAAATAATAAATGAAATATATATAAATAAAAATGCAGAGAACATGAACATAGATATCCCAAGATATCATCCGGAACAAAACTGTGGATAAACTCTCCAAATTCCATACTTTTTTTTCTGTTTAGTTTCAAGTAATTAAATAAAAAAAAAAATGAATTATTACACTATTTAGTTTCCGATAATTATCCTTATCTTTGTTGTTGTTATCAGAACTTTACGGCTGTTGCACCCTCCGGCCTTCATCAGCTCTCTATATATCTGTGTATGACGATATCTCGTCTACTTTTTCATTTTTTAGTATTTTTCTCGTTCTGTTACAACTACTGAGCAATACTAAATATAAGAAGTAGACTAAATATGTTTAGATATGGGAACTCGAACGAGTACTGTCTGGACCCGTAGATTAATTAAAGGTGCAATGCGGAATTCGCTGTAGTTGGGTTGATATAATACTGATGAAGACCGGAGGGCACAATGGCTGAAACGTTGCGATAACAGCAACAGATTTGAAGAAAATATTTCGAATATAAATGGTGTAATTATAACTATTCATCACTAAATTCAAAGAAAAAGAACAAATGATTTACATGAGCATGAGAAACGATTTTTCGAAATTTACTAAAATCTACTGAAATAGTGCCTTGATGCATAAATCTGCATTAAATATATATATATATATATATATATATATATATTAATTTCATAATTTCATATAGACAAATACAGTGTACTCACTACAACGATCTCGTAGTGAGTAAATTGATTTTGTCTATATGAAAAATTATGATATATATATATATATATATATATATATATAGAGAGAGAGAGAGAAAGAGAGAGAGAGAGAGAAGGAGAGAGATAATATTAGTGGTTAATATACACATAGATATATGTACATATATCTAAAACACACAAATATATACAAACGTACATGCAAACATACATATATATATATATATATATATATATATATATATATATATATATATATATATATATATATATATATATATATATATATATATATATGTGTGTGTGTGTGTGTGTGTGTGTGTAAAAAAATTACAAGAGGGTAGAATCCAGGTAGAACTCAATGTCCGGGACAGGGTAAGGATATAATAAAAAAAGGTTTAAACACGAGTACTCCATGGTTATAATTTAATACATTGGAATAGTACGATTCCAATCTAATAAATTATGACCATGGAGTAGTAGTGTTTAACCCTTTTTATTATTATTATATATATATATATATATATATATATATATATATATATATGCTTGTGTGTGTGTTAAAATTTGTGTGTGTGTCTATAACTTTATACCTTTGTGTGTGTTAGGATGTCTTCCAAATGTGAAAGTAAAGAATAAGAAAGCTACAAAGAAGTGGGGACGCTCTCATCAAGATAAAAAATAAACAAGAAAATAATAACCGTTTATTACATATATTAAATAATTTTGATATATCAACACGTCCTGTCTTCGACAAAAAAACTTTTTCTGAATAACTGTAAAGAAGTCTCTTTTATTCAAGAATTAAATCATATAAATAAAACACCATTAGTTTACCCAATCTCATTAATTCAACGTTGCATTGCAAATATCTGTGAGACAATAACACCCCATCTCTAAACTTGTTAAATAGAAACCTACATATTCTTCTGAAATTATCTATTCACAGGATTAATTATCGAGAAATACACTTCGATATCTTCTCCGCACTCATCAATTTCTCTATTACTTATCATTCTTAATACAAAAATCAACAAAATACGCTAATCAAAATCTGTTCCTAAATATGGATCAAGTAATGAACCTTTGAGAGCCTCGATTGAGATGACGTCTGCCTCGATACTGCCAGCGAAGACATCTGCTATCCCAACAAGTAATGGCGCCGTTATGTTTTATCTAAAAGTATTTGCCTCTCTGTGTTCCACGCTGATATCGTCTCCGATTATAGCAATATATCCGGCAACTTTTAATCTCACAACCACCTGTCGACACCCATGTCCCTGCCTCTAGCAACCGCCATTAATGTCTTTCGATATGATAGTTGATGAGAGTGCTTTATTACCAACAAAATTACTCGATGTCTTGTTATTGTTCATTTGCATCTTCTCATCTATATAAAATGTCCCTTTTCAAGAGCGTAGATAGATTAATTTTTGGTGGTATATCCCGAGGAAGTAAATGATTTTGCAAAGATACATCTCCAGTGTCGACTTCTTATCAGAAGTTAATGGTCCAGAAAAATGCCAGCTAAACAGAATATAGGAAGAACTTGGTACAAATGTCACATGAATAGTAGCTGAGTACGCCATATATATATATATATATATATATATATATATATATATATATATATATATATATATATATATTATAGCAAGGAATAAGCGGAATGGAAAGGACATAATTATGAAAACTAAGAACTAAAACAAACAACCGGTTTCGTCCCAGTACTCCTCAGGTTTGATACACTGGGATTATTTATTCATAAACTTAAGAAGAAAAAACTATTCAATGAGGGGGGAGGGCAAAAAAAATAAATGTATGATAGAAAGAACTAGAGCCCAATCACATTCAAACCGAACAAGCAATCTCTCTGCTTACAGAGAGACGGCCTGCGGGATTTGATGTAAATGGACTCAAGAACCTTCAAATGATATGCGGAGTGTGACTTCGCAAGAATGGAAAAACAGTCAACACTCAAACCAGCAACACATTCCCTGCTAGTTATAGCGTGTTCCGCTATAGATGACCCGGATGTATTCACTAGTTGGCTTTTGTTAGCGGCCAGATTTAAAATTCTGGGGGGTAAATGTTGTTTAATTCTAAAATCCAAGCGCTGAGACGTTCTGCCTATGTAGTCATTTTAGAATTTTAAATATATGATACATGGCACAGTATATATATATATATATATATATATATATATATATATATATATATATATGTAATTATTTTTTTATTTAAAAATATGATTCCAACTCGCTACATTAGAGGTCTCATGTTTCAAAACAAGAGCCGAAAACTTCAAAATAATATTTGAATTAACTTGAGTTAAAGTAGGCTCTGTTCCATCTTCAACCGAAACTTTTTTGGGAATAACTTATTTCTGAAATTTACGAGTTTTAATAGTATATTCATAATTGAAGTTAAAATTTTATTTGGAACTGATTGGATAGAAAAATTCAATCTTTGGGATTGCCCAATGAGTACATTTTGTCGCAAGATACAAAGTACATCGTCTAATTTGGTAATTCTAAAAAAGGAACTCAAACTTTCCCTAGATTTTTTCTGGTGTCCTTGGGAAATGTACTAAAATGAAAGCTAAGTTCAAGGTGAAGGACAGTGCACAACCGGTATTCAAAAAGATACGGAATGTCCCTTTCGCTGCTCTAGTACAAATCAATAAAGAGTTAGATAGACTCGAACAAGCAGGTATTCTGTCAAAAACAGATTTCAGCGAGTGGGCAGCACCTACGGTCAACGTAAAAAAAGAAGTTCAATCAAATACGAGTATGCGCAGATATTTCCACAGGGTTAAACGATGCTTTGCAAGATCACCACTGAAGCCCTGAAGAAAATTTCAATAAATTCAATGGTGGAAATATTTTTCTAAAATCGACCTCTCGGACGCATACCTTCAGATAGAGGTGGAAGAACAAATGTCCAAATTGCTCTGCATAAACACCCATAGAAAGTTGTACAAATACAACAGGCTGGCTTTTGGAGTAAAGGTTGCGCCTGCAATTTTCCAGCAGGTCATGGACGCCATGCTGGTCGATCTTGACTACGCAACAGCCTATTTGGATGATATACTAGTTACTAGTAAAACTACGGCAGAGCACCGGAACTATATAATAAACGTATTCGAAAAGATACAAGAATACGGATTTAAGGTTAAGGAGGCAAAGTTTGACTTTTTCTTACCAGAGATTAAATACTTAGGGCACATTATAAATAAAGACGGTCGTCGGCCGGATCCAGAAAGAGCCAACGCGATCAGAAACATGCCGGTCCCAGATAACGTTCAAGCGTTACAAAGCTTCCTCGGACTAGCTAACTTTTACCAAGCGTTCATTAAGACCATGCAAAATTTGAGATGGCCTCTCAACCAACTTTTAAAAAAGGACAAACCATGGTTATGGACCCCCGAATGCCAAGACGAATTCGAGAAGAGCAAGAAACTCTTACTTCAGACCTCTTCCTCACACATTTCGACCCTAGTCTTGACATCATAGTCGCAAGTGATGCAAGCTCGTACGGCATAGGCGCTTGCATATTACATAAACTGCCAGACGGTTCGCGAAAAGCTGTGGCTCACGCATCAAAATCTCTACATCCAGCTGAGAAACAATAAATCCCAAGAGGAAAAAGTATTAAGTTTTATTTTTTTCTCTCCGTTTCAAAAAAGAAAACTCTTTAGAAGGCGGGTATTGTGGAACCGGAAACTACCTACACAATAGACTCTTCCAGGTCTGTATTAAGTAGGGGACATAGCACTCTACAAGAGATTGATGGAGAGTGACAGAGAGTGACAGAGAGGACAGTGAGAGTCTCGTACGACTACCAGTGTTGGACACTAACTTATAGTAAGCTCTGCTTACACTATCTCTGTAACCTGTTGTTAATATATCTTTCTTACATCTAATCCGTGTTCCGTGTTTTACTTCTGTGGGCCCAACTTTGGCACCCACATCAATATATATATATATATATATATATATATATATATATATACAGAGAGAGAGAGGGGGGAGAGAGAGAGGAAAAAAAAAACAACTTCTATATTCCTCTATATTGTCCTCTTCAGATATTTTTTCAAAATATATTTTCATGAAATCTGAGAGGGAAGAGAATAGGTAAATGATTATCTTCAGAACCATTTAAAATTTAATTGTGTACAAGTACACACAGAGACAAATCCATTCATATCTAGCTAGGTAGGTCTTCCCGCCTCTCTCTCTCTATTTATATATCTATATGATTGACTCCCCCGTCGAGATTCGGCGTATGAGGGTCAAGCAGATCAGTTTCCAGGAAACTGACAGCCCGACACCGGCACATGAGATTTGATTATAATGGTGAAGGCCTCGTGCAGGACCATCCACACTTTTTGGAGGGACGAATACAGAGACCTGGTGCACCGAATGCCACAAGGTTCCCAAACGACCCTCCGCAGGTTTTGAATTCAGAGTTGTCCTTCTCCTAGACCAGTTGCCATCCAAGGCTATAGAACCCAGTCTGTCCTGCTATTTTACCCATAAAAAATAGCTGGAAGGAGAAAAAGAGGATTCATACCTTTCCCAAGGGTATTAGCACATACTGAATATTCGAGGAAACTTATTAGAGAAAAATTATGAATTTTCTGGCAGGATATCCTACGGGAGACCATCGTTAGATTTGACTGGTTTGCCCTCTCGGCTACAAAGTATGTCGATGACGAAGCAACTTAGAATAGTTGCTTTAAAAACAGATTTGAGTTACAATTCTAGCAATTACATTTAATTTCACTTTTTTGGTAGGGAAAGATAAGAATCCTATCTATGACACAAATAGCAGGTTAGACATGGCTTTCATACAAGTAAGTAAGTAAGTAATTTTATACTGTGTGGTGTTTTTAATCCGAAAATTGTCCTTCTCTTACACGGTTTAGCTAAAAATCCATCTTTGTTCTGCTCATTTACACATAGCTGGGGGGTGGAGAAACGATAGGTTTATAGCTTTCCAAATACTATTTTTGTAATAGTAAATTTAACGTACACGGCCGAAATTCGAACTTTGTTCGTCGATTTCTCATTCAGAGTAGCTAAACTTTACACTAAGTACACATAAAATGGATAACTTCTTTTATATTCCGCGTAACATCAACACGTGGATGATAACAACTTTCAACAGCTTCCTATATTTTGATGCTCTTAGAATGATTTATCGTTTCACCATCCTTCTCACTTCCTGTTTCGTTATCGATTTACACAAGCTGTTAAGGATATTCAATGAGTTTTTCCCTTAGTCCGTCCTGCCTTCTCTCTGTCCTGGTTGTGCTAATTTCCCCAAGACATCTTTCACGATTATACACCCTAGAAATATCAACGGTCTTTTTATAATTATAAATGTCCTTTTTCTTTCCATTTTTTTTTAATTCCAAGTTCAGTCCACGGTATTCTCAACATCCTTCTGTACAACCACATTTCCGTTGCCTCAAATAGCGTCTTCAGCTGTGGGAATATTGATCAGAATACATTGCAATATAAGACGATGGATATTATATAATAATTCAACAGTCATTTTATTTCTTAATACTTTGCTTAGCTTTTAGAAGGTACTTTTTGGTATTAGCATGTGCATTCGAATATCGGTGTTGCATTTTTGTCATATGTTGAAATATTGCGTGTTTTGGTGATTTTGAAGCATTTTGTACTTGGGTGATTTTGAAACATATCGTATTTCGGTGATTTCTGAATATTGTTGACTTGGGTGATATTGTATCAATTCGAACTTGAATGATTTTGTAACATTTCCTACTTGAGTGATTTTCAAACATTTCGTACTAGGGTGATTTTGAACAACTTTGAGTGATTTTGAATCATTTCGAGCTTGGGTCATTATAAAACATTTCGGACTTGGGTAATTTGTATACATTTCTTACTTGCATGATTTTGAAACATTTCATTCTTGGGTTATTATAAAACATTTCGTACTTGGGTGATTATGAAACATTTCGTATTTGGGTGATTTTGAAACATTTTTTACTTGGATGATTTTGAGACATTTCATGCTTGGGTGATTGTGAAACATTTCGTACTTGGGTGATTTCTAAACATTTCTTACTTGGATAGTCTTGAAAAATTTTGTACTTGGGCGATTATGAAATATTTCGAATATTGGTGATTATGAACCATTTTGCACTACGGTGATTTTGAAACCTTTCATACTTGAGTGATTTTGAAACATTTCTTACTTGCAAGATTTTGAAACATTTCGTTCTTGGGTTATTATGAAAAATTTTGTTCTTGGGTGATTATGAAACACTTCGTATTTGGGAGATTTTGAAACATTTCTTGCTTTGATGATTTTGTGACATTTCGTTCTTGGGTGATTATGAAACATTTCGAATATTGGGATTATGGACCATTTTGTACTACGGTGATTTTGAAACCTTTCATACTTGGGTGATTTTTAAACATTTCGTACTTGGTTGATTTTGAACCATTTTGAGTCCTTTTGTATCATTTCGACCTTGGTGTCATTATGAAGCATTTCGTATTTGGGTAATTTTGAAACATTTCTTCCTTGCATGATTTTAAAACATTTCGTTCTTGGGTTATTGTGAAACATTTCGTACTTGGGTTATTTTGAAACATTTCATACTTTGGGTGATTTAGAAACATTTCGTATTTCAGTGATTCTTAAATAATTTGGACATGGGTGATATTGTATCAGTTCGTACTTGAATGATTTTGTAACATTTCCTACTTGGGTGATTTTCAAATACTTCGTACTGGGGTGATTTTGAACCATTTTGAATGATTTTGTATGATTTCTAAACGTTTCTTCGTACTTGTGTGGTTATGAAACATTTGGTACTTGGGTGATTTTGAAACATTTCGTATTTGGGTGATTTTGAACCATTTTGTACATCGGTGATTTCAAAACATGTCTTACTTGGATGATTTTGAAACATTTTGACTTGTGTGATTTCGATATCTCCAATTCATAGTCCGTATCTGATATGGATAGAATCTTCGTCACTTCATACTTTACAATTTTCGTTTATTTTTGCTGTAACCCAAAATGAAATATCTCAAGGAACTTTTATACAAAAAAAGCATATATATATTTCTAGGAATACATGAAAACACTTTCGTTCAGCTAAACGCACAAATAATTTTTTAAACATTTGGTAGTAATTTTGTGTCCATATTTTTTTTCTTAAACATCTTTGTTAAAAATGCTGTCATCGGTTTGTCTTCTACTTTATTTTTGTCTTTGTTTTTTTTTTTTTTTTTCTCATCTCAAAGAAAAAAGTTCCGGCCAATATTTTAAAGTCCGGAAACAAACGGATTTCAGTTATATTTTTTCGCCTTCAAAGTAGGACCGAATTTCCATCATCAATTTCCAAATTCCATATATCAGTTAATTTATTTTAAAGAACTTACGTTGGGAAATATCTGGTCTAACAGAAGCTTCTGGGCAGATTGTCTATCATCGAGACGCAGTAGACATTAACCAGTTTTTGGTGATAAGCTAAGAAATTAGGCAAAATTTTGTTACACTCTTTCTTATCGAATCTTGTCTGTTTAATGTCGAAACTTCTGTTTTGCAAATGGTAACACGTGACGAGTAATAGTTTTTCAGTGACTGATATCACACTTCATTATTATTATTGCTATTATTCTTCATTTTATTCGAACAGTTGTTATTATTTTGATTAATATAGATATAGATATAATCTTTCTATAATCAGGCTTTAAGTTTGCTGATCAGTGGCATCCTTTAATTATTGTCTTACTTTATCCATGTAATGCCAGTTCCTGTTCGTTCCAGCTGAACAAGATTATATTCATTCAATAACTGAATCAGGGATCACAAGCACTAGATTTTGACAACACTTGTTAGCCCGATGGACATCAGTAGTGTCTTCATGAAGCCTTTACGTTAGAATTATTCGATGTTTGATTAACATGGCCCCTTTTGAGAATTGCGCCTTTCATTTTTGAGATAAGAAATAGAATTTGATATATTCGAATTATTGATTAATTTCAGTGCGATGACATTTCCTCAATTCGAAGATGAAATAAACATTTATTGTTGATATTATTAAATATTCGTTTTATGATATTGTGTAGTGACGAAATTTAATAAAAGTTACAATTACTTAAATTCGTAATAATTAAATCTTAGGCGATTATTACAGTATTATTATTGTCATTATTATTTATGTATTTCAATATATACGAATTATTCTTTTCATTTTGGTTAGCACACATATTGAAAACACGATAGTTCGTCAAAGGACTCTGGGAATGCGAAATTGAGTTGAGACGAAGCAATTTCCTACTCGTCTTCATGGTTTGGTTAGGTTTTGATTCGTTTTCTTTACTTGGAACTTAAACACACTCCGGAGATCAAATGAATATAGCGTATATAACGTGCTATCGCAAAAGATGCTGGAAGATTGTTCGGTGGATTGTATCGCGCCAAAAAAAACTAACTCCCGCAGCAATGCACTAACTTGATAAAAGTCCGATCAATCCAAGGATGGAATACTGTTGTCATATTGGGATTGGTGCTATCAATTCAAACTGTCCAGCCTCGACAATGTTCAAAAGCGCTTACGCGTCCACGTGAATGATGAATTATTCTCTACTCTGCAATCTTTATCCCACAGAAGAATCGTCTCCAGACTATCATTTCTATATCGTCATTTGTGTGTCAAATCTTTTTCATGCCACCAACTCGGACCATCATGTTCTCGTGTTGCAGGTGGTAAACTCTAACCCATTACCATTGTGTTACTTTGATACAACGTAAGACCTCAAAACTTTTAACTAGTGGCACAATCTCCCGAGAGACTTCATTCCTGACAACTAAAATTTTAGCAACTTTAAGTTTTAATTAAAATTCTATAAAAAGGGTAACCAATTCTTGTAAAACTTCATTATACATCGAAATACCTTTAAGACAACAGTGTATGTAATAAAGTATTCGGGTTTAATCACCCTTGTTTTATGATTACCTCCCTTTGGAGAAATCTTTCGTTTGTAGATGACTAAATTAGTCACTACGCTGGTATCAATTATGCTAAGCAGAATAAAGCTTCCTTAAGCCTAGTCTTTCTCCGTTTTGTTATTACAGTGTCCTTAATATTTTTAAGCATTTCACCCTAAACAAATATAAACAGCACACAAGGGGTTACAGAGAGTGAAAAGTAAGAGTAAAGAAGGGTGTTTGAGGAAAGAATAAAGAGAATGACGGGGATCAATATCAAGGCATCGATTGACATTACATTTTATTTTTTGAAGATTATAGTTATCAGGGAAACAAGTGAAAGGAAGGGAATTCCACTGTCGGGAAGTGCGAAAGAAGCTGTTGAAGTAGACGAGGCGGAATATTTAACTGTTTTGACAGTAAAAGGGTGGGACAGATATGCCAACCTAGTAGCATGCTTAAATTCCACGAAAATATTTGTAGAAAAGACAGAGAGAAGCCACATTGCGTCTGTGAAAAAGTGACTGGATTCGAGATACCTATCACATTGCATATACGTCTTTGGATTTTGTCGAGAGTCTTGAGATTAACAGTGGGGGCATCAGACTATTTATGGCAACAATATTCAATGCAAGGATGAATGGTTATATTTGTAGATTTGAAGGATAGATTCTGGCGACAAAAACTTTCTGGCGCGACGCAGAGAACCAAATTTCCTTGTGGTAGAGGTAGCAGAGAAGGTGCAGAGAGACGCTTTCGTGATGCTGAGCATCCACCATGCGTACAGGAGGTAAAGAGGTTTCACTATAGTGGGTAAATTAGAGTAGTTTCGTTTTGGAGGCATTAAAATTTACAAGCCATTTCCTACTTCAGTCAACCACAGGTTAGAGGTACCTTTCGAGGGCAACAGCCAAGTCAACGTTGTCAGCAATGCCGGATTTACTATTGAGACAGTAGTAAATTGTAGTGTCTTCAGCGTAGATATAACTGATGACATCAGAATGATCGTTGATAAAGATCAGAAACAGTAGGATCCAGCATAGACCATTGGGGAATACCAATATTTGCATGAGTAGAACCCGTTTAGGACAACCTTCAGTTCACAGTCTGGCAGAAATGATTGGATTAAATCAAATAATTTTCCAGTAATACCTTATCCTTGAGGCTTACGTAGAATGCCGGCATGCCAAACCCGGTGAAATGCCTTAGAGATATCTACAGCCACAGCTCTAGCCTCACCGTTAATATCAATACAATAAACTTCCAGTTACTGAAATTCTTATATATAGAATGCATGCATTGTGAGAATTTCTTCTCACATAGTTCAACCCTGGCAGAGGCAAGAAAAACTTCCAAGAACAGGCTTACCTTAAAAATTACTGCAACCCTTTTGGAGTTCTTGCAAAAAAGGATGTCCTTTCTTGCTCCTGGGAAAAGAGTGTGGTAGTTGGTAGTCATAGCCTAATTATTAGGCTTGGTTTTAGAGCACTAAAGGTCCAGCAAAAATAAGAACGTCCGGACATTCTGATCATTTTTCAGCAACTGAAGATAACAGGGCACGAGCCGTTAAAAAGCCCGCAAAAAAAAACAATGAGATTCGACCAATGAGATTGGTCGTTAATCCGGCCATTAGTAGCCTTACTTGCAGAATTTCTTACAGCATATCATAATGATGTCCATGTATATTGTTAATTATCGAAATGCATGCGAAATATTATCTTCAGAATTCTGGCTACAAAGCATAAACGGTACGTTTTCTTAGTTCACAAGGTGCAATAAAAGGTCACGGAAAAGATAAACGTTCAACATTTTCAAAGGTTAAACGCGTGAAAAACTCTAAAGCGTCATTCTGTGAATGTCAGGTGGAATATCATTGGTGATCATTACGTTGCCCCCCCCCACCACCAACCAAGTTGATTTATACCCACTTTGGAAAAACGCGAAGTCAAGTGGTTTGTCTCGTCCATACATGACACATGACGCAAAAACAGTAACGTCTTCCGCTTTTCTGTTTCAGGTCCTTTACGTTTTACACGAAAATGAAACGTTTACTCGTGTCTACATTTCTAGATACATCTATTAATTCGCTGAAAAAAGAGCATGTCATGATGAAGAAATGCTGTGATAAAAACAAAGTTTTATCGTTAAAATGTAGTTATTAATTCTTTAATCCTTTCTAGCATGTTCGAAATTTTCGTTAATAATCTTGTTTTTCATGCGCCAGGGCGAGGGGTGCTAAAATTACAACAGGAAAAGATAACGATATTTTGGCGGTAAAACACATTCTTTTAGAAAATCTTGCAAAAATTAAATAACTGCCAGATTAAAATTAATTTTTCGGCATTTAAACACAAATGGATGAAATTCTTTTTCAATTTTAGAAAATCTTACCTTCTTTTAAATCTGTTGACTCGACTTACTTAATTTTACGAAACTTCGATAAATGAAAATTCCACCCTCTCCATATTTATATCAGTTAAAATCAGGCCTCTGTGGAGAATTTAAATCAATTAAAAACATAAAACCATTTACCGAAAGTCTGCTCTGAACCATAATATAAAAAATACAACTATGACATTATTTAATTAGAAAAAACTTTTAATTGTGTTTATAAATAAGATAAACTGTGTCTTTTTGGCAAATCGGATCATTCCGTAATGTCTATTAATGTCTCATCCACTCACCCTTCAGTCAAGAACCTCTTACTAACAGAAAATATTTCTGTTATCAACGCGCAAACTGGGACTCGTTCCGTGATTTCCTTCGCAACATCTCTTGGAATGTGGTTTTTAATCACTCTGTTCAAAAATGTGCGTTTGAGGTCTCCTCCTGGGTAAAAGCCGGCATCAAGGCTGTCATCCCAGCAAGAAAATACGAAGTTAAATCATGATCATCTCCTTGGTTCTCAGTTGATTGCTCAGTTCCTATAGCCTATATGAATCATTCCTTTGTACAGAAGCGACATATCTGATTGCAACAGACGACTCATTGTCTCTGCTCGTAATGAAAGCGGGCGTGCCCTCAATGAAGCAAGTTTCGTTCTAAAGTTTATTGGCGGGTTTGCAGGCATGTGCTGAACAAGAACAAATCCACAATCCCTCAACTATTCAATCAATTCAAAGTCCTAACTTCCTCAGCCTATTAGACAATGCTTTGCTCGGAAATTCTCATTCAACTCAACACTCGACTTGTCCGGAGTACTCACACCTGATTTTCCTCCTAAAACTGAGGATCCATTGAGTGAGGTGAGCATAACTCCGTCGATGGTACTGGACGTCATCTCCAAATGAGACTCTTATAAACCAAATGGTGGTGACAGGATGCCAGCCGTAGTTCTAAAGAAATTGGCTCTCGAGAAATGAGTCACACGCTTTAACGACCATCCCCTTGTCCATAATGGCGAACGCCTCCAGGATGGCAGCCTTCAGAGAGTCGACCGTGTTGCGGGCGTGCTTGTTGTTCTTGGCCTCGATAAGGCCCCAGAAGAATTAGTCAAGGGGTTTGCAGTTGGGTGACGAGGGCGGCCACAACTACGACGACCATTGACCAATGAGGAACATTGCTGAGCAGCCACGCCTTTTGTGCAGGAGCAGAGTCCTGCTGGAAGACGTAGGTGCGTCATGCGACGATATCGTTCATCCAGGGCTTCACGCTCGTCAGCACCTATTGGTAGATCTCAGCGGTGAGTCTCAGAAGAATGGAGGCATGACGTCCCCCACGCTGGAGACGACGTCAAGGACCATGACGGAGGAGGGAAACCTCAGCATCCCGGCAGACCCGTGATTTAGCTCGTTCAGCAAAGCCACCGCCTTGATCGTCTTCCTCATTGGAGGCATTCGTGATGAGCATGCGGTGAGACTTGAGGTAGGAGGAGTAACCAATGTTCTTCTTAATCATTCGGCTAATCATCGACTTGTCACAGCCCATGTCGGCGGCGATCTTTGCGTAGCACTGGCTTTCAACATTGTCGACACTCTCCTTGACGGCGGCGACGAACTCGTCGGACCTAACGCCCGAAGAGCGAACGTTGTGGACCTTTTATTTGGTAGTAAACTCGTCCTTGTTCCACTTCCTCCAAATATCCATGACCATGGTCCTCTTCAACGAACCGAGGCCATAACTTCCACAGGCTTCTTCCCGACGCGAAAAGAAGCTACTACCGATGCTCTGCCCTCATATTCCATCCTGGGAAAGGTTAGAGAGAAAAACGTTAGTTAGTTGTCAAAGTGTTGAGTATCTGCATATACAATTTTTGTTTTTATTGCCTATTTAGTTTTCTTTTTTTTCAAGTGTCGGATTTTCCTTCAACACCTTTTATTTACAGTCTTCTTGATTCATTATTTATCATCTCGCGCCTTAATAATGTTTTCCTTGTTATTCACACTGAATAAAAACCTTTGATCGACCCCAAGACCAACAAGCACAACCACAATACAGGTGACTCTCTGAAGGGTGCTATCCTCGAGGCGTTCGCCGTTATGAACAGGGACATTTCGCTCCCGCCTTGAGATGGTCGTCACTGCCGCCGGCGTTTACATTGACAACTAATGTAGTATGTATCTCTAACTGTTGCTAAATAATCTGTCGGGTTTGTGCATATACAACGTTTGTTTTTATTGACTATTTCGTTTTCTTTTTGTCAAGTGTCGGATTTTGCTGCAACGCCCTGTTGCTATGGTCCGGTTCCTTGTACCACGGTGATAGTCCAAGGTAGAACCAATAAAGAAGAACTCTAACACAGGTATGGAATAACACAGATATATTACAAACAGGAATATATACAGATAAGTAGAAGTGTTAGTATGAACAATCAGGTTTAGTAGAGAGAACAATGTAGTCTCGAACAGTATCACTATTCCAATATCTTGCAGTAATTGTCTAAACGCGACTCTTTTTCGGACTGCCTCTGACTCGACTCTTGACTCGACTCTTGACTCGACTTGAACTACTAACTCGACTTGAACTACTGACTCGACTGACGATATTCAGTCACCCACCCACGAGGCCGGTTTAACGTGGGATCTCTGAGTACGTGGGCCCGGCCAAAAATATGTCCATTCAACCCGTATAAACGGGTTTAGTGTCGGTTTACCTCCCCGAAAGAGAATCCGCCCTTCGGCGTAGCCACTTTCGGGATCCGCCCCACCCGAAGGCAGAGAGTTCAACCGATCAGCCTGTCGTCCGACATCGACTGACGAACTACTGACTGACTCAATACTGTGATTTTAAAAGCAGAGTTTAGGTGTCGCACAAGGCCGAAAGTATGGGGCGCACAGTGAGGATCGAACTCACTACTCAGTTGTAACAGATCTAGCAAGACATGCTCTCTAAACATTACACCACGTCCAGGTACCCATAGTGATTTTCTAAGGGTAGCTTAGATGTGGCACAAGGCTAAAATTAGGAGGCACCCAGTGAGGATCAAACTCACTACTCAGGCGTAATTGCTTTAGCGAGACAAGATTACTAAACATTACACCACCTCGAGGTTCCCAAGTTTAGAGATACTCCAAGCGTAGTTTAGATGTGGCACAAGGCCGAAAGTAGGGTCTCCCAGTGAGGATCGAACTCACTAAACAGTTGTAATTGTTCTAGCGAAACAAGCTTGCTAACCATTACACCACAAGGAAGTGCCCTTTACTGACTCGACTGACGATATTCAGTCACCCACCACGAGGGCGCCATGTGACACAAAGCATATTAACGTGGGATCTCCGAGCCTGTGGGCTCGGCCAAATATATGCCAATTTAACCCGTATGAACGGGTTCAGGGTCGGTTTATATCCCCGAAAAAGAGTCCGCCCTTCGGCGTAGCCACCTTCGTGTTCCTTCCCGCCCAAAGGTAGAGAGTCCAACCGATCAGCTAGTCGACATGCTGACGATATTCAGTCACCACCCACGAGGGCGACATGTGGCACAAGGCCTTTTTAATGTGGGATACCTGTGCCCGTGGACTCGGCCAAAAATATGCTCATTGAACCCGCATAAACAGGTTCAGGGTCGGTTTACCTCCCCGAAAGAGATTCCGCCCTTCGGCGGAGACACCATCGGGTTCCTCCCCGCCCAAAAGCAGAGAATTCAACCGATCAGCCAGTCGACTGGTTGACTATATTCAGTCACACCCCAAGAGGGAGTCAAGTGGCACATGTCCTTTTTAACATGGGATCTCCGAGCCCGTGAGCTCGGCCAAAAATATGTCCATTGGACCCGTATAAACGGGTTCAGGGTCGGTTTACCTCCCCGAAAGAGAATCCGCCTTTCGGCGTAGCCTCTTTCGAGTTTCTCACCGGCCGAATGCAGAGAGATAAATCGATTATTCCAGGATATTCAGTCAACTCACACACGAGGGCCTCATGTGAGACAAGGCCTTTTTAACGTGGGATCTTCGAGCCCGTGGGCTCGGCCAAAATTATGCCCATTGAAACCATATAAACGTGTTCAGGGTCAGTTTAACTCCCCGAAAGAGACTCCGCCCTTCGGGGTAGACTCCATGGGGTTCTTCCACGCGCAATGGCAGAGAGTTCAACTGATCAGCCAGTCGACGGACTGACGATATTCAGTCAACCCTGCACCAGGGCGTCATGTGGGACAAGGCCTTTTTAACGCAGGATCCCGGGGCCCGTTAGCTCGGCCAAAAATATGCCTGTTGAACCCGTATAAACGGGTTCAGGTTCGGTTTACCTCCCCGAAAGAGAATCCGCCCTGCGGCGTAGCCTCTTTCGAATTTCTCTCCGCCCGAAGGCAAAGAGTTCAACCGATCAGCCGGTCAACCGAGATCGACTGACTGACTGACGATATTCAGTCACACCCACACGAGGGCCTCATGTAGCACAAGGCCTTTTTAACGTGGGATCTCCGACTCCATAGTCTCGGCTAAAAATATGCCAATTGAACCAGTATAAACGGGATCAGGGTGGGTTTAACTCCCCGAAAGAGAATCCGCCCTGCGGCGTAGCCTCTTTCGAATTTCTCTCCGCCCGAAGGCAAAGACTTCAATCGATCAGCCGGTCGACCAAGATCGGCTGACTGACTGACTGACTATATTAAGTCACCCTCCACGAGGGCGTCATGTGGCACAAGACCTATTTAACGTGGCATCTCTGAGCACGCGGTCTCGGCCAAAAATATGCCCTTTGGACCCTTATAAACGGGTTCAGGTTCGGTTTACCTCCCCGAAAGTGTATCCGCCCTTCGGGGTAGCCAATATCGAGGTTCTCCCCGTTCGAAGGCAGAGAGTTCAACCGATCAGCCGGTCGACCGTGATAGACCCGGTTGACTAACTGACGTTATTCAGTCAGCATCCCCAAGAACTCGTCATGTGGCACAAGTCGTTTTTAACGTGGGATCCACGAGCCCATGGGCTCGGGCTAATATATGCCTATTGAACCAGTATAAACGGGTTCAGGGTCGGTTTACGTCCCCGAAAGAAAATCCGCCCTTCGGCGTAGCCTGCTTCGGGTTTCTCCACGCTCGAAGGCAGAGAGTTCAACCGATCAGCCGGTCAACCGTGATCAACTGACTTACTGAATGACGTTATTCAGACAGCACACCCACGAGTGCATCATGCGGCACAAGCTCGTTTTTAACGTGGGATCCCCTAGCACGTGGGCTCGGGCTAATATATGATCATTGAACCAGTATAAACGGGTTCAGGGCCGGTTTACGTCCCCGAAAGAGAATCCACCCTTCGGCGTTGCCACCTTCAGGTTTCTCCCCGCTCGAAGGCAGATAGTTTAACCGATCAGCCGGTCAACCGTGATCGACTGACTGACTGACTGACTGACTAACGTTATTCAGTCAGCACACACACGAGCGCGTCATGTGGCACAAGTACTTTTTAATGTGGGATCCCAGGGCCCGTATAAACAGGTTCAAGGCCGGTTTACATCCCCGAAACCGCGTCAGCTCTTCGTCGTAGCTTCCATCGTGTTCCTCCCCGCCCAAAGGCAGAGAGTTCTACCGATCAGCCAGTCGTCTGACTGACGATATACAGTCAGCCCCACTCGAGGGCACAAAGCCATTTTAACGTGGGATCTCGGAACCCGTGGGTGCGGCCAGAAATATGCCCATTGAACCAGTATAAAATGGTTGAGGGTCGGTTTATCTCCCCAAAAGAGAATCGCCCTGCGGCGTAGCCTTTTTCGAATTTTTTTCCGCCGGAACGCAAAGAGTTCAACCGATCAGCCGGTCGACCGAGATCGACTAACTGACTGACTGACGATATTCAGCCACCCTGCAAGAGGGTGTCATGTGGCACAAGGCTTATTTAACGTGGTATCTACTAGCCCGTTGACTCGGCCTAAACAAGCCCTTTGGACCCATATAAACGGGTTCAGGCTCGGTTTACCTCCCCAAAAGTGTATCCGCCCTTCGGCGTAGCGTCTTTCGAGATTCTCCCCGCTCGAAGGCAGAAAGTTCAACCGATCAGCCGATCAACCGAGATTGACTGACTGACGATATTCAGTCAGCTCCCCTACTAGCGCGTCATGTGGCACAAGTCCTCTTTAATGTGGGATACCCAAGCCCGTGGTTTCGGCCAAAAATATGCCCATTGAACGCGTATAAACGGGTTCAGGTTCGGTTTATCTCCCCGAAAGAGAGTCGCCCTGCGGCGTAGCCTCTTTCGAGTTTCTCTCCGCCCGAAGGCAAACACTTCCATCGATCAGTCTGTTGACCGAGATCGACTGACTAACTGACGATATTCAGCCACCCACCACGAGGGCGTCATGTGGCACAAGGCTTATTTAACGTGGCATCTACGACCACGCTGTCTGGGTTAAAAATATGCCCTTTGGACCCTTATAAACGGGTTCAGGTTCGGTTTACCTCCCAGAAAGTGTATCCGCCCTTCGGCGTAGTCTCTTTTGAGATTCTCCCAGCTCGAAGGCAGAGAGTTCAACCGATCAGCCGGTCAACCGTGATCGACTGACTGACTGACGTTATTCAGTCAGCACACCCAGGAGCGCGTCATGTGGCACAATTCTTTTTTAACGTGGGATCGCAGAGCCCGTGGGCTCGGGCTAATATATGCCCATTGAACTAGTATAAACGGGTTCAGGGTCGGTTTACGACCCCGAAAGAGAATCCACCCTTCGGCGTAGCCTCCTTCGGGTTTCTCCCTGCCAGAGAGTTCAACCGATCACCCAGTAGATTGCCTGTCGATATTAAGTCACCCCCCACGAGGGCGTCATGTGGCACAAGGACTTTTTATCGTGGGATGTCCGAGACCGCGGGCTCGGCCAAAAATATGCCCTTTAGACCCGTATAAACGGGTTATGGGTCGTTTTTAAATCCCCGAAAGAGATAGAGCTCGACTAACTAACTGACTGACTGACTGACGATATTCAGTCACCCCCCCACGAGGGCTTCACGTGGGACAAGGCCCCATTAACGTGGGGTCTCCGAGCACGCGGGCTTTGCCAAAAATATGCCATTTGGACCCGTATAAACGGGTTCAGGTTCGGTTTATCTCCCTGAAAAAAGTCCATCAATTACCATGGAAATATTTATATTAGTATATATAGCATGACATACTGAAGCGAACTTACACCCGAATAAATTAAAGTATACTACTACTACTATTAATGATAATACAACTACTACTACTACTACTACTACTACTACTACTACTACTATTTGTAGCGTACTTGGTATGACGATAGATTACATCCGCGTCCTGGGTAAGACGTTAAACTACACCCGCGTCCTGGGTAAGGCGTTCAACTACGTCCAGCAGAAATGCCTATAATCAGGAGCTTTTGAGGAGCGTGGAACCACCTCTTAATTGATAGTGTTCCCAGGTCCAACCTGTCCCGTGTTGGTAGCACCTGTTAGGGTCCCAGCTATGGGCAAATAGTTAAACCCCGAAACTGAGCTAAAAAGCATTATAACAGTGTAAAAATTGGTTTTAATACCAGAAATACTTTGTAAAACATTATTACCAGAAATAAATTTCTGGAAAAATAAAATATTTCCAGCTTTACGTTTTCGAAAAAATATTACCAGCTATACATTTTTGGATGAAAAAATATTGCCAGAAATAGATTTTTGACAAAACAAAACTTACTAGGAAAAAAAAAAATTGTTGGCATTAAATGACCGATTGGGGTTGATATGCCGTAAAACAAACCAAACCAAACAAAACAAAACTACTTCCTGGATTAATATAATTTTATTAATTAAAATCTTGTAGCCCCAACCGACAAAAGACGTCTTTCAAGATATTTGTGAAACTTGGCAAATACAATGATCTTGAGGTAGATATCAGTAAAATGTTATTTCTGAAGGCAATATTACCCATACTTATATATAAAAAAATAAAATAATGGGTAGATCAAATTATTGGCTACACTAAAATATGTGAAATGCAAAAATAAAATAAAAAAATCATATACGCGAGTACCTCTCACATGTTACCTACATTTCTGTCCATATAATGACCACAATCATATCTTTTTTTGATTGCATGGCACTTAATCTCTTTGCATCTTCTGAGTCAAGAACTTGGAGACAACTCACACTACACAAAACAAAGACACAACTTAATAGTAAAAATAATTCATTGGAATTTAATTTAGTATTAATAATTTAATATCATAACTGTTGCTTACGTTCAAATTAGACTGTCTCACCTGTTCTCGTTTGATCACCGAAGTTACGAAGTATGGAAAATGATCAGCACTTTAACGAGAAACTGCTTGGTAACATTGGATACTGTAAACGAAAACCGGATGGTAAAAGTTCGTTAAATTTCATCCAGTAAAATCTTACCTGCTATAGAAAACACATTAACAACATCTGGTGATGTTAGGGGCTGGGACCGCAAAAGACGCAGTAGAGTCTACGGGACAAAAGTGTCTCGAAAAGGCATTTTGTTACTGGTAACGAGTTAACCTATAGAAAAAAGAATCTTTGACATTATATAACCAACAAAATTTGACATATAAAGCAATCACCCTAACCTATCCACAAAAAAATATGCATGACTTATAACAAATTTGGTGAAAACTATTTACAAATGTTCATAACAGCATTATTCTGTTACCAATAAATATGCAGTTAGGTGTTTAAAGAACCTTCCACTTAAATTACATATTTCTTTTGGATTTAATAAATTCTTTGAGGAACATCAAAATCATTTCAATGTTGGAAACTGATAGTCAAGAACATTTTTTGACTAAAGCGAAACTAGCTGTAGAGGAAGAAGAAGCCAGACTTCATCTCTAGAAATCTCCTTTTCCAGTCCAATGATAGTTTGAAATCTCGAACTTCTAACGTAAAACAAAATATAGTCATGTAGAAAAATAACTGGACTACATTTTTGAAAAGAAAAAAGTACATTCCCAATCAGTCATTCAAACGAGCCAGTTGCTCAATGTTGTATAGCGCAGGGACATTTTACCTAGATACCGGACTTAATGTTTTGAGTTATCGAATATATATATATATATATATATATATATATATATATATATATATATATATATATATATATATATATATATATATTCTTTTAGCAAGTAGATTGGTACAAATTATGGCAACCACAAATAGGTTATTTTCATGAGTCAAACAAGTAATTAATGAAGACTGTTTATCGCAAGAGCAAACATCACAGACACCACGATGAGGTTTTATTTTTTAAATAAAGAATAATAATTGAAACCTTTTCATTATTTATACTATATCCGGACTATCGCCCTTGTCTTTGGTGGTGTCATCAGGCCGTTTTTAACGAAGTGCCCTCCGGCCTTCCTCGTGTGTATATCGATCTGTGTAGCATACAGAAAAGTCTGAACTGAACGTTTTATTTTATCTATGGGGGTAGAGTGTTCTCGTTCCACTGCTCATGTCTAAGAATATAGTTTCATTCTTAGTTTTATTTATAAACCTGAGGATGTCAGAAATTGTGATAATAACACTAAGGATGAGGACAAAAGCCTGAATATGTGTAGTGTAAATATTTATAACGCATCATCCAGGGGACTGAGAAAAATAATTTTATTATTACAATCAGACTTTGCTAGCGAGATTCCTCAAAGACAGATAGTCTCGAATTTCGAAAATTCCACTGGAATCCATCCGGTTCAATATGGCCACTAAGTGTCTATTTATATCCATCGATCATCAATGTATCGAAAGAGATCGTGATTATTTGAGAATCGATTCACGAGCGTTCCTTTTTGTATTCAGGATGAATTCTTTAAATTATGGGCTTTATCGAATCCAAAGTATTCAATGGGATTTTCCTTGGTATCTCGGAAAACTGTAAGACAGTAAATTAGACTTTGTCATTCATACGTAAACGATGGCTCGCTCAACGAGAGGTGACTATGTACTGCGAGGCTTCATTGTAAGTTTTGGTCGATATGGAATAGCGATTGCTTTGAAATGTAGCAACTGACTGAATATTGAGTATCTATCGCTTTATTGTTAGCTTAGAAATACACACACACACACACACACATATACATATATATATATATATATATATATATATATATATATATATAATGTCATCCACAGACAGACTGTTTCGCTGTATCACAGCTCATCAGTGCGGCTAGACATCCGGTTGCCTCTAGCTAGGATCGAAACCCGACTGAATTGGTATCAGGCGGATATTCTACCACTAAGCTGTCGGCGCACGGTCGGGACGAAGGTGGATTTTTAGCGTATTTTTTTTTTGGAAACACGCCCAGTGACCGACAGTGACTCAATTCGGCTTGCGAAGAGTCTCGCTATATAGCTATAATAGTCACTGTTTACAAACCCATACCTCAGCCCGAGAGTGCTCAACTAGAATTAAATTTTAATTCAGGAGCTAATATAATGTCATCCACAGACAGACTGTTTCGCTGTATCACAGCTCATCAGTGCGGCTAGACATCCGGTTGGAAAATGATTATATATATATATATATATATATATATATATATATATATATATATATATATATATATATATATATATATATATATAATCATTTTCCACCAAGCAATACAGTAAAGTCACTAAGACGGCGGGGTTTACTGATTGTGTTATATGAGAAAAAAGAATTATTAAAGAGTGAACAATAAAAGAACAGCAATTAAGAGGACAGAAGATAATGCTTGATATTGCCTTTAAATTTTTGAAGATATATGTTGACTTGGAGGCAAGAAGTTCTAAGAGAGTTCCACATTCGAGTAGTGAGAAAGAATAAACTTTTAAATTTTTAGTTTATCTACAAGACCAGGTAAATCAGTAACACGTAGTAATATTAAGAGAGCATCATCAATATATCAGATGTGTATGTTTAGGTAAAATATTTTGGAAAAGGACAGATTAGTGAAATTCGAAGAAATTATATGCCATAACTCCACTAAGAGACAATAAAAATTATTATTAAATGTGAAATAGCATTTATTATTTCCGGCAGATTTTTTTTATCATTTTATCTCTAGGAAGGGAGAGATTTATCTTTAATTGTATTAGATGCTTTTTAAAGAGATTTAATCTTTTTTCAACCGAGACGTTAGAATAAAATGATTTTATATCTAGACTGGGCATCAGTCTGTCAGTCATGTTTGCATATTTTTCAACTTGGCTGCCTGAATTTTTGTTATGTGACAATCTCATTGTTCCATGGAAAGGGGTTAAATGTTTGCTTGTGGAGGGAGATGCCTAATCCTTAAACATATGGACGCATTGGGATGCCTGTATTGTACGTTTTAGGGAGATTGTAAAATTTTGGTATTTTAGAGTCATATTCCATTTTTCTATAACAATATTTGTCTTCATTTTTAACTAGTTTCTAGATTTTATTTTGCTGTTATGTTGGGAATAGAAATTTATGAGATCATTTTTATCGGTTGATTTTAGCTCCCAGATATTAGATGTATGTTTAGGTAAATATTTTGGAAAGAGACAGATTACTGAAATTCGAAGAAATTAGATGCCACAACACTACTAAGAGGCAAAAAAAGTATTATTAAATGTGAAATAACATTTATTGGTGACGGCAGATTTTTATTATTTTCGAAGAGTGAGCATTATCTTTGTGTTAGATGCTTTTTTAAGAGATTTAAGTGTTTTCAACCGGGACGTTAGTGTAAAATGATTTGATATCTAGACTGACGCTGAGTTTTTTAGTCATATCTTTGCGTTAGTTTTTCAAATATTTTGCCTGATTTTCTGATATGTGATGGATTGATTTTTCCAAGAAGATTTCTTTGTTATGGATTTTTTCTTAAATTCATAATGTCGAGGTGCCAAAGGAGACGATTTTCTACTTTGGAATATTTTATGAGCCTTTTGTTTCGTATTGAATATGAAATAGAGTATTAGAAAAACTTGAATGTATTTTCAATTTATTTCTCCTCAACCTGTACATATTGAGGGCTGCAAATCGTGATTGCTCTTAAGTAGATTCCGTTGATGCTAGATGGATAAAGGCGTTCGTTAGATCCAGTGACAGGACTAAAAAAGTGTGATCTCAATACCCGATTAACGGCAATGGAGAACTTGAAGAGGGGAATTAACAGGAGAAAACTGATAACTGACATCTATTAAACATGGCACGTGGAACTAGACTACAGTCTAACCCAGTGAGCGAATCAAAGGGTACAGTTCGACATTACAACCACTTGAAGAAGGCCGGAGAAACGTTTTGATAAATATGGCGACAAAGATGAGTACAGTAGTAAATAATGTACATAATACCTCATCTCAGAAATATAGACAGATATTAATATTGTGCTAACTGGAGTTTCCATGACTGGTGAAAGCAAAAGGTAAATTATGAAAGATAACCAAAGGATGTTATGAATAACGGGTGGCGATGTACAGTCACGCTAAGCAAAATCGATATCCGCCGAACTTTAAGCATTCCTGTGTTACAGACAGGAAGAAAATGAAGTTTTAAGAAGCACCTTTAGAATCATGTGGTGAGGGATTGTGGCGCTTTCTGTACAATGGCCCTTTGTTCGCCCAAATAATGGATAGATCTGAATGAACCCCGGGGCATCACTGTTGGATTTCAACGCGGAAGTCAAGAATGTATGTGCGCTGAGAAACACCTGCATAAATCCGATGGGAATTCACGCAGTTAGAGATACATACATTGAACTATTTTGAAAATGGTCGTTGTGTTTGTATACATGTGGGTATTTAAAAATAGTTTCATATATATATATATATATATATATATATATATATATATATATATAATATATATATATATATATATATATATATATATATATATATATATATATATATATATATATATGCACATTTGCACATTTCATTGAAAACGACAGACAAGAGGCTTTTATTTATTTTTTTATACAATTTCTCATCCGATCTAATCATTTTTTTCTTTACGTATGATAAAATATATAATAAATTTCCGATTGTTCGTTTTATCTGAGCGCTTTCGGCTACACATTTAACCATTTTCAAGGATTAAATATTTTAACTGTTAAAATAAAAAAAATAGTTTGATTTATGTATGTTTTATAAAATGTTTTCCTTTTTCAAAACACGTAATGACGTAATAATATCGTTTTTTGACGTATTTTTTAACGTCAATAAACGACATTATTTCGTCATTATTTTTGAACCAACCTAATATATATATATATATATATATATATATATATATATATATATATATATATATATATATATATATATACAAATGTATTGCGAACGAAAAATTCTGATAAGCATTTTTGTTTGTCACCAGTCGAGATGTATTCGCATTGAAGCAAGAATGCATCTTAGTATTGGGCAAGTATTTTTTGTCAGAATTTAAAATTATAACATATTCATATATATATATATATATATATATATATATATATATATATATATATATAATGAGAATTCCTCAGGGATATCTTGTAACAGTCAATATACAAGTATCTTTCATTTTGTTTAATAATATTACGATAATTATGAATGTCTCAGAATATATCGTGCTATTTTGAAGCGCTTTTGTAAGTTGTATCGTTTTTGTCTCTGCATAGTCTCGTACAACCTCATTTTGTACACACTTTTCTAAAATTATCCGCCTTTGTATAACTTATATTTATTATATTATATAACATATTTCGAATATCCCTTAGCTCAGCCGCAAACTGAAAAGTCTCTCAGTTGTAACTAATAGTAATTAATATGCATGCTACTGGTGCAGGATTTCAGTAATATATTGAGTGAATGTGCACGTAACATACGGACTTTCGCCTACGGTCCTCTTTAGATTTATTTGACAATCACGTAGGCGAAGTCCAACTCTGAATACAAAACCAAATGAGCTGGAGGCTAACAAATCCAACACAAAAAACCTATTTGCGCAGCACTTACAAATGAGAGGCATAATGCGAAATCACATTAGGTTAAAAATATCCCCCCAAATATCCCAAAAATACATCCCACTTACACCTCCCAGGAATACAACCCACATATACCTCTCACGAATACATCTTACATATACCTCCCAGAAATAGATCCCACATATAATTCCCAGAAATACATTTCTCATTTACCTCCCGAAAATATATCCCACATATACCTCCAAGAAATACATCCCACATATACCTCCCAGAAATACATCCCACATATACCTCCATGAAATACATTCCACAGATACCTCCCAGAAATACATCGCACATATACCTCCCAGAAATACATCTCACATATACCTCCCTGAAATACATTCCACATATAGCTCCCAGAAATACATCTCATATGTACCTCCCAGAAATACATCCC
This sequence comes from Acanthosepion lycidas, assembly GCA_963932145.1. Lineage (NCBI taxonomy): Eukaryota > Metazoa > Mollusca > Cephalopoda > Sepiida > Sepiidae > Acanthosepion > Acanthosepion lycidas. The sequence goes on along the minus strand of OZ010592.1, from coordinate 10,064,067 downwards.
ATTTCATAATAAAATACAAGCGGCAATGGTGTCTTTATCTAGGTAATGCCTTGCCACTAATTGGTAGGTATCTCTGGGAGGTATATGTAGGAGGTGCCTTTGCTTCACCCTTTACCTAATATCCTACCATTCTGTGGGTGGTCTTTTTGGGAGTTTTAAGCGCGTAGTATTTCTCTTACATCCTGTATAATATATTGGAACTTAACTGATGCCAAATTTTATTGAAAATGAGATAAACGGATTCTCTTAAAGCAATCATTTGAGGTTTTAAAAAAGAATGAATTTTATAAAATGGTCGGAGGAAGAGCGGAAAGATTTGAAATCTAAGCATTAATGAAATATGGAGTTTTGCCAGTAAAATAGAAACAGAAAAGTCAGGTGGATTATAGTTAGGATTTGGGTTAGGATTAGGGTTATGATTAGTGGTAGAGTTAGGAAGACAATAAAGAGAAATATTTATAAGTTTTTCTATATAAATGGACAGAAATATTTATTGATTTAGAAGATGCATTATTGTTTATAGAGTTTTGTCTCAAATAATATAGTTCAACAGATATACATACATATACATACATATACATAAATATATATATTTATGTGCGTGTGTATGTATATATATATATATATATATATATATATATATATATATATATATATATATATATATATATATATAGAGAGAGAGAGAGAGAGAGAGAGAGAGAGATAGATAGATAGATAGATAATGAACATACCAAGATATAAATGTGAACAACAAATGAAAATAGATAGATAGATAGATTGGATTGCTAACCAAAGCTCAGAGAGACTCCTTTGACTCCCCACAGATATATATATATATATATATATATATATATATATATATATATATATATATATATATATATATATGTGTGTGTGTGTGTGTGTGTGTGTGTGTGTAACATTTCAGATATATTATATATGCAGACGTGCAATAAGAATACAGACAAAAGGAAAACATTTTATTCGCGTCTCGTCCTCTGAGAGACTTTATCAAGACAAATGGAAAGTTTTATTTTGTAATAAGTATTTATAGACCAGAACAACAACAAAAAAAAAACAACACATTTTTGTTTCGTATTTTAAATAATATATCATGATAAATGAGACTCATCCAAGATTGTAAGAGTTAGATATACAATTCTTACATAAAACAAACCTATTAAGAAAAAAAACTCTAGCTTGATAAGCTTTTAAGCCTCTTATTGGCTGAATAAAAGCGACGTATGTGCATCAACAAAATTTGCATCAGAAAATGTTGTTTTGATAGTGTTGAGAGATGATTGAGATTGTTTACTAAGAACTACTCGATCTTCTGATGTGTACTGCATACAGCCGCAAAGTGTAGCATATATAGCACTTTCAATTTTACAAAATCCGCCTGTTGGATGTTAATGCAATTCAATGTGCTACATAGATAATATGTGAATAAAGCAGAAGGTATATTCTTTTCTATTTTTTATATATTGTGTATTTTCTATTATAACAAAAATGATAAAACCATAAACAGAAAGAACCTTAAATGAAACTGGCTACGCTATATACTCATACATATATTTAAAATACATTAAATTAAATGCATCTAAAAGTTTAAAATGTTAGATGTGGCTGCTCAACAATGTCCCTCACCACTGGACGCCGGACTTGTGGCCCCCCTCTTCACGCGACTGAAACCCTTGACTATTTCTTCTGGGCGTAATTGGGGCCAAGACCAACAAACATGGCCGCAACACGGTCGACTCTCTGAAGGCTGCCATCGTGGAATCCTTCGCCGCTATGGATAAGGCCTTGAGATGGTCGTCGCCGCCGGGGGTGCTTACATTGAAAAATAATGTAGTATGCAACTCTAACTGTTGCTAAATAAACTGTCGGGTCTGGCTATATACAACTTTTGTTTTTATTGCCTATTTCGTTTCCTTTCGTCAATTGTCGGATTTTGCTCCAACACCCTGTATGTTCTGGCAGCTGGTCTCTCCTCTGACCTAGCTATCAATGGCTCAATGGGGGATAGCTTAGCTTGGATCAATCAATATGTCCAGATCGAAAGTAGTAACGAGCAGATCCTAAATTTTCTTCAGTGATGATGAACATTTGTCCTCATAATGAGACTTCCTATCTATTGGTACTCAAGCTTACTACAGGCCTCAAATGGAATTCGTATATAAGGACCGTCGGTAAATATACTGGAAAATGTTGGTTAGTTATACCGCTGCTGAAAGTATCTGACGCCATCTGACGCCATCTGACGTGCTTCACGTACTTAAGAATGTTACAATGTTCAGACTACAGCTTACCAATGCACACTTTCTAGGCTTGGCAGTTTTCAAATATGTCTACACGGCTTTCTCATTGACGAAATTTTGATAACCTATCAATATTCTATCGTTATGTCCACGTTCAGATAAGTTAAATTACACGGTTCCTTCAGTTCGAAACTTCGCGGTTAGAACCCACCATACCATATGCATAGGGTCAGCTCGTCCATAATCGCTTCGTCTTCCGTTAGTAAGGAGGCATTTCTACTTAGACACATACTTCCACAGTAACGGTTATTTAATAAAATAAACTTCCGAGCGAACGCTTTCCGATTACAATGATGTTTGTAGAAACTTTGTGTACTTACCTTAGCGAAACTCAGTGGAAAGGGAGAAAGGAGGGAATTCAACTGTAATCTTGTGACGAAAATATAATGCAAGAATATTATTTCTTCTTCACAGATAATTTATTGAAATGAGTTCCAGTCGACCCCAACTGATCGAAAGGGATTTAGAATTTGCATATTTGGTCGAAGAGAGATATAAAATACAAAAATAGTTAACCAAAAGGTTATTATTATTTTGTTTCTTCCTTGGTTACGACCGTGCCCCCTCTTTCGAAACTGACTGGACATGTTACAAAAACTGCTAATAAGAGTCCTAACTCTTTATTTTCTATCGTTACTTCTACAAAGAGAAATGTTTGCAGGCAACATATAGTGTTTTTTGTTGCAATTTGACAGAAAAAGTTGCCACCGCGACATTACGCCAATAACAAGTAAGAAATCGTTATCATTGCTTTCTTTCTTTGCTGAGTTTCGCTTTAAATCCTAACAGCTGCCATTATAGTTTTTCCACCTTCCTTTTCCACAAACAAGCCGACTTGAAATCCCGACATTGTGTGCGCGCGCCTGTCTGCGAACATGTTTTCGAATGTATCACACGTGTGTGTGTGTGTGTATGTGTGTGTGTGTGTGTGCAGGTCTATATGTTTAAGTGCATATGTGCATTTTATTTTCCTGAGAGATTGAAGAATATTTTTTTTAATAAATTTCAACCGACAGGAACGGTAACTATTCTGTCAATGAATGTCGAATGTTTCCACAATGGAAACGGTTAATCTCACCATTACGTGTAGAAACGTTGTAGACTTACCTTAACGAAACTCTTGAAGAAGGGGAGAAATAAGGGAATTATTTTCTCTTCACAGAATATTTATAGAAATGAGTTCCAGTCGATCCCATCTGATTGGATGGGAGTCAAAATTTCCATACCTATTCGAAAAGAGATATAAAAAATACTGAAACATTTAGCCAAAGACTATTTTTCCTTCCTTCGTTACGACCTTGCTTTCTTTTTAGAAGCTGACTGGACGTGTTACGGAAACTGTTCATAAGATTCCTAACTCTTTATTTTCTATCGTTACTTCTACAAAGAGAATTGCTTGTAGGCAACATATAGTGTTTTTTATTTTTTTGTTGTTGCAATTTTGAAACTAACGATTACCACTGAAGAATTCGCTATCATTTCTTTCTTTCTTTGCTGAGTTTTGTTTTAAATGCTAATAGATGCCATTACAGTTTTTCTACCTCTCCCTTCCACAAGCAGTCGGATCTGAACTCCCGACATCTTAAGCATTTCAGGTCAACCGTTATCTGTCCGTTAATCCTCACAATATGCGCTACTTACATTCACCCTTTAGGCCCTAACAACGACATTATTCAGTAACCTTCAAGATTGCTTTGCTCTTGGGACTTACATTTGGTGAACAATAGTATAAAAAGGTTTCTCCCTGACGATGGATATTTTCTGAACTACAAGAAAAGATAAATAATATTTTATGAATAAACCACGATCACGAGTTTCATAACCCACTAGAAGGCGCCAGATTCCCTTAATTCGCGGCGGCTATAGTGTTTCGCTAACCTGGTTTGAAATCAGAAATTTTCTTATCTTAGCCTTGTTGTCTGTCATTTACCCATACCCGGGGAGAGAAGACATGAATTATTTCACTTTCGACAGGAATTCGAACTCAGCTCTCCGATTTCGCATTGCGAGCCATTATCCATTCCACCAACCTCGCAGCCTACGTATAAATATATATTAAAAATAAACTAAAATATAATATTAGGTTGGTTCAAAAATAATGACGTAATAATTTCGTTTTTTGACGTATTTTTTAACGTTAAAAAACGACATTAGTACGTCATTATATTTGAACCAACCTAATAGAAAACAAGAGGGACTAATAGAGATATAGATCGATGAACGAGTGACTCTTGTGCCTTGCATTGGGGCAACAACAGTATAAAGTAGACCTTTGGTCTATCGTGGATTTAGACAGCGAAGACAATTTAGAAGCTGTCCATGGTGAAGTGAAGTATTGTTTTAGGTTAATATTATAGGGAGTTAAATTGTATATCGTTTCAATATTGATCCTGTGAATATGACTAAAATTATTATCAAAGTTCTTATATAAGACGTTTTGGTGTTTGGTTTCTTTCGTTTTACGGTATATCAACCTAAATAGATCATATAATGCCGACAACTATTTTTTGCTGGTAATATTTTTGTTCTGCCAAAATTCCATTTCTCTTAATATTTTTTCTTAAAAATATATAGCAGGTAATATTATTTTTTTCAAAAACGTATAGCTGGTAATATTATTTTTTTCAAAAACGTACAGCTGGCAACATTATTTTTTCAAAAACGTATTATCAGTGGCCTTGGTGTTGGACATAGTTTATCGTTATACCCAGGACGAGGTTTTAGTGTCTAGAAGCTTTAAGCTAAAGAGTATATTGGTGCAAGATACTCCACATTCTGACATTCTAACTACAGGCCAACTCGACAAAATTGGTCTCAAAGAAAGTAATGCAACTTGATCTATTCAAATATTAATAAAACTAGAATCGACTATGATAATAGATTTACTTGAATATGGACAAATAATATCGAAACAAAAAAATCTCTGGGAAGCAATAACTTTGCAGCAAGGAATGTTAAAATCGAAACAGTAGAAAACTATGTAGATTTAATGATATGAATAAAGATAAAATATCAATAACCCTATATTCACGATGACGAATCACATACACCCTTAGAATCGTAGGGTCATCACGTTTACTGCAAACATAGCAGCAGTGTAAAGCATGAAACAAACTCTCTCCAGCTTTAGAGTTTTTCCTCTTCTAGATGGATTGACAAGCAAAGCTATATGACCGAATCTTTCCTGCTAGGTATCCACAGTTATAGATGGGGTGGGGAGAAGTTGATGGAATCATTTCAGCAATTGTGTGTTCCTGGGCAAGAGAGCTGAAGCTCTTTCCAATTTCCTTTGAATTGAGAGATTTCGTTCTTCCAGACGGGTTTCCAAACAAGGACATATAGCCGAATCTTTCCTGTTAGTTACCCACACCTAGGGTGGGAAATAAATGGATTCATTTAGCAATTGTGCTTCCTGGGCAAGAGAGCCGGAGACTAATTCTCTAGGCTGGTTTTGTTTTCCTTCTAGACTGGTTGACAAAACAAGGCTATAGGTCTGAATTTTTCCTGCTAGTTACCCACAGCTGGGGAGAGTAAGTGGTGATGGATTTATATCAGCAGTGATGTTTTTACTAGGCAAGAGAGTTGCAAGACCAACTCTCTCCATGTTGGTGTGATTTCATAGTTTTACTCCGGGATGGTTTGTCAACCAATGCTATAGAGCGCAATCTGACCTGCTAATTATACATATACTTTTATGAATAAACCAAGAGCGGAGAAAGAGATGAATGCATAGCTTACCCAGGGATATTAGCACCTAAGTGAATTTAGTGTACACAACTGAATTTCGAACTCGTGTCTCCAATTCCTCAATCCGAGATGCTAACCACTACTCCATCCTGCCTCATTCAACCCTATATTAACATGTAAAATAATAATTATTATACGAATATTTGAGATACTTTGGTTTTCAGTTATACGAAGTTGATCAAAATCTAATGTGCGATTTTCGTTAACGCCAAAATATTTTTAGTAGTAGAAGTTTACAGTGATTATTGAGATGAACCAAACATTCGTGGTATTCCATTATTGAATAAGGATGTATACTAGCCTGATAGAAGCATCATGGCTGTTTCTGTAGCCAGTTGTCCTATCACCTAAACACCATTTAAGCAATATTATACTAAAGAAGGTAGTTAAGGAAAGCGAGAAGAAAGGACTATACATCAATTACAGAAAACAGAATGTATGGTTGTCAAGGAAAGAGACATCCCAACATGCAAACTGCAAATTATATATACCATAATCAAGAAAGTAAAAAAAAAAAATGTAAAACTCTGGGAAGAGAATTAAATAGAGAATGGAAAGACCGGTCACGAAATCAGAAGTCCCATATATTTTGTTATATATACGCCTACATAACACACACACACACACACACACACACACACACACACACACACACACACACATACATATATATATATATATATATATATATATATATATATATATATTTATGTGTATGTCTGTGTGTTTATGTATGCGTGTATATGACAAACATATAACAATATATATATATATATATATATATATATATATATATATATATATATATATATATATATATATATATGAATACAAATACATCGACACATAAAATATATTCACAAATATACAATTAATCCTACATATGGACACCAAGTATTATTCCATGTCTTGATAATTCAAAATCCTGAGTTGTCATGTACTCTCCTTCTAAAGATGTAAGTGTAGTTTGCTACTTTGGTTCGATGTTTGTGCCTTCTTTTGAAAACAATCTCATTGCGATGGTTTAGTAATTCCACAGGTATATCATATTTAATTATAAAGATTTTCTCCTTGAAGCAGATGTCAGATCTGTCTTTAAAAGTTCGAGACCTGGAGATAAATTTCCATTTCCATTGCGGGGTGGTGCCGTTTTCTACAAGATCCCAATAATATTTAGACAGCGCTGTTTGATGTTTAAGGGATTCGTTACTGAAAGAATGGCGATGGTTATAAAAACGCTGTTTCCAATTCCCAGCGGATATGACAATATAAACCTTTTTCTGATTTTCTAGTTTGTTAATTCTAGTGCTGACGGTGTTGGGAATCTGTTTTATAACAGATCTGGGGTGGTTAGAGTAGACGTTGATGTATATGGGTGTTTGGGTTTTTTTTTGGAAGGGTTTGGATTTTTTATTAGAGAGATTAAACTTAATAATGAGGAAACTGAGGATTTTTAAATTAGATTCTTATAAGAATGTTAAATCCTAGAAATTGGAAGGCTTCAATGATCTTTTCATGTAGCATAGAGGTTACAAAACCATTGCTATTAGGTATAACAATGAGTCCATCATCTCTGTACAGCGCTATCCAAGAAACTACGTAAAGTATCTAATATATATATATATATATATATATATTATAAATTAATCGACATAAAATATGTTTTTTCGCTACACAGTTCTAACCATGTTTCAAAAATGGACGCTAAAAGCCCCGAATTTAATTTTGTAATTAAATTAAAGACATTAGTTCCATTTCATCCTCAAGCGAATTTTGGAGTAACATTTAAAATTACTGGGTTTTAAATACACAACTAAAACAAAATTCATGTTTCCAAGAAACGCCTAAGACTAGAGCGTATTGGTCAAACTAGATGGTCAAGTAGAAGCAGAACACTTCGAAAATTGTTTGGCAATTACGCAGATCAGTCATCAGAATTCTTTTCGGACCTTCTGATCATCCTTCAGGAAGTAAGCGAAGCAACTGATTTCAAAGGATCAGTTCGCTATGAAGCACAGAAATTGATTGAAAACTTGCGCAAATTTGAAACCATGTTAATGTTGTTTACATTCATACGAATTTTTGAAATTACATCACCTGTGTTAGATTTTAAGGGCATTTATGAAACTGCGTCTGATTTTGTTGTTCGTGAAAATTATAAATTAGAAGAAGTGAAGATTTTTGTCCCTAATAGCTTCTCAATTTCAACCACGAGATCTAGTCGCTCAGCACCAGAAGGTATCACAGACGAGAAGAAAATTTTTGAGGTTCTATACCATAATGCGGTTATTGATGCTGTGCTCTCCAGCATGCGAGCTAGATTCTCGTCTCATGAGAAGCTCTATAAGCAAATTTACTGCTTTGATCCAAACAGGTTTTCTGAAATTTTGGCATCCCCACAAAACATTGAGCTAGGTTTGATTGCTAATGCAATACCAGAAATCATCTGCCAAGACAACATGTAAGAATTGTTTGTCATGTGCTTTCAAGCTATTATCTGAGTACAGGCTGTGTGCAGCTGCATATGAAAATTTATATGCTGCATATAAATTTATTGTAACTCTAAGCATGACACAGTGCACATGTGAAAGATGTTTTTCAAAACTAAGACTGTTTAAAACAAGGCTGAGATCTTTGCTCACACAAAATAACTTGGAGTCACTTATGCTAATTGCTATTGAAAAAGACATAGCAATGAAAATCAAATCAAACAAAGACAAAATTATTAATTAAAATTGCAGAATCCTCTACGGAAATGAGTACAATGTTGTTACTGTAATCCTTGAAAGTTGATATTTGAAATTTTTGGCTCAGTATTATTGTAAAGCATAGTATATCTTATATTAAGACGTATTAAAATGTAAATAATATTTTTAAAAGTGTATGTTAACACATTTTATTATTTGATTTTAATATCTATTATAAATTTTATAATTTAGTACACGTGTTGATTCGCAGTAATAAAATGGAAATTTTGTTTGACATGTCATTACGCTTTGTTGTTACTATCATTATGTGTCCTCCATGAACATCTTTATGAACTTCAAGTTTTCAAATCTTTTGATGCATATAAACACATACATATCTTAAATAGTGATGGGACGTTTAATCGGAATCGTTAATCGTAAGAATCGTGTATTTTGGGGGGGAATCGGAATCGCATCGTTAAATAAAGATTTCCGATTCTTTCATTACATTTCTCTTTAAATTTAGTCTGATGTTGAAAAAAGAAAACTTTTTTTCCATATTTCTAACCGGTAAGAAAGAAATGTACTATTTCATAAAAATAACAAGTTATAAAATGAAACCAAAGTAATACGTTATTAAAATGTGTTTGATTTGCTCTTTTTTTCTTTCTTTCATTTTTTTAGGTAAAACATATTATCTATAAATCCGACTTACACTAACTTAATCAGTGAAACAGACACAGTATATTTGGAGTGGGAGTGGGACTACCTGACTTTGATCTCTTTCCTACAAAGTTTCTTAACTATTTTTTTGTAATAAATCTAGATAATGAATATTTTTCATGATTTTTTTTATGAATGCAGACATTGAATTTTAGAATTCTTCTTTAGGTATTACAAGTAAAATAATTAGAAATATTTACGAAGAATAAAATTAAAAGAAATAACAAGGTCCTGATTTAAAATATTTACAAAAATACAAAAGACAGTTTTTTTAAAGCATTATATTAAAAAAAAGAAAAGAAAAGAAAAAAAAGAACAGAAAAAAGATTAATTTAACATTGAAAACGATTGCATAAAAAAACAAAAAAACTGGCTTCCGTTTCAAAACAATTCCGCGATTCCCGTGATCGATTCCCGTGATCGCTGAAAATTGCGATTCCCTACACATACAGGTAGAACCTAAGTAGGCAAGGAATCGGAATCGGAATCGTCTTGGTGTCGGAATCGTGAATCAACATTTTCCTGGAATCGGTATCGGTATTGGAATCGGAAAAAAACTTAAGAATCGTCCCAACACTAATCTTAAACTAGGTATGTCCCAGGTAACGCTAAAAAAGTGGTATACCCTGGAGAAAAAAGTCCCCAAATTGATAAAAAAAAATGAACGTGTAAATGTTTATGTTAGAATTAAAGAGGGAAGACCAAAGTATTTTTTGAATATTTTTCAGATTTTTTAATCCTTCCTATGAATTTTAAAAATTTTATTGAAAAATCTCGTTTTTCTTGAAGCAAAAAAAAATTAGTAAATTCGATTTATGGGCATTTCTGGCCGATTTTGTAAACAAAAAATCAAAATTAGTTCAAAAATCAATTAAAATTCAGTTACGCCTTTTTTTTTTTGTTATCTTAGGAAATTTAGAATGATTAAAGTATACTTAATGTAATTTGAAAGAAACATTACTTACTTTTTTAGCAGAAGATTTTTTAATAGAGATATTTCCAACCGTTGTGCTTGCGCGTGATTGAAGGGTGTTAATTGATGGGTATCAATATACTGACAACGTACGTCAAGTGAATTTATCTTACTGTAGCGCAGAAGTGATGTAATTCGTTCTAATTTTACGTGAACCTGGTTAGTAAATTTAAAAAAAAAATAACTTTCAATTTTTTTTTTTTTTTATCCTTACGTTTGAAGAAAAATTTCTGCACTGAAAATAACATTTAAATTGTGAAAAAAATCAAATTTTACAAGTAAAAATAAAACAGTAACAACATTTTTTTAAATTGTGTTATACATATTTTATTTATTAATAAAATTAATATTGAAATGCTATGCAATCGAATTCAAATTTTGCTTTGTTGTTAACTGAATGAATGGAAAGTAATTTCTGAAGTAAAAAGAACTTGCTTCTATCTAGGGAAACGTGACGTTATTTCAAAGCTGTGCATCCATACTTTTGTTGGAGACAATTTTGAATACAATTTTGGAATATTAAAAAATTATTTTAAAAATATCAACGGTTGTCAGATTTTAATAAGCTTTCAAATTAAGTAGAGAATATAATATGTCATTCCCATAAGGTTGCATAAAGAAACTTAATTTTAAAATATATAACAACATTTTGTCATATTGTGTATTTAAAATAGAAAAAAAAGGAAGAATTATTGTAAAAATTCATTTTTCATCAATTTTTTTTTTTTTTCAGATAAGAATTACCTTAGTATATGTTAATCAGAAAAGTCATAAAAAGCTTTTTTAATTAAATATTGTCTTAGTTTTATTGGGTTTTGTATGTTTACAATTGAGGTAAAAGTTTGGACAATTTTGCACATTTTTTTACTAAAAAATCGATGATTTAGAATCTTCAGAGTCTTGTGCATTTAATACTCGAATGCATATAGCATTAAACAGACTGTCGCCTCTAAGTGTTGACTTCTATGTTCACTTTATATATATATATATATATATATATATATATATATATATATATATATATATATATATATATGTGGAGGGTGTTTGTGTGAATGTGTGTGTGCGCGTATATATATATATATATATATATATATATATATATATATATATACATATATATATAAAGAAACAATCATACATTGAATCAATCAGCAATATTAATGCGATTAATGGCGAAATCACTTCGCTAGTAGAACATAATGTTTGCATTAAAATACTGTTAATTCATTGAATGACGTGATCCTCATTTATAAAACTGTTGTCAGATGTTTCTAGAGTATATTTTTTAAGTTAAGCAAGTACATTCAAAGACCTCTCTCCCCATCATCAGGCTGTAATTTCTTCCTTTAAAGTTAAAAGATTGAAGACGAAATAATTGTTTGTTTTAAAAATATACAATAGAAAAATCTGACAATAGTTTTATAAATGATGATCACATCATTCAATGGATTAACAGTATTTTAATGCAAACATTATGTTCTACTAGCGAAGTGATTTCGCCATTAATCGCATTAATATTGCTGATTGATTCTATGTATGATTATTTCTTTATATATAAAATATATGCTGCCTAATATTATATGTGTGTGTGTGTGTAACACCGTTGAATAACAAACTCATTTCATCGTCTAGAATTAGTTCATCGAGCATATATATATATATATATATATATATATATATATATATATATATATATATATATATATATATATCATTCGAAAAATATAAGATAAATATGTTATAAAATCAGTAGAAAAGTACCAATTTTGTTTCAACATTTCCGGTGTCTTAACACGTGATGGTGTTAGATATTTCACACCATCACGTGATAAGACACCGGAAGTGTTGAAACAAAATTTATATTTTTGTAGTGATTTTAACATTTTTATAATATAGTTTTCGAATAAATAATTATATTGGCTGTACTCTGTATTAAGCACTCTTTTAAGAATAGTATGTGTTTGTTATTGGAATTTATTCCTTATACACCAATCCTATACTTGTATATATATATATATATATATATATATATATATATATATATATATATATATGAGCTTAAAAGGCGCACTATCGGGGGCGTGGCATTTAAGCTATCTCGTGCGGAAGTCCCTTGATTGGGTATTCGGTATTCAAGAGTTTGAAAGTCCTTTAATCTTTGTATATTCTCAGCATTGGAAGCACTCCTGACTGCTCTTTGATTTGGGTTTTTATTTGCATTGGACTTTCTTTCCTCGCTGCAGCCTTTTGATTTTAATCTGGTCCTCTGTTGGCGGAGATTTCTTGTTGCGATGCATACTGCGACAAGCAACAATAAACTACAGAAGAACTCAAAATTGATCTCTGCATATAAGTATTGGATTAATATTTAAGCTAGCCTTTTAAATGTTCAACGATAATTCTTCTAGCGTCACATAATTTAAAACAATTTCATGTGCTTAATTTCTTACTTTACGTACAAACAATTATCTTTATTACATGAGTGAATTTCGCAATTAATTTCGATTATACCCAAATGTATTTCCAAATTATATCATATAGGAAAAAAAATCTGCGGCGAAACGTAAAAAGTCAGCGAAAACAATCGCAATAATGAAAACTTGGGAATGCCAAATATATATACCATAGGCTATTGAAAGTGAAAGAGTTTTGTCCCTTTCATTGAAAAAACGTGACACACTGACATTCGCATTTATTCTATAGATGTAGGGGAAGGTGGGAAATAAACGTAAACGTCGGTTACATTTATGGACGCAGAGGATGTGCTGAAGATGTCGGAAACATAAATTTTAATTTTGCACAGAAATTCTATTTCATCATTCATTTATCTAACAATGTTCTGATATATACATATGTATATATCCTATTCTTCATATATATATATATATATATATATATATATATATATATAATAAAAATAATATCCAAAGTAGTATGTTAAAGTGTGACCTCAAGACAAAGTGCTCAGTACCAAAATGACATCCGTCGGTTTAGAGAAGACTTGAATCAATGTCCAAAGAATTATGCCTCGGCTGCTGATGGCGTTGCATAATCTATTATGGCTGTACAGTCCCACACGCAAGTGATAGTCTCAATTGCAATGAATGCATGTAAAGAAGCTCTCCCCCGATATCGCTTTGATTTATTCTTTTTTTCCAGCAAGATTCTCCTCGGCGTAAGATTTTATTACACTCTTCCTCACTCCATCCCTTGGTGTAAATAACGTCTCCAGCATGAGCGATCCTGAGCAACGTTTTCCCATCTCTCGATGCCCATGTTCATCGTTCACAAGTGTCCTCTCCAGGCCGGAGTCTTGGGCAGTGTTTGATAAGAGATTGGCGGTTGCCCATGCAGTACGCCTCCCATCTCCAGGCAAACGATGCTGTCCAATGGAAAGGCAGTGGCTAACACAGTTTGGCATAGGCGTCATCTTAGACATTGACAAAACGGAATTGAACATATCATCGGACTGTCTGTGGCAGAATATTATAATTTATTTAATTACGTCATCTGTTCATTTACCCGGACATACAATATACAATTAATTTCTTCAACTTGAATTGCACTCCAAGCAATAGAGACTGTTCTTGATTTTCATGACTACACTGTTCAGTAATTGACGATAGAATAAAACATTTACAAATCTAAAACAAAATTGAATTTTTGATTAGCATTTCCATTAAAGATTTTTCGGGTTAATTTGATTGTTTGCTGAAAGTGAAATATTTAATTACGCATATGCCTGCCACGTTTTAATTAAATTATCTCTCTCTCTCTCTCTCTCTCTCTATATATATATATATATATATATATATATATATATATATATATATATATATATGAATAAATATACGCTTAAGGTGTGGTATATTTATGGGATATAGTGCTCAATATCAGAGATAGAGCGTATGTAATATATATATAAAAAGGTGAACATTAAAGTCAGAGGTGACAGGCTGTTTCATGCTGGACGCAATATATATATATATATATATATATATATATATATATATATATATATATATATATATATATTGTATATTTGAGCAGTAGCTCATTTTATACCTTGTCATGAACTTTTTAACGAAACTTGTATAATAGAATTCTTACTGCCCAAATGCAGAATATTAAAATATTAAATAACATGCAACGGATCTGCAGAAAAGAAAAAAATTATCAGAAATGTTAAATAAAATATCTTCACTGCAGTATTACTTTGGTGGTCGTACTTAATGATACTTGTGTATATATATATATATATCTGTATATACAAACCAACATACATAAACACAAACATATATATAAATATATATATATATATATATATATATATATATATATATATATATATATATATATATATAGTGTGTCCTTAAAGTTCGTGTGCACTTTAAAAACTTTATAACTTTATTTGTATTTGCACTAGAAATAAGTTGTAAAAAGGTTTAGAAAGAAAGAAATCTATGTTTTTTATGGTTTTATTGAAATTTTATTTAAGTTTCCAAATTCCTCCATTATTAGCAATACAAAGGGTAATACGACTTTGCAGTTCACGGAAAACATTTGCCAACTAATTTACAGCCATGCCAGAAGTCACATTAGTTATTTTAGCTATACATAAAAATAGGTACACGAAAATTTATAACATTTTTTACAGATTATTTCTAAGGCATTACAAATAACGTTATCAATATTTTTTAAAGTGAACACGGACTTCATATACATATATAGTCAATCAAAGAATAAATCAATAAAGGTAATGTAATTAATGACTATTTTACGATATTAATTAAGCTGCATTATTTATTAATTTGAAGATATTTGGGATCTGCAGTAAAAAAAAAATATCAAATCTTTAAGACATTCCTCTAATTATTGGATCAATGGTCCATATCATGTCAACGGAAAAAAACACAGTAACATAAATGTTGAATTACAACAATGTTAAAAAATCTGGCGTTGCATTTCTGCCCGTTCAAAATATTCTTAACTGTTAATAATAGCAGACTTTTTAATAAAACATATTTCGACAGATATTACCTTCATTTTCGTCTTTGAATTTTTTACCCGAAATTGAGGTAAAAAAATAACATCCATGCCTGAATATGGTGAATTTTTTTCACCGAAAGAACTTGCAAACAATATGGACCGAACATCTAATCCAGTGTACAATTAATAAAAACAAGGATCGCTTCGTTCTGCGAGTGGTCAGTAACTTATAGATTTCTTGATAGGGATTCTGAAAACACACGGAATATGTTATACAAGGAAGGAAACACATCTCTAAAAGAATGCGATTCCCCATGTTGCACCCTAGAAAGAAACTACCCAAGGAATCTGTTATGGTCCAGGTTAGGAGCAAGGAAGAACAACACGAACACAAGAATATAAATAACGAAGGTATATTAAACGAAATAATAATACAAGATGTGGAAGGTGTTAGTATGACTGTCAGTCTCGTTTGGAGTGAACTACTATCGGCTCGACTCGATTCGATATTTACTTGCACCCCTCAGGAGGGAAAGGTGTGACACAAGACCGGGTTTTACGTGGGTTTTCCGAGCCCGTAGGCTCGTCCAAAACATGTCCGTAGAAACTGTAAAGATAGAATCGGGTTGGTCATTCTCCCCGAACGAGACTCCGGGTTCCTCTCTGTGGAACCTGGTCAACATCTTGATGGATGAGCGCTTAGGAATACCAGGCGCTGAAAGGTTGAATGTGTGGAATTTCAGTTGGTGTAATGGATAGTATCCCGGAACAAAGAATCGTAGAGCAGAGTCCGAATTCCAGTCGGGTTCGTTACATTAATTTACGACCAAATAATCTTAGCGGATCATAAATCGAAAACAGATAAGGATCATCCAAGCGTGTAACATCCGCCCATACGAAAACGCACTGGGCCAGGGCAGTAAAGTAATGACCCATTCCTCTCCCCATGAATCTGGAGGCGGCCGATGTGTTACAAAGGAGCTTCACAGACCAGATAAAGAAGAAGAAAAAACGATTGATTGATTGATTTATTGATTCATTTTTTACGGATTATCAACCCTTTGAGGGTTTTATTTAAAGCCAGAAAATATTTTTAGATTGTAAGAATTTTTTTCAGAAAATATTGTTTTAGTGATATAAGACTTACTAATTAACAGTTAAATGTAAGGGCAGAGGTTGATTCATGCCTTTTTCATGGGTGTTTGCGCGGAAGCGAATATATAAAAAAAAGCCAACTGGAATTAGAACACGTCTCTCCAATTAATATTTCCGAATCATTATCGATTACACCACCGACAAATCTAAGCTTACAGTTGCTGATATTCCCAGGGGGTCACACATCTAGGTACTGACAAAGATCGATGTTTGTTAATTTATGTAATCGTACGGAAGGCGTAGCTTCAACGTGATTTGGCCGTAAGAAAAATAAAGAAAAAGTACGTTTAAAAATTTCATATACGCTGCAAAAATTGTGAGCCTAGATTTAACAAATGATTCCGTTAGATATTTCCTGAAGATTCAGATCAACGAGCACCTGAAGATAACCAGAGAGCACATCAGCCGAAAATGTTTGAAAATAAAATTACACATATATGTCGTTGTTAGAGGAAATATAATAATGGGTTACTTGAATTACGTTTTTTTTATTTAATGTTTCTTGAGGAACGTCTGAATAAACGGATCATCAGAAAATATAATTATTATTATTAAGGAATCATCACATATGCTAGGCCACAAATATCTCCTGAGCCGACCAAGCATAGAAATGAATACAATATGGCAACCAGTAATAAGGAGTGCCAGAGAAAAGCAATAATAACAACAAAAGTTGCAATAGCAATTGCAATAGTTGAGCAGCCCACATAGTAGCATTAGCAGAAACTGAAAATTGTGACCGGAGGAAAAATTAACAATCATCACCTTTGAAAATCAAAACACTTTTCTAAACAAGAAGAACGAAATAATGAGGGAAATGCAGACATTTAAACGAGTATCTACTTTTCCATCTAAATACTAATATAAATGAAATGAAGAAATACAACAAAAAACGCAATTCTATCTGTAATGTTCGCCGTCAATTTTGTTTTTTCTCTTGCTTCTTCTAAGTTTACCTTCCCTCCTCTTCTGCAAGATCATCTTCTCTATTATCTGTTCTCTTCACCGTCAATTTCGCTTTTTCTATTTCCTCCCAGCCCTTTCTCTCTCTTTTTGTTTAATTTTCATATATTCTATTCTTTTCTTCATTTTTCTTTTCCATTTTCCTTTTATCTTTTCATTCCCGACTCATCTTCCTCTTCTTTTCCCTTGTCTCATTTGCTTTCTCTCTAATCCTTGCCATAATTACTTGCCTAATTTAAATCCAATATCCGTTGCCCCCAATATCAAGAAAGGCAAGCGGGTAACACGCAGATCAATCGCTTATGCAATATATCATTTTATAGCCTGCTGATTGATGATCAAGCCAATCAATGTCAGCGAGAGGAACTGGAACTGAGGTTAGTTTACATTTTCAAACTTTTGGCAGGAAGGGAATGATTTATTCCGTACTGTTCTGAGCAGATTTAATGTCAGAAGACAGATGATTTCGATGACAACGAAGGACACTGCAGGGAAACAAAAACAAATTAACAAAGGAGAAACAAGTAACTTGTAAATTTTGGGAAATGCTACAAACTTTACGCGATTAGACTAGTAAAGATATAGAGTTAGAGAAAGACAGAGGGATGAATTTATCGAAAACAGTAAGCTTCTAATTTATAGCAAATCTACACACACACACACACACACACACATATATATATATATATATATATATATATATATATATATATATATATATATATATTGAACAATAAAAAAATTAAAAAATTAAAATCTTTAGATATTCTTTCGTTTTTTTTAAATATTATTCCATTTAGATTCCTCGACTAGTTTCGACCAAAATGGCCATAATCGGGAGGAGAAATATTTCTGCTTGCTGGTAGCAGTGAACTACAGAAATGAATGTCTTGATGGAGAAAATGAACTTTTGTCTGTAGTTTTCATTGTTTTTATTTTTTTATCTTTTTAACATTAACCTTTTAACATTCCTTGTGTTGGTCAAACAGTCTCTTTTAAGTTGTTATTTGAGATAAGAGCTGGATGGATCTATGCTGATCTGAATTCCCATGGTCAGTTTGACAGTTTTATTGGTCCTGCAGAGGGGATGTGTCTCTGTCTAGTGTCTGTGTGTGTGTTATTTTGTTCTTAGGGAGTGAGTGAGTATGATATGTGTAAGCGTGTATATTATTGTGGGTGTGTGTGTTATCATTTGGCTCATTAGGGAGTGAGTGAGTATGATGTGTGTAAGTGTGTATGTTCGTGTGGGTGAGTGTATAAGTGTGAGGCCTCAACACCTTCGCAAGCATGTTTGTCTTGTGTGGGTGAGAAATGTGGGTAGGTTTTGATTTGTTGAGTTATATATTAGTAGAATCTATATTGTTAAATTTCTGGTTTAGCCCGGGTGGATATTGTGTTTTTAGACGTTGTATCCACTTATTTTCATGGGACTCTAAAATCTTTCCAATGTTATCTGCTCTGGACTTTTCTATTCTCTCTCTATTCTCTCTCTCTCTCTCTCTCTCTCTCTCTCTCTCTCTCTCTCTATATATATATATATATATATATATATATATATATATATATATATATATTTCCATTTGAAACATGATTGGAACTGTGTAGCGAAAAACCATATTTTAAGTCTATTAATTTATAATATTAATGCTCTGTAAATTTACATTGAGCACTATTTTGTAAAAATAAAAATATCTATAAGAACACCGGATTATATATCTTACTGTTTTTCTTTTTATTAATATACATACATATATATATATATATATATATATATATATATATATATATATATATATATATATATTTCCATTTGAAACATGATTGGAACTGTGTAGCGAAAAACCATATTTTAAGTCTATTAATTTATAATATTAATGCTCTGTAAATTTACATTGAGCACTATTTTGTAAAAATAAAAATATCTATAAGAACACCGGATTATATATCTTACTGTTTTTCTTTTTATTAATATACATACTATATATATATATATATATATATATATATATATATATATATATATATATATATATATATATATATACACACACACGCATATATATATATATATATATATATATATATATATATATATATATATATATATTGATGCATGTTTTCTGAAATAATATATATATTAGAATTAATATATATTAGAATTTACTATTTTTTTGTATATTTTCAGCGTGTTTATAATTACTATGCATTTGACATGTCTTCCCGCGTACTAAATCCTTGTTGACAACAAAACTATACTTAGACATGAAAACAATAAACAAAAATTTAAAAAAATTCTTGAAGCTTTCTACATAAAAAAATTGAAACCTAACCTGAAAAAAATAAACTATGAAATCTCCACAAATATCATTAAATGCCTATAATTTATAACAGAAGCCATTGGTTTATACCAACGGCATCCTATGATTAATACTTCTCGTTTTTCATTCTCCTGTCATATGTGACGTCACGAGCTGCGACGCGATTTTCGCTTCCGTGTCTCGTATATACGAATTTGTCGTTACTTGGAAATTTTCATGCAGCAAGGGCGGACTATCATTGTTGTTTCGTCCGTGTGTTGTTTGATTTATTGAAATTGTCATCTTTGATAATGGCTTGTGTAAGCCGAAATCATAGATTGGATTTAAACATGTATCAATATGGTATTTTCCTTGTCTTTTCAACGATAATGTCATTAAGCTTATCAGACAATATGAAAGGAACTTACTTAAAATAGACAAAATCTGTCTATATTATTTAATGAAACATGCATTAATAAAAAATCGCTGCCTATATATACACAATATATATACTTAAAAATCTTTGCCCATTGTTTTTGGGGTCAAACTAATTTTTAATCTTACTAATCTAAAGACACCTTCCCGACCACATAGTAAAAAAGTTTACCCACCCTAAGGTATTCTATTGATAATTATAATTTTGAATATAAATAAGATTTAGGGAAAAAGTGACTCACTTATTTTCTGCAACTATTAATCAATAGAAACATAACCGAACAGCTTTAAGTAAAGAATAATAGCGGTATACTTTATTTATAATAGGTAATATAGTTCGAAATATTTAATAATCTATGGGTCCTCCTTTATTTTGAATAACCTTTTCAACCCTTTTTGGCATTGACTTGATTAGGTTCTGGCAAATCTCCTCTCCAAGCAATGAATTCCATTCGGATATGAAATTGACAATCAAATCCTCTTTGTTTCTGAACTGTTTTCTCGTGAGCCTGTATTTATAATGACCCATAAGTTTTCTATGGGGTGGAGGTCAGGAGATTGGGGTGACCATGTCATAACACACATGAACGTATTCCTTCATCAAGTATGATTTGTGACAGGAAGCATTATCCTGCATAAAAATGAGCTTGGTGGGGTTGATTTGCACCCTCTCAGCAGACAAGACTCTAAAATTCTCTTGTACTGCTCACACCCGAGGGTCTTTTCAATAGGTTTTAAGAAACCAGTTCCATGAAAAGAAAAGCATCCCCAGAACATTATATTGAACGGATGCTTGACAGTAGTTACTGCTAAATTCAAAGAGCTTTCAAAGCTTCTTCGTCGGATTTTAGATCGCGTATCCTTTGAATTTATCTCAACTTTCGTTTCATCGGAGAAGAGAACATTTAGTAAAAAAAATCAGGTGAGTCACTTTTATCGAACAGCACTGTATACATACATACATATATATATATATATATATATATATATATATATATATATATATATATATATATATATGTGTGTATGTGTGTGTGTGTGTGTGTGTATATATATATATATATATATATGTATATATATATATATGTGTGTGTGTGTGTGTGCTTAGCAATTGGAGGAGGTTTGCTGTTTTATATAATTACATACAAATCTCTATCCATAAAAGGCAGAATGTGTGTGTGTGTGTCTGTGTGTTTGTGTAACGAATGCACGGGCGCAATTTTCGACGGATTTACACCAAAATTTACATGCACATGCTCCAAGTTGGTGGAAAGGCCACGACCGACTTTGCATTTCCCAACTCTCATCGACAGAGGAAATAATCGATTTTTTCATGCTTCTACGGCAGTTTTCATCTAGTTTGCGGACATTTTGTACTGGCCAGAGTGAGAGCCAATAACTGGCTGCCACGAATAGACAGAAAGATTCTACTGGCCAGCGTGAGAGTCAACAGCTGACTGACATGAATGTTAACTAGCATGATAGCGTGCAAAAAATTCGATAGCTGCATTCGTCACAAGTGATAAAAATTTAAATCTGCATGGCCAATTGGAGTAAAGTCCAATTGGCTCATTCACTTGTTTAAACTCAACGTTGATTCTGATTCTGCAGAACTGAGTTAGATGTGAAAAAGTATTTGTTGTTAACATTCTTTTTTCATTCGGTTTTTCCAGTTACGAGTCCTTTTTTTAAAGTTGATCGTTTTGTGTTCATTTTGTTTAGTTCTTTTTTCCTAACAGATTTAATGTTTAGTATAGAGCTTAGAAAAAATTCTCAGTGTGAGATAGGCAAGAAATAAGGCATGTAGCAACATCAGCACGGATAAGGGCACTCCTTTAAAGGCAAGGAAGGGCAAAAATATTTTAAGTCAAGTGATAGCGATTGCTGTATGAGTCGTACGATTTTTGAATCAAGCACGGGCAACGCCGGGCCACGCTGTTAGTAGTTTCTAAAAAGATGATAATGAAAGGCACGAATGTTGTTAAAAACAAAGTTTTATCGTCAAAATCTCCATTGTTATTAAGAGAAAACTGCCATTTTGAATATTCTATTACATTTTTTAATCCTTTCCAGGAAGTACGATTTTTTTTTTAAATAGCTTGTTTTTCTTGCGTCCTCGGCTGTTGTACAACAGATTATTGTACGAAATTTTAGCGTCTTTTTTTGGCGTTAAAAAACATTGTTTTTGAGATTCTTGCAAATATCAAATAACTGTCGGGTTTCAATGAAATTTCAAAGACGTATTCACCAATGTATGCAATCATTTTCGAATTTCTCTTATTTTTTAGAAAAGCTTCGTAATGTTATTTTTTTTACATCTGTTACATCCACTGAATTAATTTTAGGAAATTTCGCGAAATTAAGGTTCTAAACTCTTCATATTTATATTAGTTAAAAGCAGGACTTCTTGGAGAATTGAATTCATCAATTTGTTCTTGGTAAACCGAATTACTATTTACTGAAAATCAGCTCGGAATAATAAAACAAAAAAATACTGTGAAACTACATTATATAATTAGAACAGCTTTTAATTGCTTTTATTAATAAGATGTATTAAGGACACTATTGTCTTAAGAAATTCTTTTTTGATGAATAATGATATTTTACTAGAATTATTTCCTTTTTTTAAAATTTTAACAAGAAAATATTAAGTTTTAAATCTTTTAAAATTCTGTATTAATTTCAGTGTTTTAGATTATATTATTTAGTGAAAAATTATATTTACTCATTTTCCATTTTATTAAAGAAGATGTTTTATTTAAAAGAATTTTGAATGTGATTTTATATGTATACTTTCCGATTTTTGTAAATAGAGGTGAAAATCCAAACATTATCTGAAATAAGTGCGATAACTATAGTAACTATATAGCCTCAATTTCTAAAATTCATTAAAACGTTAGATTACGTAGAATATTTTCCTAAACCTTTAAGATTAATAAGTACTTTAAACTTACATAAAAAGGGGCTCAAATGATTTTTTTCAATTATCTGTTATAGATACAGTCCCGTAGAACAGCATTAGATCTATCATCATCCTGTAATCACGTCGCAGAGCTACTTTCGTGTTAAAACACAGCTTCTGTTGTGCTAAAAATTGTATGACTGCGATATTTTATTTGTTTTAGATTAGATTAATATTCCTCGAATAAAGTTTCACAAAAGTGTATTTTATTCATGGAAGACATTTTAATAAAGATTGCAATGAAAGACGATTACTAAACAGTGATAATAAACTATTTTAGCAAAGTAAATCTCCTTCCAGTCAATTTAAATTAGTTTTTAAAATACAGAAGATTATTTTGCCTATTGGATACATGATATATAATCTATTAGCTTGAAATTAAAACTAAAATAACACTTTCTTCCAGTGTCTTGCTTCCCAGTCAATTTTGATCTTCAAAGATTTGATGCAATATCAATCGTTATCTTCTCTCTTTTTAATTTTGGTTATTTTATCTTCTCTCTTCTTAATTCTGCTTATTTTATCCTTAATAGTAGTTTTTTTCTCATGCTGTCAAACACTCAGTAACCTCTTGCATCTTGGTAACTTTATTGCCTTGTTTGGGGTGAAATGATTGAGAACAGAATGCTTCATTTTTCTCACTTCTCTGGAGTTATAAATGCTCTATAAGAGGGATATTAGGTTGGTGCAAAATTAATGTCGTTTTCTCACATAGTAACATATGTGAGAAAACGACATTATTTTTGCACCAACCTAATAATATTATTCCTCTGGGGAATTTTCAAAATCATGATCAGAGTAAAATTTTCTGTCAATTTGGCCCACATTCCTTCAAAGATATTTCAGTTTTGATGTTTATCGAAACAGGATCTGGAAATATCCGAAGAAATTAACAGGTTCATGGCAAAAATTTGATGTTTATGTCTTTCTTATAATCCACCTCCCAAAAATCTTAATTCATGGTTTATTCGAAAAATGCATACACCCTACACACAAGACAGTCTTTCGGCAAGATATCCAGCATTTCTGAAGATCTATTTAAACGTCTATTCACACTATTTCAACCAAAATCTCAAGTGGTACGCATATATACTCTGAAGATGCAGTAAACATCGTAAATTCGCTCTAAATCTAATACATACTACAATGGTCTACTTTACAAAAAACGAGTCAGACCATAAATGACATATTGCATCCATCTGCAATGTTATTGGTGCTGACTTGCTATCTCGGCTTCAGCCACTTTTCCCACCCCCGTAATGTAGCTTCACTGCGCATTTTCTATATTTTGATTATTCTGATGAATTTCCGGCGATAGTACCTATCTTTTATAACTTTATGCACAGTACTAGTTTGGCATTATGGTCTTATCTTTTACTATTGAAATATATAACCGTAAGGTCTATACTAACAGTTTCTTCTCTCGCACTTCTCGTTTGTGGAACTCACTTTGGTTTCTAGCTTTCCCGTAAATTTTGATTTTCAAAAATTTAAATGCAATCTCAAGCGTCATCTTCAGTCACCTTTATACTTTTTTCTTTATTTTTCTCTCACCTTAATAGTCTTTTCTTTTTCTCCTGTTCTCTAACCGCCATTAACCCCTTGCGTCTTAGTTGCTTTGTTGCCATACTTGGAGTGAAATGACTAAAAAATATCTGAGTTGTTCTTGCTTAAACTTAACTTTGTACGCACGTCTGAATTTTAAAGTATTTATGCGTTCTTGTGATGAGGGTAGAATATTTTAAACCCGACCATTTGTTTACTGATGTAATGGAATAATCTGTCACACCCATGAGTGATTACACTATAGATAGTAACTACGGTATCTGTAAGCTAACGGACTACTGAGTCTAACTGAAATCGTTTTCAGCTGTACTGTCGAACTCTTTGCCTTTGGGTAGAGAGGAACCCGGACGAGGCTCCGCCGAAGGGCAGAGTCTCGTTCGGGGAGGTAGACTGCCCCTGAACCCGTTTATGCGGGTTCAAAAAGGGAATATTTTTGGCCAAGCCATATGCCGCATGCAACGCTCGTGGTGGGGTAGCTAAACATAATAACTGAAATCGTTTTAGGCTGTACTGTCGAACTCTCAGCCTTTGGGTAGAGAGGAAGCCGGACGAGTCTATGCCGAAAGGCAGAATCCCATTCGGGATGTTAGACAGACCTGATCACGTTTAGAGGAGGTGCTATGGGGAGTTTTTGGCCGAGCCTACGGGCTAGGGAACCCCACATTAAATTCCGACTTGTGCCACATATGACTGCGTGGAAGAGTTGCTATATAGTCTGGCTGAAATCTTTTCAGATGTGCTGGTCGAACTCTCTGCCTCCGAGCAGAGAGGAACCCGGACGAGGCTATGCCGAAGGTCAGAGTCTCCTCTGTGGAGGTAGACACGCGAACCCGTTTATGCGAGGTCTATGGGGATTTATGGCCGAGCCTACTGGCTCGGGCACCCCACATTAAATTAGGCCTTGTGCCACATGTAACTGCGTGGGGAAGATTTGTCTAGCTGGAATCCTTTCCAGCTGTGCTGGTCGAACTCTGTCTTCGGGAAGAGAGGAACCTGGACGAGGCTATGCCAGAGGGCAGAGTCTCGTCCAGGGTGGTAGACAGACCCGAAGCCGTTTATGCGGGTTCTACGAGGAATTTTTGGTCAAGACTACGGGCTCGGATGACCCACGTTAAACTCGGCCCTGTGCCACATCTACCTTCGTTGGTGGGGGGCTGGTAAATATTGTCTAGCTGGGACCTTTACAGCTGTGCTTGTTGAACTCTCTGACTTCGGGCAGAGAGGAACCCGGACGAGGCTATGCCGAAAGGCAGAGTTTCCTCCGAGGAGGTAGACAGACCCGAACGCGTTTATGCAGAGTTACGGGGAATTTTTGTCGAGCCCACGGGCTTGGATTGCCCCACATTAAATTCAACCTTGTTCCACATCCTACCTCATGGGGAGGCTGGTAAATATTATCTAGCTGGAATCTGCTGAGCACGACTAAGATTTACGCGAGAAATACCGACCTTCCAATGGTAGCACTCACTACTGGATCGACTGGTGCCGATAACTGTTACTTTTATTCTTTTTGTACTGGTTTTTATGCTTTCACTTATTTTATCAATCGTGCTTTTCAAGTATATATTCCTATTAGCATGGAATATAACATTTACAAAAAGCAAAACATCGCAATCCTATTGCTATTCTGCCTCTATTTTCGTAACAAATTTTCAGGAGAGCTATAATGCTAAGCTCTATCAGTTCAGATATTTCCAGCTTGGAACCTCTATGTCATGTACACACATTGCAATCACCCTACTTCCCTTTCTATTCCACTTGTAAGAAGTTCCTACTGAAGCAACTTCTTCGAGAGAACCGCTACTTTCTGGATGACCCTCATGATAAATAACATTTTAGCCTGCTCAAGCTATCCCCACAGCGTATTATTATAAACTGTTCTTCCTCCTCTTATATACCTAAAGCAACACCACTCATTTACCGTCTACATTTTGTGTGACTCTTGGGTTTTCGGTATATACTAAAACAAATATCTGATTCTGTTGTATGGCTGTGATATAACTTGAAGAAATCAGAAGAAATTTTGCTGTGCATGCGTGAATAATCTCTCACTCTTGAAGCGACATATTCAGCAATAAGGTGCCGTTGAGTGAGCAAGTGTTATCTATGAATGTTACATTCACAAAGATCGAGCTGATAGGTTCTTCAAGTTTAGGATTGTGCCAAAATAGATCCATTACATGTCGTATTTGTGTAAACGTAGAATACAGATAAAAAGCAAATTAAAACATTACATAGGCTTCTCGTCACATATTTCGAAATATATCGTATATATATATATATATATATATATATATATATATATATATATATATATATATATATATATATAATGTTTATCCGTAGTTTTTATAGATACACATATTTAAGTAAATGCTCTGTTTATAATAAACAGTATTAATAACATTTACCGGCCTGAATGTCCGACAAATTTTCATAGAAAATATGCGTCCTCCGAACCTGTATGCTATACGGAACTGTCATACAGCCTGACGTGCCTTAACCGATTGGGCCACAGAGGAGCATTCGGTTAGCAAGGTCGATTTTTTACTGTTTTTAAACAAAATTCTCCATTTTCTCTTATTCAGTCATATCTGCTCAATGTGTATTCAAATGTAAACAAATGACGTCATACATTATGAAATGGACAAATTCCGACAATTATTTTTTAAAACATTTTTTATGTTTATACGTTCTTTTTATAGATACAAATATTTAAGTAAATGCTCTTTTTATAATAAACAGTATTAACAACATTTACCGACCTGAATGTCCGATAAATTTTAATAGAAAATATGCGTAAATGTTGTTAATACTGATATTATCCAGCCAAAGAAGGACATCTTTGTACTATAGCTGGTTCAACTGTATTGAATTCAGCAATTTTATCCTTAATTATTGATTGAACAATGCCCAACGAATAGGTATTGTTGCAGAGAGTAGTGGTAATAAACCTAAGTTCATCATCCAACTTAATCTTAGAATGGATCATTAAAGTCGTATGGGTAAGGGTTTTAATTAAATTAAGATTATGTTTTACGGGAAAAAAAGAGTCCCAACGAGTATATAAATCAGTAAATGTCGGTTTATGATAAACAGATGCAATAAAACCCGATGAAGATGTGCTAACCAAATTATCAAGAAAAGGAAAAGAAAAATCAATTTCCTTTTCTTGTGTAAATTTTAAAGCTGGATGCTTGTTATTAACTGACGAAAGCAATGGCCCGCTTCAATCTCGTTATCAAAGAGGCAAAAGGTGTCATCAACGTAGCGGTGGTAAACATCGGGTTTATTAGGTATATATATATATATATATATATATATATATATATATATATATATGTGTGTGTGTGTGTGTGTGTGTGTGTGTTTCGTCAATCATTATTCTTGTCATAGTAAGGTCATTTCTTTTGTAAAACTGCCCAATTGTTCCATCGATCAGAGCACTTTCGACTACTTTATAAGCTATTTTCAAGGATGTTTTAATCTTATGTTAATTTTTAACTCAATGTGGAGATTTTACTATATGCATCTTGGGTTATAGGAATTTTTCAAAAAATAAATAATAGAATAGAGCAAAGCTTTAGTCACTAGAATTTGGTTCTATCAAACGTGCGAACGCCATGATAAAAAAAAAAAAAACATCCCAAAATATATAGTAACATTCGAAAGTATTCGTGAAGAAAATATAATATAAAAATTTGAACAATTTATCGGTAACACAAAACACCTAATTAGATAATTTGAAAAATAAATAAATGAATAATGATTTTATAGACAGAACGTCTCCATATTATTTAACGAAATTTATCTAAATATGTGTGTGCGTGTGTGTGTGGAGAAAGAGAGAAAGAGAGAGAGACA
This sequence comes from Acanthosepion lycidas, assembly GCA_963932145.1. Taxonomy (NCBI): domain Eukaryota; kingdom Metazoa; phylum Mollusca; class Cephalopoda; order Sepiida; family Sepiidae; genus Acanthosepion; species Acanthosepion lycidas. The sequence continues at coordinate 10,035,379 of OZ010592.1, read as the reverse complement.
AGGAGGGAGAGTAACGGAGAGGTAATTAATTTAAAAATTTGCAATATTTATGTGATATTCGTTTACAAAATTGAAAACATACGAATCAAAACATGGTGGTCCCCTGTTTCATACATTAAGTGATTATTAGACGATAGGTTATATATATATATATATATATATATATATATATATATATATATATATATATATATATATATATGCAGGATGTCCATAAAGTCTGTGTGCAATTTAAAATACATAATTATTTTAAATTGCACAGACTTTATGGACCCCTGTATATATATATATATATATATATATATATATATATATATATATATATATATATATATATATATACTCCAAATTTCATGCAAAACGCAAACTTCAGGTGCTGAGTATCGACTGACCGTTAGGGAAATTGAATTTAAAAATATGGCGCAGTTATGTGTTATAGAGATTAGGATCATAGTTTTATAAAATATTATAACACTTCAAAAAGCTTTTTTTAAAACAAAAATTAAAAAAAATAATTCGATTCATTAGTTTTTTTTAATTATTTTTTCAAAACATTATATTTGGCAATTTAAATAAGCTGGATTATTATCTGAAACTGAAATATTTTCCTCTATTTTAATCATATTTTTATTTTATTTTAGAGTTATGGATCATCAGTTATTTAATTAAAAAGAGCTTAATTAATATTATTTCCAAAAGTAATATTAAAGATTAAACAGTAATTATTAACAATAAATTATAATATATAATAAAAAAAACTCTAAAAACTAAATCATGAAATTATTAATAATTAAAAATTAATCTGGATCTACGTATTTAAGGAGATATTTTTTCTTATGCCTACATATAACCATCAGTTCATTTCTCTTGTTTAATCATCCCGGGTTATTCAAGTGTTTTAAGATGATCATTTTCTCAACCAAACTTAAGTTACATTAATCCCTTTTACCGTTATAAAACCTAACCCTTACTACAATACTCCAGTTAATTGAAGGGGAGTTGCTGGTATCTTTAAATTGCCAGAAATAATTAGAAAGAGCCGGGATACTTCTATATTTAATATTATTATTAATTATTTGGTGATCGCAAAAGTAAAACTTCCAAGGATTTTCGGTAACCAAAATAAAATCTAACATCGCTACCGAAAAATATCCTTATTATCGGTCATACATTGACCGTTTAATTGATAGATCGTATTCTTCCAGTAGTTGCATTTATTTTTAGAAAAATTAACGTTGTCTTTTTTGGAAATATATTTATTTAATATGGTGTTGTTATGCTGTTATACATCTATGGGTGTTACTAATGAACCTATAACAGATTATAATGTTATTTTTGTTTGTGAAAGGTTTAAATACAAATGGATTTATTTTAGGAATTTTTTACGAAATTATTTTTGACATTACCGATAAAAGTTGATTAAATGTTTTGTTTAGAGTGTTTCTGTCTTTCTTACTATCTTTTTCTTTTTTCAAATACTCTAAATTTACTTTATAATTGCTTAGTTCCAAAGTCTTTATATATATTTAGCTTTAACATTATCAAATATTTCCTTGTTGCTAGAGATGGTGGTTACTATAACTTGGACTGACTTATGTAAATTATCTAGAATTTTTTGGTGATGCTTTGAATCTTTACTAACGTATCCATGGTTAAATAGTTATTTTGTGTAACCATATTCAGAGCTAATGTTACATCTAGAAATCAGATCACTTTAGCATTGGTGGTAGTGGTAAAATGTAGTTCGTGATCATTAAAGAAATTAACTTCTATTTTCATTCGGTCTATATTACGAGGGCCAGTTCTATGGAGTAGAATTCCACCGTCATCTTAATATAATCCGGTGACTTTAATGTCGGACATAAATCTAAGTCACAACAACAGAATTCCAATAATATTATATGATTCTGCTGAATCATACGCACCCATAGCAACATTAAACTCTGGGTTGTTTCTCTTGGTCCACAGATAATCATTGAGGATAAATACAGGTTTTTGTGTCGGCTTTATAAATAATATTCGGATCGCTAAAAGGGCAGTAATTTTTACCTAGCTTTATAGTCACCGTTAGAAAGTTCTCGGTGATGGACAGGTAAAAGACACTAATGTGGAACTGAATGAATGTAATTTCCTTTTTCCTTTTTTTTTTTTGTTATTAAATCATTCTATGGCTTCCACTGTTTTCTACCATTGGTTAATTCCTAGAGCATTTTCTGGTGTACTTTCAAGCTCTTTCAAGGACGATTTTGCTGACTTTACAGATATTAATTTTTCTTGGGTTGACTTATCGGTATTGATAGTTGTTTAAAACCTAAACTTATGCTCTTTCACTGTAATAAAGGCTTGTTGTTTCTGTCATTTGTAGATTCTATCATCGATTTTTAGTTCAGTGGCTACTATTTTGGCTTCCATATTGATGTTGTTTTCCCAGTTGGTGGATGCCTTTTTATAAAAACTATTGACTTTCCTGTTAATAGCTTAAAAGTATATATTTGCGTCGACTTTGTAATCGTTACCCGTTTTATCTGACTTATCTTGATTATTTTATCAGATTTATTAATCATATAAACATTCTATCGCAGCTTTTGGTGTATATCGTTGGTAGCTTTACGGAATTTAATTTTCTCTATTAAAAGCTGTAGATCTTTATTAAAATGCAATTCCTCGCATGGTGGTGCTTTCTGGGACTTAAATCCATAGAGCTCGAGATTTTTAAAGCATTTCACCCCAATCAAGGCGAGAGTGTCACTAGCACGCAAAGGGTTACAGAGAGTGGGAGCAAAAGAGGCGTGATAGAGGAAAGGATGAAGAGAAGGACGGGGAATAAATCAGGGCATCTAGAGATGTCAATTGACATTGCATGTGAATATTTACAGATTATAGCTATCAGGGAAGAAAGTAAGAGGAAGGGAGTTCCACAGATGGGAAGTAAGTGACATGAAGCTATTAGAGTAGAAGAGGCGTTTCGACAGTGAAAAAGATGCCAACCTAGTAGCACGTTTAAATTCATGCAGTTTGGAAAACAGCGAAAGTAGCTTGTTGGAGTAGTTACTGCGAAAGTATTTGCAGAATAGACAGAGGGAAGCGACAAGTCTGTGAGAGAGCGACTGTAAATGAGATGCCAGATTAGGTCCAATCAGATTGCATATCTGTCTCTGGATTTTGTGGAAGACCTTAAGACGAACAGCGGAGATTCCAGACCATATATAGCAGCAATATTCTATGCAAGGGCGAATGGTTGATTTATAAACTTGAAGAATCGACTCGGGCGAGAAAAACTTTCTGGCGCGACACAGAGAACCAACTTTCCTTGCGGTAGATGAAGCTATTGATTCAATGTATTTGTTCCATCTCAACTCAACGGGTAGAGTGGCGCTCTCGTGTAGTTGGGCATCAGATATTCTAATGGCAGGCAAGGAGTTGCTATCCTCGTTCTTGCATTTAGAGAAGAAGAGCTTCCAATTCATTCTTTTACGACGCTTTCGATCTTGTATGAAACGGCCAGAGTTTATAGGATCTTTTATCAGGAACTATAATGATTTTAGTGGTGTAATACAAGTTGATACTTTCTATATTCCAATACTGGTTAGGATATAAATTATAATTACTTTATAACACCTATGACAGTACACAACTAAAAAGAGCAAAATGTAAATATGAATATAAGAATTGTACATACAGTGTCGGCGCTAATTAAACAGTGCTTGATCTCAGTCTCCTTGTTTAACTTTATGTATGCTACCATATTCCTTACCTTGAGTTCATCTTCAGGATTGCAAGTGTTTTGCTCGCGTCTCGCTCAACTACTCCCAGCATATCATAATCAAGTGGGTTGCAGTCTTGGGGGTTAGGTGTCCAGATGTAAGTGGTGATATCGTATCAGGAATTGACTGATAGACATAACTGGGTCCTCCTGCTCTTGTGAAATGGTGTAGAGCCCTGTTGCCAGTAGCCACCTTCTTCACCCAGGGCAGCACTACTTCTTCAAGCACTTGATGTAGGCTACTGTGTTGGGCCTGAGCCCCAACTGGGAAGATGAATGGAGACATAACGTTGCCATCACTAGTAATTATTCCAAACACCATGATGCTGACAGGATATATCATCGAAATCTTCTGAATTATCGGCACTGTCTTCAGATAGACAACCCCAAAACTCTGAAATGTTCGTATTTGAGCTTGCATCGCGTATGCCAAGCAGTAAAGCATGCTGTTTCCAAATTTCTAGTACGGTGAATTGCGTCATGGTGCTCTTTTTCGCACAGACGGTGCTGTACTTGCAGTCGAAAAAATCAAAACAAACAACGCGCATGCTAGAAAGAAAATCAAATAGCGACAATTTACTCATCGCACCATGTATATATATATGTGTGTGTGGCAGGGAGTAAAAATGCACATATTACTAAAAATAGATTTGTCAAAATTCAATATGTATTAAAAGAAGAGCAATTTTTATTAGCCGACGAAATAAAATAAAGTAAATAATAATTAAAATTTAAAATTTCCTCAGCAAGAAGAACACGCTTTCTTTTATTCACTTATTACAATGAGCATTCACTGTTGTTTATTTGAACTTTCAATTCCCCCAAAAATATATTTCTGACGTCCTTAAATTTAAAAAATTCTGGACGACTAAGGAGAATTTTACTTCTGTATAAAAATATTAATTGCAAAATAAAAATCTTTACATTTGGCTTGATAAAGTCCGTCAGAGGACGAAACGCGACGAGAAAGAAAAGCTTTACGTTTTTATTCATATATATTTATATTTATTCATATATATATATATATATATATATATATATATATATATATATATATATATATATATATATATGCGTGTTGTAACAGTATTTTGATAAAGGGTTCCTGATTTACACACGTGACCTGAAATCTATTCAAATTCCATTAAAAATTTTATTACATTTTTATGAATTTAAAGTACAGGATATTTTTATGTGAAGTTGTCCTCATGTCAAAAAAAAATAAATAAATAAATAAAAAGGATTTCATTTGTTAAAAAATAAATTGGACGACTCAATAGTAAATACGAAACTCCCTGTTATATAAGCATTGTAAAACTGAAAATTCAGTAAATTATAAAACTTCCAGCATCAATGTTCAAAGTTGTTTATAAAAATTTCTACTTTAGATTAAAAACATTCTTCCTTGTAAAATCGAACCAAATTGCTGATTCGAATTTTCGGCGCTGGGAGAGGATATTTTACCTTTTCGTTAATAAGCTGTTACGTACCCAAATACATTGCATAATATTTCACTTTTTACATAGACACTTTTTCGTGATCTGTTCCTATTCACCTTTCTCTGAGAAATATCTACTTTAGAGGTGTTTGATTCTATAGCAGGATATCTAGCAAACGCCCCACGCGGTCAGATGTTGCACAAGGCCGAATTTAATGTAGAGTATCCGAGTCCCTAGACTCGGTCAAAAATACCCCGTAGACCCTGTATCGTTTTATACGGGGTCGGGTTTCTGTTTCCCGAGACGCAATTCTACCCTTCGACATAGCCTCGCCTGGGGATCCTCTCTGCCCGGAGGCAGAGAGATTGACCAGCAAAGCTGGAGACGAATCTCCAACTGTTTGATTCCATGGCATTGGTGGGGACTATAGTCCGATATGTGGATGAATAAACATTGATGATGTAAATCTTGCAAATGTATTTTGCATATTTTAATTCATTGCCAAATTGGTAAAATAATTTTGAAAAATTTGTTGAGATTTAAGTCATGTTCTATATTAGAGTTTTAAAGTTTTGTTTTCTGTACATCGATATATGTTAGATCAAATCAATAAATCATTACCCCGGTGTTATGTTAGATCAAATCAATACCTATATACCACGATGGTATATCATGTTAAATCAATACATATACACGCCGATGATTGGATACGTCAGATCAATGCCTCCGTTCTCCGATGATATGATGCGTCAAATCAAAACCATCCGGACCCCGATTTATGTTTTGTCATATCAATACATCTGTACCCCTATTATATGGTACCTCAAATCAATGCATCAATTCTCATATGAAAATAAAAAATGGATTTAATTTCCATTAAAAAAAGTGGAATTTTCAGTCGAAGGGAACAACCATGATTGTGGTATATATTTTCCTGATCTAATTAATCTTAATAATCAGGTACAACAGAGTACGCCTCTATCAGTCGTGATTCTCATAATGAATGCAATTCAAGTCACACATTTTTTAATTATTAAGAAAAAGATTTCTCAAAAAATAAGGGTATTATATAAAACATTTAATCGCGATGATAATTTATCTTTGTTATAGGTTTGCTCTGAAAATATATCGTAAAGGATTATCAATAGTCGAGAAATAATAAATAAGTTTTGGATTACTAGGGTTAAAATTTTCGTTGAAACTCCGCGGACATGTTTAAAAAGCCAAAAGAAATGCTGAGATAAGTGCGGGAAATCGTACGAAGAGTGCTATTAACCAAACCCTATATAAGATATTTTTTTTTAATATTAAATGGATCATTTCGAATATACCTCGTGTATCTCTCTCTCTCTATCTCTCTCTCTCTCACTCACTCTCTCACTCTCTACAGGGTGTCAATATAGTTCGTGTAAAGTTATATTTGTTTTTAAAGTGCATACCCTGTTTGTGTGTGTGCGTGTGTGTGTGTATATATATATAGATATATATACACATATATATGTGTGTGGGGGTGTATATGTATGTGTATATATATATATATATATATACGCATACATATACACCCCCCACACACACATATATATATATATATATATATATATATATATATATATATATATATATATATAGACAGAGAGAGAAAGTAACCATATTGTTCAAAATTTGAAATATTTATATCCATAGGGGAAGGGCAGGTGATATATGGAATCAATGTGTGTCTGTAAAAATAGCCATAGGAATCAACACATACATTTAATCTTTTGGAGACCAGTCGGTTTTAATAATCTCCTACGAGACAGAATAACCAACTTTAAAAAATGATTTCTATACTGAAAGCAAATTAAAGTGACAGTTTCCTCTCATCAAGGAAAATACAACTCCTAGTATAAAGCTATTATATAACTAATTTAACAGCGACGACAATAATTTATTCTTCTTACAGATTTATTATGAAAATATAAATTATAATGCATGATTATTAATGATCAGAAAATAAAGCTAGTGTTTCTGATATAATAGCCTTTATTTTAATTGGTATAATTTCTAATTATCTGAATACATAAATCGATTTTAATTGACTTTAAGTCAATCATTACTGAAACAATTGGCTTATTTCATACGTAAATTAAATACATTGTTATGGAATTGACTAGAGAAATGCATTGTAAACTATTTTACTGACTAAATCTATAGCGTCTGGAATTACTAACGGGATCCATCACTTTATAGGAAGTTAGGGAGAGTCATTGGTTAATATTTAACAAAAATGTTAATAAGATAAGGAGGATGTTATATGCATGTTGTAAGCAGGTATCATTAATTGATTTCCTCTTCTACCACAACCACGTTCTAATGAGAGAACCACGTTCTAATGAGAGAGTATGGAGACAGTCCGTTTAAAGTTATTATGCAAATCACATCAACCTTTGTAACTTGAATTTGCATTGAAGTTTTAAAACATTAAGTTAGGCGTCAAAAGAAAACTTGAGTTAAATATTTAGGTAGTTTCAACATGTTTATTAAAATTATTGGATGAATTAAAAAAGCTGCAGTCTGAACTTATTATACAAAACAAAAAAAAACTTTTTACTTCGATAATAATTATTGATAAACCCCTATAATTAAACAAACATGTATGATAAGTCATTGAAGCATTTTCATCTTAATATCGGGACATTTTTTCTCAGTAAAAACCAACAAATCCACTGATTTTTAATTTTATTTTACTTTATCGGGTTCAATTCTCGAAATAGTGGTTTCAATTGCTTCATATAGGCCTACTTTGATCTCATGTTATTTGCCACCTTCATATAATTTCATTTTCATAATTGACCATAGATTTTCAATCAGATTCAAGCTGGATTTGATAGTAGTCATTCCATTATCCTCTCTACTTTAAATCGTGTACGCTCTCAAATTCCACGGATAACCTCAAATACATGAGAAAGGGCATTATTGTGCATAGTTACATAATTCGTATTGAAACTGTGAGTCTGCGATATGAACCCTTCAAACAAAGCCTTGTCCATTAATTCGAAACCATTCTTCAGTTTAACAACTTCATCAATACTGAACGGACGAATAATGGTTTGGCCGACAAATGAAGAATGTAGCTCCTCAAAATATTTGGCTGGGCAATAGCGATAGAATAGGGAGGGACTTGTGAAACTGTTCCGCGGAGAAAAGGGCACTAGTGTTAAAATATTCCATGCACACACAAAGCCTCGAAAACATTTCTGAACTTGTAATCTTTCTATAACGAAATTACAGAAATCTATGTCTTCTCCGTCTTCTTCTCCGTAGTCGTCGTCGTCGTCGTCGTCGTCGTCGTCTTCTGCTGCTCAGTCTTACACTGCAGTCGACACCGAACCGAACAACACGTATGATTTATTTTATTTTATATTTATTTATTTATTTTTTTTTTTTTTATTTATTTATTTATTTATTTATTTATTTTTTTTTTTTTTTTTTTTTTTTTTTTTTCACACAACTGAACAACTCACACTTTACCCTCGCAAACTCTCAGCTTTTATGCTGGTGAGGAATACACTTATGCAAATGAATATGGACCTCGCTCCCAATCTGGTCGCGCACGCGCACTGCCAGTTTTGTGTTCGCCGCCATGATGTTTGCCTCGTCAAACGTTCACTCCTACATTTGTTACAGAACTCTATCAAGAATCAAGTGAGCACTATGTACTTCCATTTCAAAGATGTCATCAATAATCCATATTTGGTATGATCTGGTTCCTGTAAAGACAGAGTATAGCATCAGGAGTCAGTAACAGAGCGGCAAAAAAGGGGATATTTTACAACATCTTGAACGGCGGACAGTATATATGATTTCCATTAGAGGTGGTATTAAACGCGATCCAATGGGGGTTCAAAGCAAGGACCCTAATTTACAGTAAATCCCTTCATTATGATAGATGAAAAATAAGGCTTACGTCAGTGATGACGAAATATTATTTGTTTTGGTTTGGAGGTATTGATTGTTACAAGTCGGTTTATCTCCCCTTGATCTGTTAGAGCAAGCTCAGAAGCGAGATCATGCTTATCATCTGCATAGACGCCTACTAATAATCTAAATATGTTGTTCGGCAATTTTTTAAATCAAATATAAAAAAAATATTAACGCTTATACAACGAAACCTATTTTATTTTTCACACCTTCTAAATGAAGTAACTCTCTTGTGATCAATATGAAAGTGTAAAATTGTATTTATGGCGTATAAACTGGAGAGTTAACACTGCGTATTTATTCATCATGTGTTATACAATATGAAAGCTAATATACAGTCACGTAAACTTTCCTTAATATTTCTGCGTATATCTTGAATTCTACAGCTAGATTTATATGTATAGACAAATTAGCTTAGTCTTCGAGCAGAGGTATAATAATTGACTGTGATAATAATTAACTTTGCAGATGTTTATTAGTTGATTAATTTCTGTGAAAGTACTGAATTCCATATTGAGTTCATAATATACTTTTATCCAGAGATAGAGAAAAAGTCGGGTTATAATTTTAATGTTAGGAATTTGAATGGGATACGAAATTTGTTTATGTACGACAGAATGCTGTGAAAATAGGACGGATTAAACAATTTCACAAAGGTAGAAAAATAAGGTTTAGTTAGTTAAATACTGATTATGGGGGAAAAAATTAGCGTAACTTCTCTATTTATAATCGTTAGATTATTGGACAAAATCCTACACGACCTACGCTACTAATGGTCTTAGTATTAATCCCTCTAAGCAACCATTCCCGACGACGTTTCTATTTTAATTGAAGTTTATCATCATAACAATCATGCATGTTTAAAAAAAGCTACACACAGTCACACAAGAAGAAAAGGCAAATGTACACATACATATAATATCATAAATATTTATAATTCCACATATCTTATATATAAAGTAAAGTGTATGTGTGTGTGTGTGTGTGTGCAAGCAACTACTGGTCCGATTTCAATGCACATTCAAAAGCCCTATAAAAGTTAGGCGCATGGAACGATTTTCTTTGAGCTCAGATCAAAGGTTGCCAGATTATGCGAGAATAAAAAAATATATATTAATATATTATACTAGCCATTATCGTCGCTTTCATGCTTTAAGGGGAGTAATGCTTATTTTCCTTTTGTATCACAGTTCACGTTTTATTATAAAGTAGCTTAAAAGCCGCTCTAGCGGGCGGCATTTCAGCTAGCTCCTCTGGAGGACTCTTGGTTTAGCCATCATCACAATAGCTAGGGAGTTGTAAATGCGATAGGCGTCAATAAACTACAGAAGTACTCAAAAATGATCGCTGTATTTAAGTAGTGAATTTATGTTTAAGCTTACCTTTTAAAAGTTCAACGATAATTCTTCTGCTGCCACTTAATTTAAAGACGATTTGGTGTACGTAGATCCATATTTTCCGTTTTTATTCCATGGGTGACAGAACAGCGGACAATTTATGAGATAAAATTAATATAGTGTAAAGATGGGAAAAATAGAAATTAGAATTAGCCATGCATTCAACATTTGAAGAGTTAGAGAAACATAATAGCTAATTAAGTAAATCATATATTATGGAATCTACATGAATAAATGCGAAATTGGAGCTCAAATCGCCCATGAATTCTCAGATTAAAAAGCCTCGGCTCTAATTTAGAATAATTTAAACACCGCATTTACTCTGTCTCACCCCTAAGACGAGATGCAACACATGGTCAATTTTTAAGGTAGGGGCCAGAGCGCATACACCCGGGCTAGGAACAAAAATTCCCGAGCCCTCGCATCTGTCGTTTGCGCTGTCCTCGGTGCGTGCACTGATCCCGATCTCTAGTGCAATGAGGGGGCGCAGCAGCTCTTAGAGACGCAACTGAGAGATGATAAATAGGGTGTTACAAACAGAGAGAGAGAGAGAGAGAGAGAGAGAGAAATTTGTATTTACTTGACCCCCGTCCTTCACAAAAACACACGGGCCGCTGGTCTTAACTAGTCAGTCGGTCCATGCTGTGATACTACCAGCGGAGGGACGAATCCCTGTGACCGGTAAGATTATTTATTTCGTAAAAATGCAAATTTCTGGCACAAGGCCGAAGGGAGAGGCTGGTCTTCATTAGCTATCCTCGTCCTAGTTAATCAGAATCACGACCCATTCATTCATTACAATTTATCCATTCACCACAAGGATTCATCCATCACCACTCAGTCTTGCATATGGCATAATAGCGCAAATTCGCAAGGGACCTCCAGAACATCAAATGAAGAAAAATTTAATTTCATTGTCCATAAAGTTAATTTATATCAACATTTCATGATTTATTAAATGATGGGGTGGGAGAATGAAACTAGAAAACAAATAAAAATGAAACACAAGGATATAACTAAAACTAAACTATGTTAATAGCACCCGTCTATCCCTCAAAATAATAAGACTGGTCGCTGTATTCTTTCGATAGACAAAATCAAGAATCACACTCACTAGATGGAAAGAAGAAGGATAAAAATAAATGACGGAAAGAGGGAAAATCAAAGGCTGAACCAAACAGGAAGAAAAATGGGGACAAAAACAAACTAGGGGTGGTTAGAAATCTCGACATGGTCCATAACAAAAGAGAATGCTGGGAAACAGGCCGGTAACAAGACTTATTCCCATTAACTAGGATAACATAACAGTGTGTAACTTAACCAGTGGAGGGTTCGAAGGAAACCTACCCGTTTCATTAAGGGAGAAAATTAAGGTTAGTCCCATACACACGAAACAGACTCGCCTCAGTCACCCACCTTTCGCTGAAATGTGTCGAAATCAAACGCTTACCCTAAGCTGATACTTAATGAAAACAACTTAAACCTGATGTGAATAGCGTTCAACCCGCAAGGTTCCCTCATTTCGCGACGTCCACATGATCATCCTTGCCAAAGCTAGCAACGTAAAAAACACTACCCGTTTTACCCCGGAGAACGGAGGCAACACCTTGTCACACGCGTATGCGAGATCGATGGACACGAGCTGATCGGGAGCGATACGAGCCGTCAACTCGCCGACATACTCCAAGAAAGGGCGCACCTGATTAAAATGGTAGAAAGAGGGCGAAGCCGTTTCCTCTAAGTCAAGGTCACGCCGGTAACAGTTTGGTAAATCTACCTGACACCATCTGAAGAGTACGTCATTGAGAGGTAGCATGTTCCGACTCAATCGCCAGCTAAGCGAAAACTCAGGGTTGCTGAGATAATTCACCGCTGGCGGCCAAGACCAGAAAGGGCACAACTCTGATGCCAACAAGTCGAGCCGGTCAAAAAGAGGATCCTTCGCGACCCTCTCCCTATATTCATGATACAATAGTCTCCGGATAGAAGATGTCTGAGCGCGCGTGCATACGTACATATATGTGAGAGAGAAACAATGCAACTGACGAAAGAAGTTCCCCACAAAATCCGACATTGAATACGCGAAGACACACGGATATGCATATACGCCCAGTCACACACTATTCATTTATATTTTTGTGAGCTGCAATGCGTGAAAGTTAGTGTATGTATGTCTGCGTACGTATGAGTGGCGTTCCGACGAAATTTTCCCTACCACTACCGCAAAAACACCGATATACCCAACCATATATAAATCCCAAAAATAAAAAAATAAAAATTAATCAGTTTGTCAGACGATCGCAAATAGCGTGAAGCCTAGGGTCACAAATTCACATCTATCTATCTATCTATCTATCTATCTATCTATCTATCTATCTATCTATCTATTTACCCCTCTCTCTCTCTCTCTATATATATATATATATATATATATATATATATATATATATATATATATATATATATATATATATATACTGTAAATGCATAAACGGAGTCAAATGAAACATGCAGCTTGAAGGAGACATTTTGCATTGCTTTGACTCAGCTCTAACTTAATGTCTTTGTCAAGAAGCCATCTGTCCGCGTCTACTGATCACAAAGTTGGCTAAAATGTCACATTAAGAGTGGGACATCAGATTGAATTTAAATGTCGCCGTCAACAACAGGTCGTGATTTGTACCTGGAGTCATAAGCAATGTAGCAACAAGTCTTCGATCACCAGTCAGGGGAAGTGCATGAAACCAGCCCTGAGAACACAATACAAGCAATTACCCAAAATAAATTTGGCACCAGTGTTGCAGAACTTTTAAAAGCCTTTTTTTTTCTTTTAGGAATCATTGCAGAGGGCGGCAGTGGCAGCTATGCCACAGCGTCGAACGTCAATATCTATCTATCTATCTATCTATCTATCTATCTATCTATCTATCTATCTATCTATCTATCCCAGTCTGTTCATATCTATCTATCTCAGTCTGTTCGTATCTATCTATCTATCTATCTATCTATCTATCTATCTATCTATCTATCTATAACGGTCAGTCGAAATCCAGCATCCGAGGATTGCTCTGTGCATGAAATTCAGCGTCGAAATGTTAAGGGAAAAATGTATACTTTTAATGTTATATTATATCGAGCTCTATTTTATTCCCATCTGCATTCCACCTACAATATATATATATATATATATATATATATATATATATATATATATATATATTAAACTCTATTTTTTCTATCTGTCTGTGCAAACACACACACACACATAAACACAAAAACACGCGCGCAAAGGCATATACAGACACATAGACAGACAAAGATATATATATATATATATATATATATATATATATATATATATATATATATATATATATATATATATATATATATATATATTTTGTTTGTTTGAATAAAAACAGACCACGTTAACGTTCCATGTAATAAATTATTTCACCATAACCCCTTTAACAGGGCTCTGGATCATCAGACTTTACTTTCAAAAATTGAAAGATAGATATATGCAGGGTGACCATAGAGTTCGTGTGCACTTTAAAAAAATTATAGCTTTATTTGTATTTGCGATAGAAATAATTTGTAAAAAGGATTAGTAAGAAGTAAATTTATCTTTTTAAAAGTTTTATTGAAATTTTATTTAAGTTTCTACATATCCTCCATCATTAGCAATACAAAAGGTAATACGATTTTGCAGTTCACGGAAAACATTTGCCAACTGATTTACAGTAATTCCTGAAATCACATTAGTTATTTTATCTTTCAAATTTTCTAATGAACAACATTTGCTTGCATACACATTTGTTTTCACATGTCCCCATGAAAAATCTAATGGAGTCAAATCTGGTGAACGTGGAGGCTAATAAAATGGTTAACCCCTTCCGATCCATCTCTTAGGAAATTCCTGATTTAGAAACTTTCTAACACGCAAAACAATGTGACAAGGAGCTCGATCTTCTTGAAACAGTCTATTATAACATCTTTTACAGATTATTTCTATCACAAATACAAATAAAGTTATAATTTGTTTAAAGTGCACACGAACTTTATGGACACCCTGTATATATATATATATATATATATATATATATATATATATATATATATATATATATATATATATATATGAAGAAAAATATACGGAAAAAACAAACAAAAATCCTTATATGCAATAATGCTGTTTTAATGATAATATGTCAACGTCGGACGTCTCGGTTTAAAAAACCATCTTCAGGACATATTCATAAAATATAATTAACATCAATTGAACATGACAAAGACGATGGGCACAAGAACAAGACTTATCCAAACAGATATAGATTTTTGTATTTTCGGATAAGCTTGAAGTCTTCCATGTTATAAAGTGAATTCTGGTTTGTATTTCCAGTAGACAGTATGTAAGCAAATATATGGATATAGATCCGACAGTACATTTTTTATACGGTCCTCTCATAATTACAGAAGAGTTTCTTATTGTATTTATTAAAGGGAGAAAGAAAATTATGTTGATGCATTTTCAGAAATATAGTCTTAAGATATGCTATATTTATGGAATAAAGTGCTCAATATCAGAGATATAGCGTGTGTAAATATAAAAGTGAACATAGAAGTCAACACTCTATGTGTCTTTCAGCCACGGGATGACACAGCGTTTCTGACTCCACATGTATGAAAGTTAATTTTCAGATGATCTCAGCAATTTTTGTCTTTCACAACCATGAACACTACAATACTTACTCTATAATTAACAACTGATGAGGACATTATGCAATGTCGAAAGTTCTCGGAGAATAAATAAACAATCAATCAACATAGTATTTTCTTCTCGTCTTTCAATAAGCACACAAAAAGCTCATTCGTAAGTATGAAAGGATCCTATCCTATATATATATATATATATATATATATATATATATATATATATATATATATATATATATATAATCGGAAATACCGTTGTTTAATATAAGAACAACATATGTCCATGGATAGAGACTTGGGGAATCTGCATTAATTTGAAATGGTCCAGAAACGTACCCTTTCGACAACACCTTCATTACATGATTTTTAGGAACGGTTAGATGAAGCCTAATGTTTGTTCATAGACACCGTTGCCCTTAGTATGTGGAGAAGTCCAGCATGCCAAACCCTGTCGAACTTTTTTTACAAGAATAATCCTATATACTGTATCTGAACCAAGGCTAATGCTATATTAAATAATTTATATTATTATAAAAGCTATGAAAAATACTATTCCCAAATTTATAAAAATGGCAATGAATTAAAGAACTATAAAATTGTAATAAGCACATAACGGCGAGTAACAGTATATATAAATTTTGAAAAATGTATTTTCTCTCCATTTTCTTCATTTGTCTTCGCTCCATAAAATAAGTCAACGGCAGATGAATTCATAGACGTTTTCTATATATTTGTCAACAAGTGTGTAGAACAATATTTAGTAAAATGTTTATTTAACGGAATAATTTGGCAAAATTTAACAAATATAGCCGCAAAAAAGAGAGTATACAGTAATACCGGTGAAAAAAAGCGTTTTTCTCACAGTTTTTTGTGGGTTTATTGTTTAAACATTTGCCAACATACCAATGGAAATTTACAATAACTCAAATTGTACTTGTAATAGTTAATCTAGATTTTATCGATTACTAGCTTGTCTACATACCTATTCGATGCTTCATCACAGCTGATACGATATTATTTTCCCTACAGATGTTTGAATTCTTCACTACTGAAGCTTTTTCCTGTCGGTAAAAGATCTTCATTCAAAAACGGTGCCTCATTGTGGATTAGTTAAAAAAGCGTTTAATTGAAGAATATTAAGTTAAGTGAGTTAGATGTTACTCGATACAAGGAAACGCGTCTCTTAGACCAGAAAATAAAAGAAGCTTCCAGTTCCAAATCTGAATTCAAAATCCGAACAGCATGCCACAATTTACTTAATTTCTTTCTATACCTTGGGGAATCTAATAATTTAGGGAGATCAATGAATAGTTCGGTGCTGGCAAAGTAAAAACATTGGCACAGCTGCAAAAACAACATAGGAAGATGAATGTGTTCCTTTTGACACTCTCGGGAAATAGGTGAAAACGTACAGTGGAATAGCGCTGGTTTTTATCGAGATGTATATCTAGTCCAATACTTTTACTCGCATCTTGAGCGCTTATAAAAAAAAAACGTAGTTATCAGCAATTATTTATAAGATTTACAAGAGAACAGTTCGCCAGTGTAATGTGTTCAATTCACACAGATAGCAAGGTCATAGTTAATACCAATGTAAATTAAGCTTAATAAATAACTAATTAACTCAGATCTGCATATTTCCCCTCTCACATTGTCATATATATATATATATATATATATATATATATATATATATATATATATATATGAAGAAATATAGTCTTATGGCGTGCTATATTTATGGGATAAAGTGCTCAATATCGGAGATAGAGCGTGTGTAAATATAAAAGTGAGCATAGAAGTCAACACTTAGAGGCGACAGTCTGTTTCATTCTATATGCAATCATCATGCAATCGTCAAGTGTCCTGACGATTGCATATAGCATGAACCAGACTGTCGCCTCTAAGTGTTGCCTTCTATGTTCACTATATATATATATATGTGTGTGTGTGTGCGTGTTAATGGTCAATATATATATATATATATATATATATATATATATATATATATATATATGTATATATATATATATATGTATATATATATATATATTTATATATATATATATATATATATATATATATATATATATATATATATATATATATATATATATACGTAAATTCCCAATTGGATAGAATCCAGGTGGAACTCAATGTCGACGACAGAGTAAGAATATAATATAAAAGGCTCAAACACTAATATTCCATGGTTATAATTTCTTACATTGGAATCGTAATCATGATTCAATTCATCCGACCTACAAATTTAAAAAGAAATCGGAATATATATGTGATATTTTTCCGTTTATTTTTTAATTTGTAGGTCCGATGATTTGGATCGTGATTACGATTCCAATGTAAGAAATTATAACCATGGAATATTAGTGTTTGAGCCTATATATATATATATATATATATATATATATATATATATATATATATATATTATTATTATTATTATTATTATTATTATTATTAACCAGTTATTGGGCAGAGAAAATAAGTCGAGGGCAGATGAATTCATTGACGTTTTCTATATAATTGGCAACGAGAGTGTTAAACACTATTTAGTACAATGTTTATTTACAGGAATATTTTGGCAAAGTTTAACAAATATAGCCGCAAAAAAGGAAGTATACAGAAATACGGGTGAAAAAAGCGTCTTAATTCAAACCAGAAAACATTTGTATTAAAAAGTGCTCAATATGAGTATAAAGAGCATGGAAATTTTAACATGCGGAACTTTTAAATTTAAGATAATTAGGAGAACAACCAATCATACTCTCTTGGTTTCAGCCTTTTGGTAAACGTAGGCGATAAGGACCAAATGCTCTTTTCATATATAAGCAGTAATTTGGACTTTGTTAACCGGAAGGTTCTCTGTGGGCGAATGTTTAACAACACGTCAGGCCAAATGACGTTTTCCTATGGGATACAGGTTCGTTTCCTGTCGGAGGACGCGTAATTTCTCGAACATTCATGCCGCTAAATGTAATTAATTAGTTTAATTATAGCATCGCATTTGCTTAAATAAGTTGTACCTTAAAAAAAACGTATAAAATATATATATTAAAATATTTGTCGGATTTAATCCATTTCATCTTCATATGTTTATGCTTGTTTGAATAATTTAGACATGTTTATTTATTTTCATTGTAATCCTCTCAAATTCATGGAGCAATTTGTTAGTGCTGTTGTTAAACTGATTAAGAAGGCGCCATAATTTTTCTGATTTTTTTATTTTCCCAAGTTCTTTCAATCTAATCCTAGATTATCTTCAGGGGTCAGTTTGCATTAAAACAAATCACAACTATCAACTACATTAATTTTTTTTGTCTTAGTACTTGATAAAATAATAAAAATCGAGAAAAACTACGGTATCTTTCTTAATCAGTTTATTAACAGCACTAAGAAATCGATTCGTGAATTTGAGAGGATTAAAATAAGAAGAAACACAATGTGTCTATATTATTCACCCAAGCATATTTCAATGAAAATATGCTGCCTAAACACACACACACACACCCACACACACATACACACACACATATATATATATGTGTGTGTGTGTGTGTGTGCGCGCGCGCGCGAATGTGTGTGTGTGCGTGTTTGTGGAGGTACGTAGAGGGGGAGAGGAGAGGGGGGAGTGAGAAGGATTCTTTTATGTTCTCGATCGCAATAAGATTTTTTGTTACTCATAGGCTTGTCACGATTTAATAAGTTCTAAAACCGTATTATATTATACGTTCAGGATATTGAGCAATGTATTCAACAAAAACGACAATAAACTCTATATACTTGCCAGTGTAATGTGTTCAATTCACGCAGATAGCACGGCTATGGTCAGTGCCAATCTAAAATACGCCTATAAATAACCAATCGATTAGAGAGAGGGACATAATAGGCAGATGAAGAAATTCGAGAAATAAACAAACAATAAAATAATAACATTGATAATAAAACTACTAATATTTGTATACTAGTAAGCCTTTTGACTAATTAGAAGCATGATGAGAAAGATGTTAGAATTTCAGCGAGAAATAAAAAAAAAAATGAAATAAGACTTTTTTTTAAGAACGATGTGTTCAATGAAACTTGTGATGTGCTATGTCGGAATTCTGATTCACAAAACTATCGTTTGACCGGACAGGTGGATTTTGCGAATTAAGGTCATACCATACATTTTGTTTAGGTTTTTGATAATGTTCTCGATTGAGAGGTTGGTGGCTTTGTCTGTGATTAATTTGGGAGGGCCCTGTAAATTTGGGGTTAGTGTAGAATGTAGCTGGTTTATGTTTCTACGGAACTAAAGTCTTGCTTTCTCGTCTAAGAAGGATTCAATTTGCAACGTGCCAATGACTCAAAACGTATCTTAAAAGCCACTTGATAATTTATATTTGAATTTTTGGGGTGAAATTCATTATTTTAAACTGAGACTATTGTACACATTTGTTTGTTGATATTATCCCTTTTTCCTAAATCTGAAAACATCGTTCCATATAAACGCTTACAAGATTAAGTCGTCTGAGAAAAGTTTCAACACTAAAAAAAAAACAAAAAATCCAGTAAGAAATTGTAGTCAAGCAGAAATCGATCCTGAAACTCTTGGACAGATTTGAAGAATACTGGGACATATATACACGTTTTATCATTTTGTAGAGCGCTGAAACGGCAAGGATTTTATGGAGAACAAAAATACGATGAAAAAATCAAGTAAAGATCTTTAATATTCGTTAAACAAATGTTTGGAATCAGTTGAATGTGTACAGGAATATGGATGTTTGGTCAGAGGGGGAAATATTTGCACTTTTAGGGCATAATATTTTTGCGATGCCACTGAATACTTGTTGTCACTCTCGTAATGCTCGTTGTAGTAGAGACTTTGTAATCGCAGATATAACTATAGTAACGCCGTTGAACAATACTGGTGTCAGACGCCTTCGAATAACACTCGCACAAATGGTACTTACTCGATAATACTTGCTCGAACATCAATCCATATAGTGAAATAGTATAGAGAAATAGTATATTGAATAGAGTAGAGAATAGCGCGCCGTATAATAATAGAGGACACGGTAGAAATAAAGATCCGAATAGTAATAAATGTTGGACTAGAAATTACGATCAATTTAATCGTCACGCGACTGCCTATAATATGCGTCTCCTCTATGGTTATGTGATCTACTTAATTCTAGTTAATTCAATAACGGAATCGCCTCTCTATACTCTCTAGCGATCTATGTTCCAACTTAAGTGTTCGAAACGACACTTTATTCCTGTATAACCAATAGATAACGATAAAACGTGCAATCTCAAAAGAGAATTATATGTTAAATATTATATACCTTATCACAGTAAGTATCGTGAAATGCACCAGGATTGAGGGCCAAATGCATTTGCTAAACAGCCGGGCCATGCTTTCTCATCTAGGAAGGATTCAATTTGCAACGTGCCAATGATGCGAAACGTATCTTAAAAAACACTTTTTTCATTATTTTAAACTCAGACTATTGTCCACATTTGTTTGTTGATATTATCAAATCGTTTCCGTCGTTATGCTGTCCGGCATTCATCAGATATTTTTCTATTCAAGTAACCTTCGGACTGAAACCTTTTATTTAAAATCTACGTCGATAGAGTGTCCTCGTTCCATAGACTGATATCCCTGGACGTTGTGATAATAACCACTTCCTTTTTAAGAAGAACAAGTCAAGAAGAATGAAATAGTCTTCTTTGTCGACCGATCTAAACCCGATGGAAAAATTGTGGCAAGAAAATGCTGTCCATAAAATGAATCCACCGGATTTTGTATTGGCGAATGCTTCAAAATAAAAGTCGAGATATTTAAAACCTTTTTCGACGGATGCAAGTGTTATCTACGACTAGTGACCGGTGACAAAGAAGCCTCAAATAATGATTAGCTGAGCGTTTGAATATTTCGCAAACATTATTAGAATAAAGTATTGATAATTGCAGGAAATAAAATATACGATATTAATAATACTCACTGATTGATTATCAATTCATGTATTGGACATCTTTTACTTTCGTTGAATTGATTACATTATAATAATATAAATCAATAAATAGATTGAAAACAATAAAAGTATAAAATTATCATCATATGTATGGAAGCATTTATTTTTATTTATTGTTATTATTATCTTTGTAGTAAAATAATTGAAATATAAATAATAGAAGAAATTGATCAAAAGAGAAAATAACTCAGTATGACGTAAATGCTTAGAGAGTGCTTTAATCATAAGGTCATCAACAATAAATTCGCGTCTTGGCTCTTCCAACATTTCACCATTCCTGGCAGATATCAAAGTGTAGAATATCTACTTCCAAAAGTGATGGAAAAAAAAAGACTGTAAATGAATTCGACTGTAAAAATTCTAATTCCCAGCACCCCTCTGCCGTACGCATGTGTAGTCGTATTAAATTAACAAATTTAGTCCGATGAAGTCCTGAAGGACGAAACGCGTCGCAAGTAAACATTTTCCACGTGGTCATAAAATTCCCCCAATAATGGTCTTGATATATAAAGTATATAACTTTACCTCATACACACACACACACACTCATATATATATATATATATATATATATATATATATATATATATATATATATATATATATATATATATATATATATGTGTGTGTGTGTGTGTGTGTGTGTGTGTGTGGGCGCGCCTGTGTATGTGTG
This sequence comes from Acanthosepion lycidas, assembly GCA_963932145.1. Classification (NCBI taxonomy): domain Eukaryota; kingdom Metazoa; phylum Mollusca; class Cephalopoda; order Sepiida; family Sepiidae; genus Acanthosepion; species Acanthosepion lycidas. The sequence continues at coordinate 10,013,390 of OZ010592.1, read as the reverse complement.
TCTGTGTCTGTGTATAATATAAAAGACTCAAACACTAATACTCCATGGTTATAAATTATTACATTGGACTCGTAATCACGATCCAATTCATCAGACCTACAAATTCAAAAAAAAAAAAAAAAAAATCTTGTTTGAATTTGTAGTTCTGATGAATTGGATTGTGACTACGAGTTCAATGTAATAAATTTTAACCATAGAATATTAGTGTTTGAGACTTTTATATTATATTTTTGCTCTGTCCTGAACATTGAGCTCTACATGGATTCTATCCTATTGGCTATATATATATATATACATATATACATATTAAAAAGAAGAGAAGAGAGGTGCCATAATTCCATAATTTTACTGCAGATGTTTCTGGTCTCGCGATCGTCTTCAGGTAAAAGGCGGAGATTTTCACATATAAAAAATAATTAATTTTTTCCTTATGTTTTTCAATGTTAAATATTCCCGATATGAGACATTCTCTATTTTTGTGTTAGCAATCCGAATGTCTTTCTTGAATTGTCAGTGAAGAGTTCTGCGCGAAGGGTCATAAAACAATTAAGGTTGGTCCAAGAGAAATGATGAATTACTTATCGGTATTTTATCTTTTAATGATTTAATGACCTGTGTGTGCTTGGATCTGTTTCCATTTTCGTGTGTTTCTGTCAGTTTGCGTGTATATATGCGTGCGTATATTCCCCCTCCATACATATACTGTCTTACTACGAGGAATTAGTAAACTCATTTGTACATATACGCACATACATACACATACGCACACACAGACACATCGTCCCATGTGTGTGTGCGTGCGTATGTGTACAAATGAGTTTACGACTAATTCCTCGTAGTAAGACAGTATATATATATCTATTGACCGCTAGTATTATTATTATTATATATATATATCTATTGACCGCTAGTATTATCATTATATATATATATATATATATATATATATATATATATATATTGTAAACTGTTACATTAGAACATGCAAATTGCTACTACAAATTTGCATATTTTGTTTCGACGTTTAATACGTCTCATCAGGTAGTTAACAATAATTTGTTCTAAAATAAGAGCTTATAATAATCATTTATTGCTTTACTCTTGTATTTAGTCCTTTTTTAAATGTTATGAAAGTTTGAATTTTTATTCTTTTCGTTCTTTTACATTTGTATATATATATATATATATATATATATATATATATATATATATATATATATATATATATATATATATATATATATATATATGCGTGAGGGCATAAGGATTGGACAGTTGCTGCCCAAGCATGTGTCAGGCCTAATGATGAAGAGCTGGTAGCATAGGGATGTATGCATCAAGTCTATAAGTTGAAGAACTTTACAGAAAATCTTGATGTGTCATCTATTTTGGTCCGTTCCGCATCAATCGTTCGATATCAGTATTTCTTAAAATTATAGATGCTCATTTACAAGCCTTCACCACATCAAATTTCTGTGTAGGTAATTCAGCACCCTACCCGCAAAAAGTCACTTATACTTAGATCATAAATATTCAATCGACATTTCTGGGATACATAATAGAAAAAACTGCTTGGTGAATATGACATTCACATAACAAATTGAAGGCAAGAAGGGTAGTGAGGAACATTGAGTAACTTGTCTAATAAGTTGTTTAAATGGATAACAGAACAGATACTGGAAGGAATAATACAGGGACAAAAATTGATTAGTCCTACAAAGGTAGGATGTTGTGAAGAGCTGTGTTCCATATGTTATGAAGAGATATGACAAATACAAATTTCAAAGATTATATAAGTTTCTGAAAAGTCATGTCAGTGTTATTCTAATCGGAACCGCTACCCCATCGAACAGACCTTTAATATAATACTTTCCTCGTCACTTGAATCTAAACCTCGTCATGTCTAGGGTTAAGCGTTATCTTTTCTACAGATCTTGTAAATGTAACCTTCACTTACGTACATCAATCACAATCAGTAACCTAAGCTGATCCTTGGTCCTTGTATTGGTGGTAAAATTAATAAAATAATGTTTCATACATTTCTGACGAATATTCAATGCCATTTATTGAATTAAGCGGAGATTTTAAACTTCCATCCATGACTTATTTTGGCATCACCGATGTGTAACACAAATATAAACAAATTATTCAACATAATATTTAAATGTTTCTGAGAGGAATGAGGAATGATCAGAATACTATGATCTATATTAGCAAACAACAACCTTACAGTCTTTTGAACTTAATAAATGAGTACATTGTAGAAATGAAAATAAAAGGATATTCCTGAACACCTGTTTACAACAAAAAATATCTTGTGTCCGTAAAACACAGGTCAAAAGTTGTTAAAGTGAAATAAAAAAAGAGGTCAGCTGACCCAGATTCTTGCAATGAGGCGGGAAGTAGAATGTTTATTTGAATGCCCTCGAGAGAATAATACGTCTATGTAACGATTCTGCGTTATTCACGTGGGAGAATATAATGAAAACTGGGGATTTTATGAAGCATAATATTATTCTTCGTCTGATAAATACAAGTTACAGCATCTTACAATATTATTTGTTCATATCTGTCTGTATATCTATCTATCTATCTATCTATCTATCTATCTATCTATCTATCGTCTGTTCATATCTATCTATAAATCTATCGTCTGTTCATATCTATAAATCTATCTATTCATGTATGTTATGTTCATATCTATCTATCAATCTATCGTCTGTTCATATCTATCAATCTATCTATCATTCTATCTATTGTCTGTTCATATCTATCTATCTATCTATCTATCTATCATTCTATCTATTGTCTGTTCATATCTATCTATCTATCTATCTCTCATTCTATCTATTGTCTGTTCATATCTATCTATCTATCTATCTGTTTGTCTCTTTATATATATTTATTTCTCTATCTCAGTCTGTTCATATCTACCTCTCTCTAGACTGTTCATATCTATCTATCTATCTATCTATCTATCTATCTATCTATCTATCTATCTATCTATCTATCTATCTATCTATCTACAGCCTGTACATTTCTATCTATCTATCTATCTATCTATCTATCTATCTATCTGTTTGTCTCTTTATATATATTTATTTCTCTATCTCAGTCTGTTCATATCTACCTCTCTCTAGACTGTTCATATCTATCTATCTATCTATCTATCTATCTATCTATCTATCTATCTATCTATCTATCTATCTATCTCAGCCTGTACATTTCTATCTATCTATCTATCTATCTATCTATCTATCTATCTATCTATCTATCTATCTATCTGTTTGTCTCTTTATATATATTTATTTCTCTATCTCAGTCTGTTCATATCTACCTCTCTCTAGACTGTTCATATCTATCTATCTATCTATCTATCTATCTATCTATCTATCTATCTCAGCCTGTACATTTCTATCTATCTATCTATCTATCTATCTATCTATCTATCTATCTATCTATCTATCTATCTATCTGTTTGTCTCTTTATATATATTTATTTCTCTATCTCAGTCTGTTCATATCTACCTCTCTCTAGACTGTTCATATCTATCTATCTATCTATCTATCTATCTATCTATCTATCTATCTGTCGATTTCAGTTTATTACTTTGTGTTTTCATATTATGTCATTCTTTCTTTCTTTTTTTCTTTCTTTCTATTCTCTTTCTCACTTTTTTTTTCTTCTTTTCTGTTTTCAATCAACTCTCGACTTTTGACTTTTTGGTTGTCTCGTTCTATCTACTTGACTTTTAACTATTATCGGTAGCAGTATTATTCATGTTTTTTTTTTGTATTGTTTGCTTCTATTTTTCACAACTGTAGTATTCTACCCTAAAATCTATTCTCTCCTCAATCTACTGCAGTATTTCGATATCTAGATGCTTACTCCAACCTCCAGCCACTCTATTTAAACACATGCCCGGTATTGTGGCTTCCAGTAGATTCCATCTGTGAGGGTTATCCAAATGAATACACTCGCAATCATCGTTGGCAATATCATTTGTACTATTATTCTACTTGGTTAATGGAACCTATATTCGCGAAACCTGTTTAATTTGTTCGACTAGTTCATTTATAATTGCTATATTCTAGGTTGATCATGTAGAAAATGCTTTATTGTTTTCGTCTTTTTTGTTTTATCACAATGTGGTTCTTTGTTGCATTGAAACACGAGTAGGAGCTAAAATGACTTATAGAAAAGGTACAGAGAAACAACTTTACCGTCGCGAAAAAAAGGTACAGAGAAAAAGGTACAGAGAAACAACTTTACCGTCGCGAGATAGTGACTGAAGCCCGAACGTCTGCTCAGGATCAATAATATTGCTGATTCTTCTTTCGATTTTATAAAGCATCTCTAAATACATCCTCGTGCAGATTAATTGAAACAACCACTTTAGTTACCTTTCTTTCACCGTACGGTCAGTATTAGACCCAATGTAGTGAACGGGTGTAATCGATTTCTATTTTTTGATCAGATTAAATCATTTGCAGTGGTATGCAGCAATATGAATCTACTTTCGGGGTGTATGATGAAATTTGTTTGGCCTTGAAAAGTATTGCGTAAACCGCGATTGCATCAGATTTTTATCACGCCCAGACACAATTGTCGTTTAGTTATCTACGTCCATTGTCTGTGATGGACTTTTCTCTAAGGAAGCGTACGAAAATTGTAACGCTGCGCGAACATACTGACAAAGCTTACCAGTGGGCAAATCAAAGTACTATAGACTGGCCTGGAAATTCTCCTGATTTAAATCTAATTGAGAATTTGTGGTCAATCTGCAAGGAATGATTTCGTGGAATGGATATACGAAGTACTAACGTCTGCATTCGGTCATGATTCATTGGAAAAATACGAAAATGTAAGGAATTACGTAATTATTCGTTTTATTTCAGCTGATATGCACAAGGGTGTATATAGCAGAAGCACCAGGCTATACTCGGCAATAATATTCTACGAATAAACACATGGTAGACATATAGATATGTAAGATAGATTTTGGAGAGAGTCTTTTAGAACAACATAGTAAACAGCTTTCTCAGCAGCTAACTAGCAATGAATGCAATATAGTCTTTCCATTCTCATTTCAGCCGAGATGTTAGCTCGACATAGAAAGCAGAAAATTTTCTCTCTGATGATCAATAGAAATCCGTTTTTTTTTTTTTTTTTTTTTTGGAGGCGTTGAAGTTAACGAGCCATTCTTTGCCTCAGTTGACAATAGACTGAAGGTCGTTTTTGACTTTATCGAAATGATCAAAGCAACTATCGAGATATCACTAAATGTTTGTGTCATCCGCGCATAGATACCGAGTCGCGAGCTGATGCCATCAGGCGGGTCATTAATGAAAATTAAAAACAAAGTATGACCAAGAATAGAAACCTGGCGGGAGACTGGCATTAGTACAAAAAAGATCTAGAAGTGTGGCCGTTCAGTATGAAGTTCAATTCACAATTTGATAAGAAAGACTGAAACATTTACAAAATTCGTCTGGAGATACCATAAATATTCAACTTGTGAAGAAGACCTGTATACCAAATGTTGACTATTTTGTTCTTTCATCTTTTATGATGCTTTTTGAAGCGTGCATTTTTTTCTATTCTGTGATGTTTGTTCTTTTATGTAAGTAACACTAATAAGCAGGTAAACTACAAAGATCAAATAATGAAGTATTGTTCAGATATATTTACGTAATCCATCTGAAACTAATGCCACTTTTATTGATTTGAGGTTAGAGATAAATGCAGAATATAACCATTTACGTTTCCAAATCTTATATACACAGTCAAACAAAAGCAAATACCTACAGTGAACGCATAAATGCTTCAACAATATGATATCATCTTGACAGAATAGTGAAAAGGTTTTTGCGGTGAAGTGCTTTCCCAAACAATTCCATTTGTTATGAGTTCTTCACATTCTGTATCATCCAAAAAAGACGTTTATCTATTTTGAAAAAATAATACCCCAAATTGTATACTCGATGCTCACATAGCACAAGCGTCGCCCATATGCTATAAGTGTTGATCCATTCATATGGTAAACATTGCGTAAAATGCCTAAGCGTTACAGGAATGATATACCACATAAATAGTATAAACGGTTGCTAAATGGTATATAGGTTAGCCAAATTTTATAAGAGATATCGAAGTAAAGGTGTCTATTATGCTTTGTAGAAATGGTATAAGCCTTGATCAAAAGGACACGAGCCTTGGACAAATAGTATGAATCTTGCACAAATGGTATGAGACTTGTCAGGATATGTTATAAGCTTTTCTCAAATGGCATAAAGTATAAATTTTCATCAAACTGGTACAAGCCTTGTTAAAATTGTATAAGCGTTGTTTAAATGGTATACACCTTGTCCATATAGTAGACACGTTGTCCAAAAATAGTATAAGCGTTGTCCAAATGGTTTAGGCGTTGTTTAAAGTGGTACAAGCCTTGAACAAATGATGTGAACGTTGTCTAAAACTCTTATAACCATTGCCCAAATGTTATAAGTCTTCGCTAAATGTTACAAGTGTTGAACAAATGGTATATCCGTCGCCCAAATTGTATAAGGGTTGTCCAAATGATATAAGCATAGCTAAAATGTTATAAGTTTGGCCAAATGATATAAGCGTTGGACAAATGTTATATGCGTCGTCCAAATTGTATAAGGGTTGTCCAAGTGATATAAGCATTGCCCAAATGTTATAAGTCTTGGCCAAATGTTATAAGCGTTGAACAAATGATATATGCGTCGCCCAAATTGTATAAGGGTGGTTCAAATGATATAAGCATTGCCCAAATGTTATAAGCCTTGGCCAAATGGTACAAGCGTTGGACAAATTGTAAAATCGTTGAGACTTTATATAGGAAGCTTCAGTCTTATGAAATATTGTTGCAAACTTTATTTAGATATAATTTGTTTCAATTTCCTGATATTTTGTTTGAAGTTTAAAGATATGAGACGGATATTTTGGGTTAAGTATTATGCTAGACTTTGTGTAATAGTGAGACTTGAAGAAGAAAACAACGGAAACATCTTGAACTGTCTTTAACAATAAGTCATACTAATTCACATCTAATAAATATAAACTTATTTTGAGAGAAACATAGCCCAACAGCGTAAAGCGTTGTTTAAACATAATGGTTTCTCTGGCAATTGTTAACTCAATTCTTTGGTTTGGTAATACTGAAAAGCCTTATACTCAGTTGTAGGGAATGTAAAGGGAATGGATTTGGACATGATTTAAATAACATGATTTAATAGAGAAATAAATAACTTTTCACCAACAACACTGATTTATTTACTGCTGGCTTTGATCCGTCTTAATGAAACACCCTTTATAATTTCCATTTGTTGTTGCGTTGAGCTTAAATTTCAATAGGCTCTGAATACATCTTCATCAGGATTTCTGACAAGAAAGGTAAAATGTTGCAAGAAGCTGTACCTAAATTTGCTCTATCTTGAATCTTGAAATTTCGACACATTTTTCGTCGTAATAAATTGCTTTTTCTATTAATAAGTATTGCGTATATTTTAGCAGCATCTTTTCATTAAGACATATCTCATTAAATAATTAGAAAAAATGAAGAACACAACCATTTCTGTTTTAGAAAAAACAAGACCCTGATGACGACATTGTGCTAATGTCGAAAATACTCAGGATAAAATCAATATGCATCAACAAGGTAAATTTCTTATAAGGATACTAAAAACCTGTCCGTAATTACGAGATGATCCTAGTAAAAATAAGTAGACTTGTCTAAATTGTTTAATGAGACACACATACACACACATACACACGCGCGTGCACAAACACACACACAGATATGTATATATTATTTGTAGTAGTATGAGCTCTAATAAAGTTAACTTAATTAGATTGTTTGATCCAAGTTAGTCATTTCCATGAGACTGCCGAGACTAAACAGCAAAAATTAACTTTCTGCATATTCTATTTAAATTTGTCAAGAGTATTTGACAGCGGGACGAGGTCGTTTAACGTTATATGATTATATTATGACGAAGACACCGTAGACATTTTATATCCAGAGTGAGCGATTGAGGTATGCACACGGTGCAGTCTTTTCATATCAAGACCATTTGCAGCATACAGTAAGAGTAGAAACAGAAATATCGGAACATTTTATATTTTGCTTTAGAATCAGGGAAAATCATTTTCTATAACAGATAATTACAGGAAATATCTGTCTGTATTTGTGAGTTAAGCTAATGCAATTAATTAAAATATTTGCATTGTTCGGACTGTTGGCCTTATGTCTGTTATATTCATGACGTTTCGAATGTTGTACGTTCCGGCCTTCTTCAGGTGATTGGTATTTCGAAACAAACACTTTATTTCATCCACCGTGGTAGATTCATCTAGTTGCACGTGCCATAACTCTTCCGGATATCTCAGATATATATCTCTCTTTATTCAACTCTCCAAGTTTTTGTCCACCTCTGTTGTTCACCTCTGATGTGTCCCAACACATGGCCCAGTGAATAAAAGCGTTAGTTAAATCCATTAAATTGACTCAAAGGGTTGTGAGTTCAATAACTAGCTACAACAGAGGTGAACACAAACGTGGAGAGTTGAGATAAAAGGGAGATAACTGATACTGAGTTATAGGGAATAGGCATGGAACTAGAACAATAATTGAGCCTAGAAACCATCATGTCTCGGTAACGACTTCGACGAGTCGGACAGCTTGCCCGAATGCCTGTCATATGTCTAAGCAAACAAATCTTTGTCTTGGAGCGCGAATCTGAAAGGGACCACGTGGAGCCTCATGTCGTCTATTCAGTGATTGACTCAAAGACATCCTGCTTAAGAGGGAAATCTATACGGTAAATTGGGTGACGGAAGTTGCAGAAATAAACAATTGATAAAGAGTCCACGAAAAAAAAAATCCTTCGAAAACACCAAAAAACAAATAGAAGAGACGAAGAAAGCTCAAAGAAAAGTCAGATATATCAATCCCCTGAACTCTCCTACACTACCATGCAGCGGTTGCGGACCTCTCCTCAGACCCAACATAGGGTTCATTTCACACAGAAGGAAATTTCGATGAGCACCTCAATACATGGCAACGACTTCCGCCAACGTCGACGATGTATCTAAGTAGTGAATTCGGTAAGGATATATTTTTCTACCTACAGAATTACTGTAGGTAGAAAAATGTAAAAATTATTTTGTAGGTGAAAAAATATATTTTTACAGAATTTACTACTTAGATTGCCTGATTGCCTAAAATAAAAAAAATGTTCTTAAATGACTGACGCAACACTCACAGACACACACACAATATATATATATATATATATATATATATATATATATATAAACATACATATATATATACATATATATACATACACGTATATATATACTTACACGCACACACACATATATAATAGTGATCAGTGCTAAAATATATTTTTAAATGCACAAATTTTAATACATGAATATATAATTGTTAATTATAATTATTAATATAATTGTTAGTATGTATATCTGTATTTTTGTATATTTGTATATTCTTTTTTTATGCGTGTGTTCATTTATGCAAATTTATAATATGCAATTTTGTATATATATTTGTTGTATGAAGCTATGGATATACATATATGTACGTATATATGAATACGTGAATTCTATATGTGTGTATTTCTGAAAGGTTTTGCATCTAATATTATTCCTATTGCGATAAATGTTACTTTAAGAGGTTGTACGTGTCCATTTTATGTGTGTTTTTAATTAAAATATTTTGAAATTATATATGTGTTTATATTTGATTACATTTGTTGTGTGGCAGTACATACATATACATATACTAGGCTAAAAGCCGGCCTATCGGAGGGCAATTGATTGGGCCTCTAGCTTGTTCAAAAGTTTGAGAGTTCCTAAGTCTTTGCATATACTCAGCATTGGACTTTCTTTTCTTCGCTGCAATCTTAGCTCTTTTGATTGCAAGTGACGGAGATTTTTCTTTTTGCAAGTCATACTGCTGCCATTTTAATTTAAAGACAGAATTCTTACTTTCCGTCCAAAAACTTAATTTTATTACATGGGAGACTTTCACTGGATTAATTTCAATTATTCCCAAATTTATTTCCAGATTAAAAAAAAAAATAGTTATCTTCAAAAAAGAATACGTTGCAAAAAATCTAGTAAAAATTTGCGGAAAACAATCACAGTAATGAAAAATTGGGAATCTAAACTTTCAGGATTTGGGGTCTGGATCCAGCCTAGATTTTTTTTAATTTGATCTCGAAGTCGTCCTGATGCCAAAATGGTAGGAAATGTTGGGCTACGTCGTCTAGGAGTAAAGTTTAAAAAAAGAGTGACACACAAACATTCGCATTTATTTATATAGAAGATGGGATATTTAAAAGTTAGAGAGTTGTATCCCTTTGATTGAAAAAGCATGACACACAGAGAAATGTTTGCATTTATATATATATTACCGTTCTGTGTATGACGATAAACTACATCCGAGTTCTGGGCAAGACGATAAACTATGTCCAACAGCAAGGATTAGGAGGTTTTGAGGAGCGTGGAACCACTCCTTAATTGCTGGTGTTCCCAGGTCCACCTTGACCTGGGGTGGTAGCACCTGTTAGGGTCCAGCCATGGGCAAATAGTTAACACCCAAACTTGTGTAAAAATAGGTTTTAATGCCAGAAATATTTATAGCAATAAATTTTGAAGGAAAAATTATTATCAGTAATACTTAAAAAAAATACCAGCAATACAAACAGATAATATAAAAGAAAAATAAAAAGTTAGATTGGTTCAAATATATGTATACTGTTATGGGACCTTATCTATAATAATCTAATGGATTATCCCATACGTAATAAATACTGCGCATGAAGAGGAAGCAGAGAGTTCAGTCCCCACGTTAAACCGGCCTTGTGCCACATGATGCCTTCGTGGGAGGGTGACTAAATACCGTTCAGTCCGAAGTCGGGCGACCGGCTGATCGGTTGAACTCTCTGCCTACGGGCGGGGAGGAACCCGAAGGAGGCTAAGCCGAAGGGCGGTGTCTCTTTCGGGGTGGTAGACGTTTATACGGGTTCAAAGGGCATATTTTTGCCCGAGACCACGGGCTCGGAAACCCCACGTTAAACCGGCCTTGTGCCACATGATGCCCTCGGGGAGGGGGGTGAATAAATACCGTTCAGCCCGAAGTCGGGCGACCGACTCACCGGCTGATCGGTTGAACTTTCTGCCTACGGGCGGGGAGGAACCTGAATGAGGCTACGCCGAAGGGCGGAGTCTCTTTCGGGGAGGTAAACCGACCCTGAACCCGTTTATACGGGTTCAAAGGGCATATTTTTGCCCGAGCCCACGGGCTCGGAGATTCCAGGTTAAACCGGCCTTGTGCCACATGATACCCTTGTGTGACTAAATACCGTTCAGTCCGAAGTCGGGCGACCGGCTGACGGGCTGATCGGTTTAACTCTCTGCCTTCGGGCGGGGAGGAACCCGAAGGAGTCTACGCCGAAGGAGATCCCACGGGCTCGAAGATCCCACGGGCTCGAAGATCCCACGGGCTCCGAGATCCCACGGGCTCCGAGATCCCACGTTAAACTGGCCTTGTGCCGCATGATGCCCTCGTTGGCGGGTGACTAAATATCGTTCAGCCCGAAGTCTGTATAACAGTCCAAGGCAACTTCTAATCAGCTGATTGACTCTATCAAGGATGATCTTGCTAATCCTTCCATTTTCTTCCAGTGGTAGGGTTGATAATTCTAGTGGAGAGATTAACTACAAAATCAGATTTATGATCCTTAACCATGAGATAAGAATCTTTAGTGCAGTTTGGTAATTCTGTTGCTGATTTTGAGCTTCTCAGTCATTGTTTTACTCGTTGCATTAATTGTGTCAAATAAATTGACGATATTATTATCTATGCTCTATAATTTTTAGTTATTTTTTTTTATTAAATTATTATAATCTTTAAGAGTAAACTTGTTGAACTTGGCTGTTTTATCGAATTTGACAAAAACTTTGTCGGACAAATGAATGTCTGTAAAACACTGTCCAGATGCCTCTGAAAATGATTTTTACATTCATGAAAAGAGATACGAATTAATCATTCCAAATAAATCATTTTCAAAACCAAATAATCGGTCAATGAAAGGTGAAGTTTTTAATCTTTTGAAACAAAAAAAAATAATTCATTTCTTCGTCATCACGAAGGAAGAACTAGTCTTTCCATCTCATCCGTCTTCGGAAATTCTCAGATTTCAGAAGTCGTCTTAAAGAATAATCCCGTTTGTTTGTAATGGAAATATTCTTTAAGGGTGTTTCATGTTTTTTTTTTCTATGTTAATGTAAAAATTAAATGGATAAAGTGCTCTACCATCAAAGGAGCGTGTAATTATTTTATTTTGTTTATTCACATTGTTATGTATTGCCATCCAGTTAGTATTGTTTAATATTTTATATAGATATACCATATTTTTAATTTTATCTACAGGTTTCTTTTAAGAAGCTTCCTGAAGCTGAATTTTTAAAAAAATTTTAATGATTGAAATTAACTTTACATCTGATTATCCTCCTTCCCCTCCCCTCAGCGTCCTTTGAAAAATTGAACATGTCGTCATATTTGTCTACATTTGTTGCTTCCATGTTTTCTGCAGTTGTCAATGATGACCTGTCTATATTCAGGTTTATCATGTCATGAAAAAATTACTAACCCAACCTCCACCCTATGAGCATAATTTTCTGTTTAGCGTAGATCTGACTTTTAAATGGTTGATCAAGACAAGCGCTCCAGTTTATTTTTAATTTTTTGTGTGTGTATGAATTTACTCAACCAAAGTCTTACCTCTTTTCCTAAAGATAAAGGGTTATCTTTAGGAAAAGAGGTAAGACTTTGCTTTTGAAATTTTCTTAAAAATCTATCCATGAACAGTTACTTACCATCACCTGAAGAACCAAAATCTGCCGAAATAGAAAAGCAATTGCCGAGCGACTTCAGCATGTTATTGTTATAATCTCTTATAATAAAATAATGATAATAATAATAATTATATATATATATATATATATATATATATATATATATATATATATATATATATATATAAAGTAATTCATCATTTCGCTTGGACCAACCTTAATTGTTTTATGACCCTTCGCGCAGAACTCTTCATTGCCAATTCAAAGAAATTCGTATTACTAACACAAAAACAGAAAATGTCTCATATCGAGAATATTTAACATTGAAAAACATAAGAAAAAAATTAATTATTTTTAATAATATGTGGAAATCTCCGCTTTTACCTGAAGACGGTCGCGAGACCAGAAACGCGTGTAGTAAAATTATGGAAAACAAGGCATAATATTTTTTTCTAAATAAATCCACATTACAACCAAAAACGTTTGCGGCACCTCTCTTCTCTTCTTTTTAATATACATACTTTTCTCTCATTGGAACCACTACAACCTCTTTCTTTTATATATATATATATATATATACATACATATATATATATATATATATATATATATATATATATATATATATATATATATATATTATATATATATATATATATATATATATATATATATATATATATAATGAAAAGGTTAATGATAAGAGTTGAAGTAGTCCAGGAAACGATAAAGAAAGAATAAATAAGAAAAATCAATTTCGGAAGAGAAAGAAAGAAAGAAAGAGGGAAAAGTAAAAAAGAAAGAAAAGTGCAAAAAGAAAGCAAAGAATAGTCTTAAGTCGAAAGTAGAGAACAGATAAAAAAAAGGAAAGAAAGTAAAAGGTTGAAATGGAAAGGTAGAGGAGTGATGCAAGTTAAAAGGAAGAAATTAAGAAAAGAGAAATAAATAAATTTATGTATTTAAATGACATGAAATTTAATGTAGAATAAAGTAAAAATCAAAAGGAAAAAAAGAATGAAAAAGGAAAAGTGAATGAAAAATATAAAGAAACAAATGAAATAAGAAAAAATAAAACATTTATCAAAAAAGAAAATTTGAAAAAATCCAAGAATGATGTCATTACGTTACAATAATGATGTGAACTGCAAAAATTACTTTAAAAAATAACCCGAGATGGAACTAAAATGACAGTATTTCCTTTGAAGTCAAATGTAATATCACTAGCATGGATATGAGCAATATAGGAGAGAAAATGGTGTGGAAGCAGAAATAAAAGCTAGAGCAGTGGTTCTCAAATGGTACCCCTAGGCTGACTAGATATAAGAAATAAATATATTTACTTTATTGTATTGCTGTACCCGTCTCGTTGCGAAGAGATCTCGAAGAAAGCTTCAATGACAGGAAGCTTCTTTTTTTTTTACACTATAGAACTGGTAGGAGTTGCTGGTCAGTCCTCCATGTCTATTTTGAGAATGTTAACTACTAAAAGATATATTACGCAACATAAAATGATGACGTGGATAAGAATTGTTTATTTAAAAGTTGTCTTATTTATACTTTCAAATTTATCGTTTATAATTTATCACTTATTTGTTTAGAAGCAAATGTGATAAATTTGTTACTTTGTCATAAATACATCAATCAGGATTAGTTAATCTTATTATTTATTCTATTCGAAAGAAAAGAATGCATAAATTTAAGGTATGCTTCATTTTATATATATATATATATATATATATATATATATATATATATATATATATATTTAGTGCATTATTTCTTTTCTGCAATATTTGAATTAATTATAATATAATTTTCCTAAATTTGTATATTGTGCGCCTACAATTCTTGGTAGAATTTCAAGTCCGTCCCAACTTCAAAAAGTTTGAGAACTGCTGACCTAGAGACAGAATCTAAAAGAAAAAAGAAAGAAAAAAGGGATTAGGAACATAGAACGAATAGAAAGAAGGGAAGAGAGAATAAGAAATTGAATGAAGGACGACGAAGAGGCGATAAGGAAAATGAGAAAGTGATAAAGAATAGAAAGGAAGAGGAATTAGCAGAAAAGCCAAATAACAAAATAAATCAATAAATGAATTAGGAAAGAAAGGAGGAAAGAAAGAAGTAAAGAAAGAAAGAAAGAATTAAATAAATAAAGAAAGAAGGAAAGAAAGAAGGAAATAAAGAAAGAAAGAAGGAAAGAAAGAAGGAAATAAAGAAAGAAAGAAGTAAATAAAGAAAGAAGTAAATAAACAAAGAAGTAAATAAAGAAAGAAAGAATTAAATAAATAAATAAAGAAGGAAAGAAAGAAGTAAATAAATAAAGAAAGAAGGAAAGAAAGAAGTAAATAAATAAAGAAAGAAGGAAAGAAAGAAGGAAATAAAGAAAGAAAGAAGTAAATAAAGAAAGAAGTAAATAAACAAAGAAGTAAATAAAGAAAGAAAGAAAGAAAGAAGGAAAGAAAGAAGTAAATAACGAAAGAAAGTATGAAGGAAAGAATTTTGTAAAGAAATAAAGAAAGAAAAAAGTAAATAAATAAAAAGTAAATAAAGACAGAATGAAGGAAAGAAGGAAGTAAAGAAAGAAAGAATTAAATAAAGAAAGAAAGAAGGAAAGAAAGAAGTAAAGAAAGAAAGACAGAAAGAAAGAAAGAAGTAAATAGATGAATAAAGAAATAAGTAAATAAAAATTAAATAAAGAAAGAAAGAAAGAATGAAGGAAAGAAGGAAGTAAATAAATGAGGAAATACAAGGACAAGTGAAAAATAAAAGATATGACAAAATAATGTCTAAAAAATAAAGAAGCAAAATAAAATGTCGACCGATGAAAAAGGATTCGACATAAGGTAGAGTAAACAAAGAAAGAGAATGAAATGAAAAGAGAGAATGAAATGAAAAGAGAGAATGAAATGAAAAGAGAGAACTGAATAGAAAATGAAAATGAAGGAAATATAAATAGAAAACGACGTAAAGGCAAAATGTCAAACATTAAAATAGAAGAGAGAGAGAGAGAAGTAAAATTATTAGAAGAAATGTAATAAATGATTGAACTGATAAAATGAAAAGAAAGAAAGAGAGAAAAAAGAAAGAAAAATAAAGAAAGAAAGAAAGAAGGAAAGAAAGAACTAAAGCAAGCAAAAAGAACGAAAGAAATAAAGAAAGAAAGAACGAACGAAGGAAGAAAAAAAGAACGAAAGAAAGAAAAAATAGAAAGAAAGTACCAAAGAAAGAATGAAAGAATGAAAAAAGAAAGACGGTACGAAAGAAAGAAACAAACGAAGAAAGAAAGAACGAATGAATGAGAGAAAGAAAGAACAAAAGAAAAAAGAAATAACAAAAAAGAAAGAAAGAAAGAAAGAAAGAAAGAACTAAAGCAAGCAAAAAGAACGAAAGAAATAAAGAAAGAAAGAACGAAGGAAGAAAAAAAGAACGAAAGAAAGAAAAAATAGAAAGAAAGTACCAAAGAAAGTATGAAAGAATGAAAAAAGAAAGACGGTACGAAAGAAAGAAACAAACGAAGAAAGAAAGAACGAAAGAATGAGAGAAAGAAAGAACAAAAGAAAAAAGAAATAACAAAAAAGAAAGAAAGAAAGAAAGAAAGAAAGAACTAAAGCAAGCAAAAAGAACGAAAGAAATAAAGAAAGAAAGAACGAAGGAAGAAAAAAAGAACGAAAGAAAGAAAAAATAGAAAGAAAGCACCAAAGAAAGAATGAAAGAATGAAAAAAGAA
Organism: Acanthosepion lycidas; assembly: GCA_963932145.1. Classification (NCBI taxonomy): domain Eukaryota; kingdom Metazoa; phylum Mollusca; class Cephalopoda; order Sepiida; family Sepiidae; genus Acanthosepion; species Acanthosepion lycidas. The sequence goes on along the minus strand of OZ010592.1, from coordinate 9,996,751 downwards.
AGACGGTACGAAAGAAAGAAACAAACGAAGAAAGAAAGAACGAAAGAATGAGAGAAAGAAAGAACAAAAGAAAAAAGAAATAACAAAAAAGAAAGAAAGAAAGAAAGAAAGAACTAAAGCAAGCAAAAAGAACGAAAGAAATAAAGAAAGAAAGAACGAAGGAAGAAAAAAAGAACGAAAGAAAGAAAAAATAGAAAGAAAGTACCAAAGAAAGTATGAAAGAATGAAAAAAGAAAGACGGTACGAAAGAAAGAAACAAACGAAGAAAGAAAGAACGAAAGAATGAGAGAAAGAAAGAACAAAAGAAAAAAGAAATAACAAAAAAGAAGGAAAGAAAGAAAGAAAGAAAAAGGCATAAATGAATGTGAGCAAAAGTAAGGGAAAGAAAGTAAATAAAGTATAAAAAAAATTAAATGGAAGAATATATTAAGCAAAAGAGAAAAGAAGGAATGAAAAAGAAAGAAAGAATATGAAAGGCTTTAACGATAAAATATATTAGTGAATAGAAGAGAAATTAGATAAATAGTGAAAGAAAACAGGAAGGAAAGAATGAAGGAAATGAAGGAAGAAAGACAATAATTGGCTCAAATAGAAAAATATAATAATGAATAAAGAAGAATGAGAAAAACTAAATAAAGAAATGGTAAACGATAGTAAGATGCTGGATAATTGTAAAGAAGTATGAGGGAAGAAAAATTGGAAAAAGAAGAAAAGAAAAAAGAAAAGGCTGAAATGGAATGAATATAAATGAGAAAAATAAGCATTGAAAACAAAAACGAAGAAAAAATTGAAAAGTCTTTACTGAGTGTATAGAAATAAGAAACTCGTAGAGAAGAGGAAAGAAAGAAAGTACGGAAGAAAGAAAGAACGAACGAAAGAAAGAACGAAAAATAAAAAAAAGAAAGAAAGAGCGAAGGAAAGAACGGAAGAAAGAAGGAAAAAAGGAGGAAAAAAAATAAAAAAAGAAAGAAAGAAACAATGAAAGAGCGAAGGAAAGAACGGAAGTAAGAAAAATAAAAAAAAAATGAAAGAGCGAAAGAAAGAACGGAAGAAAGAAAGAACGAAAGAAAGAAAGAACGAAAAATAAAATGAAAGAAAGAATGAATGAAAGAGCGAAGGAAAGAACAGAAGAAAGAAGGAAAAAGAAAGAAACAAAAAGAAAGAATGAAAGAGAGAAGGAAAGAACGAAAAATAAAATGAAAGAAAGAATGAAAGAGCGAAGGAAAGAAAGAAAGAAAGAACGGAAGAAAGAAAGAGAGAACTAAAGAAAGAAAGAACGAAAAATGAAATGAAAGAAAGAAAGAATGAAAGAGCGATGGAAAGAACGGAAGAAAGAAAGAAAGAAAGAAAGAAAGAAAGAAAAATAAAAAAAGAACGAAAGAATGAAAGAGCGAAGTAAAGAACGGAAGAAAGAAAGAAAGAAAGAAAGAAAGAAAGAAAGAAAGAAAGAAAGAACGAAAAAAAAGAAAGAACGAAAAATGAAAAAGAAAGAAAGAAACAATGAAAGAGCGAAGGGAAGAAAGAAAGAAAGAAAAATAAAAAAGAAAGAAAGAATGATAGAGCGAAAGAAAGAACGGAAGAAAGAAAGAAAGAAAGACAGAAAGAAACACGATAAAATCTGAAAATAAACACATGCTTAAGGGAGAAAAGAAAACGAAAAATGACTAGATGTAAAAGGAACAGAAAGGCAAATCGAACGGACAATTCGATTAAGAAAACCGATAGAACGAAAGAAGAAGGACAAAAGAAAAGTGAAAGAAAAAAAAAAGCAATACGTAAAAAGGAGGAAAATAAGAAAACATAAAAGGAGATCAGGGCGTGATTTTATGGAATCAAAAATAATTGTAAAATTACAATAAAGAACAAAACAAACAACCCCCCCCCCAAAAAAAAACAACGAATGACAATAAAGAGAAAGGAAAGAAAGAAAACATTTCACGAAACAGCAATCGCTTTGACAGTGACTACGAAAACAGGCCGGAAAGCAAGTTTTG
>OZ010592.1:9904757-9989757 GCA_963932145.1 Acanthosepion lycidas | reverse complement strand
GAATTAGATCATGGCATCTGGAGATGTCGATTGACATTGCATTTGAATAATTGGTGATTATTGCTATCAGGGAAACAAGTAAGGAGAAGGGAGTTGCACAGACGGGGAGTTTGAGACATGAAGCTTTTTGAGACGAAGAGACGGTTAGACTTAACCGTTTTGACAGTGAAATGGTGGGACTGAGATGCCAACCTTGTAGCACACTTAAATTCATTGCATATCTCTCTCTGGATTTTTATTAGTAAAAAGGATAAAAAATGATTAAAATCTAGGCACATTTCAGCCGACACATCTTTAGAAAATATATCCTCAGCAAATAAGACATCATAGCAAAGCAAGGCAATAAAGCCCCTAAGTTACTGGAGTTTATTGAGTGTAAAGCAACAACGAAAACATTATTAAGGGGCGTGAACGATAAAATATGAATCAAGAAGGCTTTACAGGTTGTTGCAGCAAAATCCGACACTTGACAAAAAGAAAAAGAAATAGGCAATAAAAACTGAAGTTGTATATGCAGAGACCCAACAGTTTATTTAGCAACAGTTAGAGTTACATAGTACATTATTTTTCAATGTAACTGGCGGCGGCGACTATCTCAATGAGGGTGCTAAATGAGCCATACGTTTTGACGACCATGTCCTTGTCCATAGCGGCGAATGTCTATTCGATGGCAGCCTTCAGAGAGTCGACCGTGTTATGGGCCTGCTTGTTGGTCTTGACCTCAACCACGCCCCAGAAGAAATAGTCAAGGGGGTTGCAGTCGTGTGAGAAAGATGGCCACAAATCCGGTGACCAGTGGTGACGAACATTGTCGAGCAGCAACGCCTGGGTTGTCTTGGCGTTGTGTACAAGAGCGGAGCCCCGTTAGAAGACGTAGGGGCATCCGGCGGCGATCTCGTCCATCCAGGGCTACATCACTTTCCTCAGCACATCCTTAGTAGATCTCGGCAGTGACTCTCAGTGCCTTTTGAAAGAAGAACGGAGGCATGACGTTCCCGTCGCTGGAGATGACGCCAAGGACCATGACGGAGGAGGGAAACTTCGTATGCTTCACGACGGGAACATCCTCAATGAAATTCTTTTCATCAGAGAAGAACCTCAGCATCCTGGCGGCCCCGTGCTTGAGGTCGTTCAGCAAAGCCGCCGACTTGACCTTCCACGACTCCTTGGGCGCATTCGTGATGAGCACGAGGTGAGACTTGCGGTAGGAGGAGTAACCAATGTTCTTCTTGATCTTTCGGGAGATCGTCGACTTGTGACAGCCCATGTCAGCGGCGATCTTGTGGTAGCTCTGGCTTCCATCACTGACGGTGGCGACGAATTCGTCGGTCCATAACGGCCGAAGAACGAACGTTGTGGCCCTTTCGTTGGCAGTAAACTCGTCCTTGTTTTCACAGGTCTTTCACTTCCTTCAAATATCCTTGACCATGGTCTTCTTGAACAAAAACCAGGTCATGACTTCCGCAGGCTTCTTTCCGACGCGAAAAGAAGCTACTGCCGCTGCTCTGCGCTCATATGTCATCCTGGAAAAGGATAGAGAGAAAAACGTTAGTTAGTTGTCAAACTCTCTGGTCTCTGCATACACAACTTTTGTTTTTATTGTCTATTTCGTTTTCTTTTTCCAAGTGTCGGATTTTGCTGTAACATCCTCTAGATATATTGAACAACTGTGTTTAAAATCATACCAAAATAAGGAGAGGCAACAAGGAAAAAATATTTTCCTAATTTGTCGTAAGATTTGCGACAGATTCCCCGAAAAGTGTTAAATTATGTTTTCATTCTCTCTCCCTGCACAGGGCCAGATGTTGTATGTTAATAAGAAAGGACTCTAAGATATCGAGGTAAAGTCTAGTTTGTGCCCGTGTGTGTGTGCGCGTGCGTGTGTGTGTGTGTGCGTGCGTGCCTGTGTTTGTGTGTTTTCAAAATATATGTATAGGCTTCGATATAAATAATGCATATATTATAACATGGTTTTAGGACTAAATTCTCCTGTTTCATTCGTTTAGTATCTGAAAGGTCAAAGTGGCGGCGTTTTGTACATGAGGGAATTAATAATTTTCCGGTCTCTCGATGAAGAATTAGGAATATTACCTGAACCAGAATTTTCCCCAAGTAACATTTGTCCAATGTATAGGTGAGTTCTCTTATGACATAATCGTTATGGACAAGTGAGGTCGACTGAAATTAACTCTGAACCTAAACTAACTTCTCTCGATGTGTTTAATGCCAGATTATATGCCGGCTTGAAAAGACATCCTTATTCTAACGGATAAAGCATTCCACTCAGGAATAAAACCGAATTTTTATATTGCATCGTATTTGAGGCCAAAAAATTGTAGGTCGAGGAAGCCATTTGAAAGGTCATATAAAAAAAAAGATATGCAACGTTACATTTAGGAAGTTGGTCATTTCCGGAATTGAGTAGACACCCATTATATGTATGTACGAAATATTTGGATCAGATGAGAAAACAATAAAAAAAAAACAATAGAAAAAAACGATATAGAATATAAGAGTACAATTGGAGACAGAAATAAAGCTGAATTCAAAATAAACTAGAGTAGTTACAGTGATTAAGCAGATACCCGGATCTTCTACCAGTCTTAGTCGGGAATATTGCAGGAAACATTTAAGGAACGTTATCAGGGTATATACAGGGTGTAACAGCAAAATCTTCCAATTATTACATTAAGATCTGAACCGTTGTATCTTAGAAATGATTAAAGATCCGAGCTTTTTATAAAACTATTGGGCTCTAATTTGAACAATAACAAGGAATAATTACTCTCCAAACTTAACAGAAGAATCGTGATGAAATCGATCCTGAACGAAAATGGCATGTTCATCATTAATTAATCAAGCTAAGAATCAGAAGCCCATCATGTATTAAAATAATGTTCAAATACACACACACACACACGTATATATATATATATATATATATATATTGGACATTAATTCGTTATTTAGTATTTCATTATATTATATATATGTTGAGGGGTACACCCTTTTTTTTTTTACAAATGGACTCACCCAGTGTGTACTTATACTACTGCCAGTGAATAGCCGGAGAGCAAGACCGAAGAGTCGAGTCCAGAGTAAAAGGTTGTAGGTAACCGGAAGTGTGAGGGTGAGGTAACAGCGTTGTAGGAGTCACAGTGAGCGAGCACGTAGACTCAGTAAGAAGACATACAGCGATACTTCAATACCAAAGACTGTAAATATATATATATATATATATATATATATATATATATTGATACTAACCCGTATTTCTGGAACTACTAACCTGCTTTACCAGTTTGTATTATTACGTCAATACATTATTTTCATATATTAATTCCTGACGTTTGTTATTTATTGGTACAGGATTTCATCCCGGAATCCACAACAACTTGGCGATGAGGATATCGAACTCACACAGGATGAGTACAAAGAAAGATTATTCCTTGCCGACCACAACGACTTGGTGTCGAGAAATTGGGACCTACACGGAAAGAAAAAAAAGTCTCTCTTCTCAACACAACAATCCACAACAATTTATATTTTTTTTAAATAATTTATATATATATATATATATATATATATATATATATATATATATATATATATATATATATTATTCAGGGTCATTTCAAACTTATTCAAGATTGTCTTCACCCTCCCTAAACTTTTAAATCTTTTTCCTGGAGTAACAGTAACTTAATATTTCATTTACAAATCTTTTTTCACTGCTGCTTGGACTATCAGCGCGGAGATTACCCTCTCACGTGTCGAATGACCTATGGATTGTGTTGGATCTTTTCTAACTGACGTCATTAGCTCTAAGTTGAAGTAATGGTCCTTCTTCCTGTTGTGAGCTCCTCATTCAGTTTTCGTCTCTACTGTTCACTCTCTTTTAAACTTGTCTCTGACATAAAAACAAATTTAACTTGCTCTCGTTTTAGCTGAATAACTCAAAGGATTTGGTAGTGATTCTTACAAAAATGGTATCTGTGTGGCTATATGTCTTATCTGAAAATCTGGAAAAAAGAAACCCAATTACATTAGTTGTTTTTAGATATTAAATATTTTCTAGGGTGGATAATTATACTGTAACACGATTTGGACAATTTTGGGTGTTATACTACATATATTCCATATCGAACAACTGGTAAATTATATTCAACATTTGATATGTTGCTGCTAAATCTAAGACATCGAAAACTGTTTTCCACTAGCTTCTGTATGCCGATGACATTGACTTGATCAGTTAGACAGAACATAAACTGCAGTCGGAAATGGATAAACTTTCCACTCAGTTTGAAACATGCACCGTTCTCAGATTAAATCGAACAATCAATTATTGTGAATGGACGCAAATTGAAATGTAGCAGACAAATACATGTAACTTGGCAGCACTAAAATAAGGGATTGTATTCTTGACGATGAAACGCGAGCTGGTGTGAAGAAGGCAAATGATGTGTTTTCATCTCTAAATAATCGAGTCTAGTCTTAGAGAGGATTTAAGAAGTGAACAAATTTAGCAGTGTACAATGGCTGCCTTACTCCTGTGAGACATAGGTTATGTACCTTAGACACTTAGATGCTCTGGAGTGATTCGACCGATGGTGTTAAAATCGATTCTTCGTAACCACTAGATATTACGCACCAGTTGTTTTGGTCCTTGAAAAGGTCAATGTAATCAGCATCGAAGCGCACATACATTGCCGCAGTTTTCTCGGGGCAGGTCGAGTTATTCGTCTAGTCGACAGCAGAATAGATAATCAGATGTCTTCGGTGAGATTCTCAACGTCACTCAAACACATAAAAAAAGCATAAGCCAAGAATTCGTATCAAGGGCTGTTTAAACAATGTTTATTTCAGCCTGCCTTATAGAAGATCATCAGTGACAAACGCCTGTTTGTAACCGAAGTTCGGAATCGTTCAACTTATGAAGGTATTAACACCTTCCAAAAACATGCAATAAGTTGGGCTAATGCCAAGCGTACAGGAAACGCAAGGGGGGAAAAATTGATCTAGCAAGTCATCAACACACACACACACACACACACATACAAACACATTATATACATACATACATACATACATACATACATACATACATACATAAACACGCACATATATATTATAATTATTTTCTATTTTAAAAATATGGTTCTTTCGTTACACAGGAATGACCGTGTTTCAAAACAGACACAAAAATTTAAAATTTAATCATAAATTTAAATTTAAAATACATAGCTCGACTCTCAAGGGAATTTTTTGAATAACCTATTAAGAAATTTACTTCATTTATAAGCACAGACAATCTTAATATTTTACGTTGTTAAGGTTACGGCAAATTCAATTATTTTGATAAGGGGTGGTTAGGTTTTAATTTTCCTAGACAACTTATGTATCAAATATAAGTTACTTTCAAAATCAGGTTAAGTTTTAAGGTGGGGTAGGGGTACCTTCTCACAAACAATGACATCCGTTTGTCGCGTGTCGTCTGGGTTTTTCAATGTTAAAATATTATCAGCATTTTTATTAGGCCGCTTAATTTATAAATTTTATACACAGATTTCTTAAAAGGGTCGTCTGAATATGAGTAACTAATATTTTTAATATTTAAAATCTACTCCTACGAATTTAAAGTACCTTTCTACTTCTAATAACTAATAGGCTATACGTTATTTTTTTACAAATAAATATATTAGAATTACATTCGTATTTTTAAAAAAAAATATAATCAAAGCTCAGGTATAAATTTGCATTTTCCAGCTTTCATCTCTTTTTCAAAATTGAACATTATTTAAGGAAAATATTTGAGAGTGTCTGCAAGAAATAGCTATTTCATTTGTTTCAGTAAATTTTTATTTTTCAGAAACTTATTAATGTATAATTTTTCATGTATGCACACAGGACATGGACCATTTAATTACCTACAAACTGAAGCTCTTCTAATTAATTTCCATTTTACCGTTGGTATTTTATTGTTTTTTTTTTAAGTGTCAGAAATATTTAGATAAAAACGTTTGATTTCTTGTATTTATTTTTTGTATTTTATTTTGGTTCCAACGTCTTTTGAAATCATGTTTTGTGCATCCAATGTAGATTTTAACTGTGTCTGGATCTTTAATAGATGAACTTTTGCACTCATAAACCAATGATTCCATACAAAATTTATTATTAAGAGGACAATTTTGAGGATTTATACAGTTACATAATTTTTCCTTTTCTTCGTCGCCTTTTAATTTACGGTCTAGTTTTTTTTTTTTGATCTAAGTGTTTACTCAATATATTTGCATTATTTTTCTTATTAATCATGTCTAAGTTTTCAGTACAGTAGTAACTTAATTTAAGGTTATTTTTATTAAAAATGTACTGATTTTACTATGTCTATAAAAAATTTTATCAACTAATGCAAGGAATTTTTGACCTAATTTATTTTTTGCCATTTGGTTGTATGGAAGTGTATACCAAATTATTTTTCTCTTTCTGCTTTTTCTATTTTCTCCTTTTTCATTTTTATATAAATGAGTTTTGGGCATTTATAGCTACTATTCTTTAGAGCTTTATTATAGAAATTACTATGTTCATATAATATTTTCTCATTTGCTGAATATGTACTTATTCTCTTTTCGATGGATAAAGGTATATGCTTAATTATAGATGGAGGATGATTAGACTTAGGGTGTGTATACAAAGGATTACTACGGGCTTCTTGTAAGGTAGGTATATATTATTCATTAAAACTTATGTTATATCAAGGAAATTCACTTTTATCAATTTTGTACTTACAGTAATTTTCAAGTTGAGGCATTTAAATTCTCTGTATAATAGTTTACTAATTTTTCATTTTTTTAAATACAAATAATTACAAAGAAGACTTGATTGTAAGTCTTACTGTTTTTTCTTATATATATATATATATATATATATATATATATATATATATATATATATATATATGTTCTTAGTAATTATTTAAATATATATATATATATATATATATATATATGTGTGTGTGTGTGTATGAGAGTCAAGGAGCTCAGTTACTAGGAACCGACAGCTAGTCTCCAGCACATATGATTCGATTATAGTTGTATAGAACCAACCACACTTTTTGAAGGGCCGAATACAGAGACCTGGTGCACTACCTGCCCCGTGGTTCCAAGGTTTTGCATTCAGTGTTGTTCTTCTCCGAGACCAGTTGCCATACAAGGTTATAGAATCCATTCTGTCCTGCTATTTACCCATATCTAGACGGAGAAGTTGATTAATACCTTTACCAAGGGTGTGTATATATATATATATATATATATATATATATATATATATATATATATATATATATATTAAGAAGAAAGTGAGAGAGAGAAAGATTTAATCGACTGGTTAATAAAATTTGAGAACAAAAGCCAAAAATGATAACAATATTGGTAAAAAAATTGATGATATTTAGTATTATGACTTTTGACAAAAATGAAGCAAGAAAAGAAAGATTTCAAAGTCAAAAACGCCCGTGTCTTTTTTCAACGATACGAGGTATAAACAAAGAAATGGGGCTTACTGTCACGACGAATTGCTGCTTAGGGGTCTCACTGTATAAATTAGACTCTCTGAATAAACCCAAATCCCTGTTTAATCGCTCAATGTGTGATTATATATATATATATATTTTTCTTCTAGACCCGATGAATTACTATCATGACTTGCCTAAATCCTGAAAATTCTGCTGCTTTGCTTGAACCAGCCAATGCTCTGCGACGGAGCGGTTCGAGGGAAAGGAAAGTCGAGGCTATTGGTGCATAAACCGTTGAGTTATGAATACTTGGATGAGTATCACCACGGAATTTGTGAGTAGCAGCGTTATATCGAATCAATTCAGTTTCTTCTTCACCACCGAGGCATGTTGATACAGTTAACAATTTCGTTGTATCGAAACGATTCGAATCTCGGTAGTGGATCCGCACTGCTGATGAGTCCCAAAATAGGAGGAAACGGCCGTGCAGTGCTTTCTACCTTCTGTTGACGATTATTCTTGACTCGATGAATTATAATAATGATTAGCCTAAATCCTCAAAATTCTATTACTTATATATGGCTAATTTTTCTTCAGGTTTTGACCGTTTGAGATGTATTTTATTTTTGTGTTGTTTGAATAATGGTAGACTTTCCGTGTTGAACTTGGCTGGAATTCGAGTAGGCTTCTTTCTATTAAAAAAAAATACTGATACTAAGAGAGAAATGTTTAATATACAAGCCCGCTCTTATAGAGGTACGTTTCCGGTAATTTGATTTTTAAATTATTTAGTGTTTTCGACCAGAGTTTCTCTTACAAATTATTGTAAATTGTGAATAATGTCATGGCCAATATAGCAGTATACCTTTGATAAATTACTATCATTATTACGCTGGAAAAATGGAAACGTGTGCAGGTTGTTAGCAAACATGAAGAAACCACTGTTGTCTCATAAAGAGAAACCATTGTTATGACATGAACAACTACGATAAAGCTCTACATAATTTACAAAATAAGTCCTGTAAAGATGAACTTAATTCCCCACATGTGAAATAAGATTTGCAAGTCACTTTCTGACTTCAAGAGCCACTGTCGCTGTTAATTAAATTGTTAATGTTGAGAATTAAAACATTGGAAAAGTTTTTCAACGATGGTTATGCTCGTTGAACGAGTCACCCGACATCTTGCACATATATATATATATATATATATATATATATATATATATATATATATATATATAATTCATTAAAAATAAAAAAAAAACAAAAAACATACAACCTTAAGGATGCATTGATTATATTTTATTTCCCCAGGAAAGTATTTTTCCTTGTGCCTCACACCAAATTCCAAGCATAAACAATCGTTTTAAAATTTACATATTATTTTTATACGCATTTGAGGGGTAGTTTTAAGTTGATGTAAGGTGATAGAGAGTCGGTGAGGGGAAGGACAATAGAAATAGTTATGGTCGAAATTAGAGAAGGAGGGGAGACGTAAGAATAATTTTAAATATATTTTTATTAAGATACTTAAGATTAAGATAGGGGGTTACAACTAGACATCTGACCTATTTAATAAGTCACACACACACACATACACACACACACACATATATATATATATATATATATGTATATATATATATATATATATATACATATATATATATATATATATATATATATACACACACACACATATATATATATATACATACACACACACACACACACATATATATATATATATATATATATATATATATATATATATATATATATATGTGTGTGTGTGTGTGTGTGTGTGTGTGTGTCTATATTGGTTACCTGCTATAGAACGATATTAAACATAAATTTATCTTGTCGATATCTAATTAAGTGTCTTCCAATATTATGGGTTAGAACGATTGCTTTCTGACCATGAGAGCCAGGTTCGAATCTCATCATGGTCGATTTGTCAGGAAGGAATCTTTTTGATGTTATCGGTCAGGAGTGGGTATGATCCAAGCGTGTAGTACCTTTGGAAATTGTCTGGAAACCATACCACGGATTGACCCAAGACTTGTGAAAGAAATTGTTTAGACGAAACACACGGGGCCATTGATAGGTGTGCTAGCACGAAGTCACATTTCATCCTGACCGAGGGTTTGACTGGTGTTCTTCAGATTGTTGATCATTCTAGATAACACGCACTCTCTCCGAATCTGTAATTAAGGTCTGCTCAAAATAGTTTCAGTGTAAACCACATGTTGGGTCTATGGGTGTTGAACAAACAAGAATGTACCTGAGCGAGAGTCTGCAATAGGGATTGGCTAGCCGCCCTAGTAGACGCGTATCCTCGAATAGGAGTGGCCAGCTATTAATATTATTGGTTACAGAACGATATTAAACATTAATTAATCTTGTCGATATCTAATTAAGTTACTTCGAACATTATAGGCTTCCGTATTATTGTACGCCTTTATCAAAATTAGTTTTAGTAGATGTTTAAAAACATCCACAGGAATGTTCGTAATACTTAATATTTTCCTTGATTTTAGTGGTTTAAATTTGGTAACGACATAATTCGTCGCGAGTCAAATCTAGAGCGTCCTTTTTGTTTCCATCGTTCAGTCTCATGTTCAGTCTCAGTATCTGTATAACCATATTTCTATTATCTCAAGTTTTTTTTTCATCTGTATGAAGACTATCCAACAAGTTCTCATATATACAGCTAAAGTATATGGACTTTAATTACACACACAATCATTACAATATATCGTATATATAGTGGTGGTGTTAATAAATCAGTGCTTGATATATGACAGAGCTATTGGGCTAACCGTAGGCAATTAATTAAGAAAAAGAAATTCATGGTTACATGTAGACTTAAAAATAAATATCTACTTAAATACGTTGATCCAGATTAATTTTTAATGTAATTTAAGGTTAATTGTTAATGTAAATTACTATCTATTTTGAATACTAATTTGTTTTGTTTTTTTTTAAATAAGAACAAAACAAAAATATTCGTACACATGCAAATTTTTAATTTATTGTATTTCCAACTAACGAATAAATATAATTTTCATATAATTAACAGTAAACAGATGCATAATAAATAAATATGCATAGAAAACACAAAAATTTGATTTAATAGAAATAAATCCCATTTATCCATGTTGATGGGCGAAAAAAGTATTTGTACAATGCAAATTTCAAATTTTAAAACTTTTAAATTGCTTTACAACTGTAGATTATTCTAGGGGAATTTTCTAGAATATTCCAATAAGTTTATTGGTAGTTATTTTTAGTTTAAAAAGATACAAACAGAACATTCTGTGATTGATATTTGTGCAAGAAGGTTACCATCATGGCAAGAGATAAAGAATTGACAAATTCGCAAAAAGATCCGATTGTTAAGCTCTAGAAAGCTACAGCAAAGTTTCAGACAACCTGAATATTCCATTTACTACCATTAGTTCATTCATTGCAAGTTATAAAAAACTTAAACCTGTTGAAAACCAAGGAAGACCAGGTGCTCCCCGGAATATTTCTTCGGGGAAATGAATGCTACAAATTATACAAAATCTAATAGTTTCTCGTCAACAATTGCGGGATGATTTTTTTTTCATTAGGAATCTGTGTAACTAAATGGACAATAAGCAATGAAATTCCGAGGTACAATCTAAAGCCACGCTCTCCTCGGAAAACTCCACCGATATTGAGAAAACACGGAGATGACGTTGAAATTCGTTCGTGAACATAAGGATAGGGAAAAATCATATTAGTAAGGACAGATTATTAAGGACAGACGAAACCAAAATAATTTAACCCAAATAAACAAATAAACAAATAAACGACTTCCGGTAAAATAACCGCCAAAATAGACTATGCAAAATGCACCACTGGCCCGTATATATACATAGCCGACAAAAAAATCAACACTCGTAGCTTGACGATTGCGTCTAGCATGAAACAGACTGTCGCTTCTAAGTGTTGACTTCAATGTTCACTTTTATATTTACACGATGATGAGCAAATTATCCCATAAATATAACGCACCATAAGAGTATATTTCTTCATATATATATATATATATATATATATATATATATATATATATATATATATGAAGAAATATCCCAGACGATCCACTTAGGTGAAACCTGGGTAGGTTTTTCTGGCTTCCTGGGTTTGACTAGGTCTGTTCTACAGTTGCATTGAACTCTTTTTAGTTAGTTGTTTACTCGTGTCGTTTTTTCTTTCTTTCGGCTTTGAACCTGTATCTGTGCGATGTTTTCGAAAGACTTTCATGTTCCTGGCTCTTTCTTTTTTTAAAACCTTTTTATCCTTCGAGATTGATTTGATTATTGGCAAATCAAAAATTCGAAGGTTTTTTGAGACGAGTATAGTTACCTATATATATATATATATATATATATATATATATATATATATATATAATTATTCAAGCAGAATTATCGCACTGTATGAAAGTGAGGTGAGAAAAATCTACACTGCATGATTCCTATATATAACGCTTCGCTTGGGCGCCTCGAGGCGGTGTAATGGTTAGCAAGCTTGTCTCGCTAGAACAATTGCGACAGAGTAGTGAGTTCGTTTCTTAATGAGTGCTCCATACTTTCGGCCTTGTGCCACATCTAAGCTACGCCTGGAAAATCCCTATAATGCATCGTTTATTTGTTGGTAGAAGACTTCATGTAATAAGGATCTGGTGAGGATCGAACTCCCCCTTCAATAGTAATGGTCAGTAAACCTATTTATTTACCTTTGCTCCAACGGATTCCGCTTGGGGCATACAGTGCTTGGATCTTGTCTTTTTTTTTTTTTTTTTAAATCCTCTTCCAATTAAAGAAACGATTAATTTTGAAGACAGAACGTGGAAATCTCCCGCCTGTTTAACAAAACTTCAAGTTCACCTGGTAGGCATTTTCAACTCCGCGCACGCGCCATCAATGTTTCTAAGCTTACGTTCTGGTCTAAGTATTCTCGTTCGTTAATGGGTTCTTTATCTGGTCCGGGATTCGAAGAAGAAAGTGAACAAACAAAGACACAACAGAAAGAAAGGGACGTTACTAATTAATTCCATTAATCAACCTTAATTCAATAATCTTAATTTCAACCAGATACAAGGAACAAGCCTGAAAGCTGGAACAGATTAAATAAAACTCAATTAATAGACATTTTCCAGAATAGCTCTATGGTTAGCTAAATGTAATGAGTATAAAACATCAAAAAGCATTCATCAGGTTGTTTCGCACGCAAAATTTGATTTGAATTTCAGACATTTTGAATTATGTTTATACACGAACCGCGTTTAAAAGTGAGTCTTAGCCTTGGTTACCAGTCTGTCTAGGAGAAGGATGAATTTGACTTAAAAACCAGGCGAATAGGGATTCCTTATCACCTTGATTACAACCTTTCAAGTTGTTAATGGCTTCAACCTTGTGATAAGGGCAAATTAGCTGCTGTTCGGTATTAGGCATCTGTGTGATGGTCTGATAGGGATTAGAGACAAACCCTCGTCACTGTTTTCCTTCTGAGAATTATAGACAACCAAGCATAACACACTCTGTTAATCACGGTTTGTTTATATAAATAATTCAAAATGTCGGCTGGTGTAAATGATAGCGGCTTGGCGTTCCTTTTCCAGTCCAATTCATTATATTAACTTACGTGCAAATGCTTATAAGAACGCTATGAATCGATCTCTTCTATCCTTCCATATATGGGTTAAATAGCAACATATATTAGACGTGCTTGGCAACCAGTCAAGGAAAGTGTAACTCTAAATTCTGAAGCGATTGTCGATGGTCCCCGACTCTAAACAATGATGATCGAAAGAAGTAAATGTAAAGTTCACTAATCAGCTTGAAAAATGGTTTTCTCGTCTTGATGTTTAAAGATACACAATTAAAGCTGATGTATCCCTTGAAAGTTACTAAATCATATTCAGCAACCTACACAATACTATCTATAGAAAAGCCAGAGGGAATCTACAATGCGTCGAAATGGAAGTGGTTAAAGCCAAAAAAAAAAAAAAAAATCCAGATCAGGACTGATAACATTGCTTTGGATTTTATCAAGCATCATTAATGAAAGAATCAAGAGTCACATAAATTAGAAAGATGCTATTAAAATATTTATATTAAATGAAGAGGAGAATATCAATAGAAAAATAGATGATAGGAAACGAAAATTATAAAGATCAGGAAGATCCTTAACTTGAAGCAGTTAACATTGGAGAGTTCAGAAGGCATCGACGCAGTGACAATTCTTGGATAAAAAGTTCTCTGTGTAGTACGTTCTACTAGCTTTTGAAATATGGGAGAAATGAGGGTAATTCAACTCCGTCGATGTATCATAGCGTGTTTTAGAAGAATACACTTTTTGAACTATTACAATAAAAGAATAGGGCCTACCCGAAAATTTGACATGCAAATAGCAATAGTGTAGCGAGAGACGAGCGATGTTGCGTCATTCGAAAAGAAAGATTTCTTCAAGTAAATATTTGTAAATAAGCATTGCTATTATCAAATTGAATTTGAAGACGAAGAGATCATGTGAGATGTTGAATACTGGAAGGATTGAGAAGTAATGAGGAATATCGCATCAAAATTATGCTATATATATATATATATATATATATATATATATATATATATATATATATATATATATATATTAGATAGAGTTTTGAAACGTTTTATCTTAGAAATTATTAAAGTATCTGTCTCTATTTCTGAGATGAGGTGTTATGTACATTATTTACATTATTCGGACTATTGTCCTCATCTTTGTCGCCATATTTATTATAACGTTTCGGCCGTTGTACGCTCCGGCCTTCTTCAGGTGGTTGGAATGTTGGCACGTAGAACTAGAACAGTCGACCCCAGTACATCCATTGGCACGTGAAACTAGAACAGTCTACCGAAGTCAGCGAAATAAAGGGTTCAGTTCGACATTCCAACCACCTGAAGAAGGCCGGAGTGTACAACGGCCGAAACTTTGTAATAAATATGGCGACAAAGATGAGGACAATAGTCTGAATAATGTAAATAATGTAAATTATTAAAGATATCTTACTGGAATTTTTTTATAACATTATTGTACTCTACATTGAGCAGTAACAATGTATAATTACTCTCCAAGCTTAACAGTAGAATCGGATGAAATTGATCATAAACGAAAATGACATGTTCATCATTAATTAATCGTAGCTATAGGATCAGCTGCTCATGAAGTTTGGGTTTGGTTTGGTTTTGGTTTGGTTTTGTTTTTGTTTTTTAGGCACATCAACTTCAAAGGGTTACTTAATGTCGACAAAATTTTTATTGCAGATAATATTTTTTGCTTCAAGAATATATTTCTGTGAATATTTTTCCTTGGAGAAATCTAAAAATTATTGCCGGTAATATTTCTTTTATGACAAAGTATTTCTGGTATTAAAACCTATTTTTACACAAGTTTGGGTGTCAGCTATTTGCCCATAGCTGGGACCCTAACAGGTGCTACCACACCGGGTCAGCGTGGACCTGGGAACGCCAGCAATAAAGAGGTGGTTCCATGCTCTTCAAAACCTCCTGATCAGATGCATTGCTGTTGGACGTAGTTTATCGTCTTACCAAGGACGCGGATGTAGTTTATCGTCAACCCAGGACGGTGCTCATCAACGATAGAAATAAAGTTTACATATATATATGTTCATACATTCTTTTTTATAGATAGAAATATTTAAGGAAATGGTCTGTTGATAATAAACAGTATTAAACAACATTTACCGGCCTGCATATATATATATATATATATATATTTAATATTTTTATGTTTATACATTCTTTTTTATAGATACAAATATTTAAGTAAATTCTCTGTTTAAACAGAGCATTTACTTAAATATTTGTATCTATAAAAAAGAATGTATAAACATAAAAATGTTTTAAAATATTTGTCGGACTTTGTTTCTTTCATCATAATATATATATATATATATATATATATATATATATATATATATATATATATATATTATTTCAGAATAATTCTCATTCAAGGTGATCTTCACCCTCTCTAACCATCTAAATTTCTGTCCCGGAGAAACACGGTTCCTCACATATTTCACGTACAATTTAGTTTTTTTTAAAGTCTTTTTTCGATTGCTGTTTAGACTGTTTCTGGAAATACGCTCTCAGTTGCAAAACGTCTTATGGATTGAGTTGGATCTTTTCTAATTGCTCTCTTCAGCTCTTTGTTGAAATGATGATCTTTTTTCCTTTTGTGACCACCTTATCCAGTTTTCCTCTCTACTGTTCCCTCTTTTTTAAAACGTATTCACCGTACTCTTGATGATTCTTAAATGGAATTGTAGAAGCCACAATATGAATATTGGTACCTGAATGATTTTCCTCTTACTATTGTTCAGTTGGGTAGACACTTGTGCTGCGGAGAATAAACGGTTTTATGACATTTTGTTTGGAGCTTTCGATCTTCGATATGAACGAACCTGCCTGCTTATTTGTGCGTTTGGCGTTTACATATTTTTCTGTCGTCCGGTCGTAATTTTGTGTGTATATCCTTATTTCAGATAGGATCATTGTCATCCTGCATTAGATATCAGTGTTTTCATCTTCTGGGTGAACCCTCAGTGGCACTTAGACATTTAACATTATGATGTGTCACCGAGTAAAAAGCAGAATTTGGTATCTCTGAGGGTGAACACAGTACCTATTCAGATGGCCAAAAGAAATGCCTCTAAGATCAATGGTTTCTAATAAACATTAAATTCGATTCAGACTTCTGGTATTTGCTGGCTTGAATTATATTCTACAAAACAGAATCCAGGCCGCATAGTGTGTTGTAACGTTCGCCATACCCGTTACATGTCTAAGCACTTCAATCGCTAAATATAAGCTATATTATTATTGTATTTCCGAATTCTTAACTTATAGCACTGACAGACAATCGACATTGGGCTGTAGAGTCTTTCAGTTGAATGAATGATTAAAAATATAAAAGTTGACATTTATTCTGAAAATTTGATTATGAGTAATTATGTCGAAACAGATAAATCTACAATAAAAGTATTGCGAAATAGGAAACACGAGATTACGACTAAAATTAGATTCAGCCAATCTGACATATGACGGAAGAAATATTGATTTCGCAGATGAAAAACTTATCTTGACTTCGATATATAATATAATAAATGTGTTTTATCGATAATGTTTAATGCTAAAAATTCCAGAAAACCTCATCCAGAAATGGAAAAAAATGAAGTAATTTCTTAAAATATTTAGTGGAATTTGTGTCCAGATGTTATAAAAATGTTTCTAATGATTTTTTTTCACCATTTTATATTTGGGTTGAAATTTTTATTTTTATTTTCCTAAACTGGTTTTGTTTATAAAAACATGAGGAAAAAGTATGTCTAGCTAACAGTAAACAAATCAACATATTTTTAACGACAAAATTTTATTTAGCAAAACCTGTATAGTTTAACCCGCCATATTTTCTTTTCAAAAACTGAATTCTTCATTCTGTGACCGACTTTGTCAAATTAAAAGATCCTAGACTGAATGGTTTTATCCTATGTAACCATGACAACCTGCTTGAATGCTGCATGTTGTCAGTGTAAACATCTCCTGACATTATTACTTAAATATCTTCCATGGAATCGAAGAGTTAAGACAAGACTATTTCATCACGCATGAAAAATGCGTAAAACGCGCGAAAGAGTTGTTCTTTCAAGGTTTATTATTGATGTTTAGTTTACAGTTAAAGCGAGTGAAATGATTGATTTCAAATATTTCTTTCAGGTTTTTATTTCAATTTCAGCTAAGTTTTAAGATAATAAGAATATATCGCTGAAACAGCTATATCTAAAATTCTCAAAATGTGTGTGTGTATGTGAGTGTGTGATCGGATGTTGTTTATGCGTTTCCGCAGTTTTCATCTGATTTCTATGAAATATTTTTTGTTTGATAGAAGATTTTTCAGTGTCTCTATTGAGTTCAAAATGTCTGAAAAAAATTGCAACCTTGAAGGTGAAAAATCGAAAATCTTTAATCGCTTTTTAGACATTAAACTGCTTTAATTGAAGGTCAAACAATTCCCAGTAATTAAAGACTCGGACAAAGACGGGATATACTGTTAGTATAATATATATCATTACTTTTATAATTTTTAAAAATACTTTGTTGACTAGATCGGACGTTATTGGGGAAGTTTTAACATAGAATTGAAGACTTAGGACGAGACTATTTCATCAGACCTGAAAAACGCGTAAAACGCGTGAACGAATTGTTTCTTTTATTGATTTGTCAAAATATAATCTTTCTGTTTTTTCCTCTAGTTTCTGATTGCTTTGTGGAGAGGATTTTTTGCATATCTTAACAGAATTCAAAAGCGGTTACGCCTCTTGTGCGAAGAATTATTTTCCACCCTACGAACTCTTTTCTCCCAGAAAAAAAACAAAAAACAATGACGTGCCTCTCGCTGCTCTATTCATAATTCTACGACGAACTAAATACGTTAGTTACACCAGTTCTGAGCTTCTTAAAACTGAGATCCGACATTCAACGTAAAGAGGGGTGAATCAATTAATCCCATTCCATTTGTTTTCCCTCAGTAAAAAGTAAGTTCCCCCTTTTACCACAAAAATGATGTTCATTACTCGGATTATTGTCGCCATATTTATTACAACGTTTCGACCGTTGTACGCTCCGGCCTTCTTCAGGTGGTTGGAATGTCGAACTGAACCCTTTATTTCGCTCACTGGGGTAGACTGTTCTAGTTCCACGTGCCATGTTTGATGGATGTAAGTTATCAGTTATCTCCTGTTAATTTCCTTCTGAAAGTTCTCCACTGCCTTAATCGGGTAACTGGGTCCTGTCACTGGATCTAACCAACGCCTTTATCCACTGTGCCATGTGTTTTTGACTGGGTATGAATTTATGGGTATTATAAACCTAATGTCTTCAGCAACCATTTTTACCAGTGTTCAGTTTGCAACTTTGTTGTTATCATTGCTTTTCTTTGGCATTCCTTATTACTGGTTCCCATATTGTATGATGTTTTCCCAAACATTACAATCTTGACCTCTTTAAATCTAAGGTTACTATTATCATTGTTAATTAACCGCATGGGCATCATTTTCCTTACGCTCATACAACAGTAAATAGTAACACTCTACCTTGAATGGCTCTTAGGTTTTGTATTGGGTGAACATTAGTATATAAAATCATAACAAAACAGTTTATATTTTGTTCATGTTTTGTAACAAACTCTTCAAATTCCGTTGAGAAAACGTTCGTTTTCGAGCGTCGATACAAGGATAAAAATATTCAATAAGTTGGAGATTGTGCAAAATATTGTGATTTTTTCTATACTTTATAGAATGATTTGTATCATCTTTAAGGATATTGTAGCCCCAAGATCATTCAATTTTGTGATAAGTAATAATTATTTTTCTGAACAAATAGCCGTTCCTTATTTTCTTGGAAAATTTTACGAATTCTTCAGCGCCAGAATTACAGAAAAGAATCACATTTTCAAGTGATAATTTAGTTGCTTTCTTCAGTCTCAATCGGTAATTACAAAATTAATCATGAGATAAAACTTTTTAGAAGTACAGCCACGATTCATGACACTCGCACTGACCAGTGAAAACTTTCAACTCCAAATCACTCACCTTCATATAAGTTCAATTCATTTTGCCGCCTTCAGTATTAATATTTGTTCAGGTAATATTAAAATTACATATCTATGACTGAAAAAATGAAGTTTCCTTTACATATTAGATAAAATGTTTTGTAAATATTGCTCTTAATAAGTGAAATTTAAAAAAACTGTGAAAAATATATAGAAATTTTAAAATAAAGAAGTTGGGAAAAGAATTTGAGTCATAACTGGTAAAATAATGATTTTGACATTAGAACAATAGCTGATTAGGGCAAACAATAGGGGAACATAACCTATTGCAGACTCTCTCTCAGGTACATTTGTGTTTGTTCAACACCCTCAGAGCCAACTCGTGGTTTATACTGCAACTAAGCTGAGCAGAACATAGTTACAGTTTATGGAAAGAACGGGTTATCTAGAATGACCAGCATTCTGAAGAAAACCAACACACTGAAACCCTCGGTCACGATGACTTGTGACTTAGTGCTAGCACAGCTATCGACAGTCTCAAGTGTTCCGTTTACCCAATTTCACTCACAAGGCGTGGATCAACCCGTGATATGGTTTTCAGGCACCTTCCAAAGTTTCTGCACACTGGGATCGTCCCCACTCCAGATTGATAACTTCTGGAATTTTCTTTCCTGACAAATCGAGCATGTTGAGATTCGTACCCGGAACTCATGGTCCGAATATATATATATATATATATATATATATATATATATATATATATATATATATATATATAATGAAAAACAAATCACTTTAATGTACCATTACGATAATTTATTTCACCTAAATCCTTTTTTAAGGATTCAGGATCATCAGGTAAATCTTCCAACAACGAATTCGTTATTGGAAGATTTACCTGATGATCCTGAATCCTTAAAAAAGGATTTAGGTGAAATAAATTATCGTAATGGTACATTAAAGTGATTTGTTTTTCATTACATATTAGCTCTGTCCTAACATTGAGCTCTCAGGATTTCATCCTCTTTGGATTTACCAATTCGGTTTACCAAGTTCCTTATAACTTAAATATATATATATATATATATACATATATATATATGAAAGGGAACATAGAAGTCAGCACTTAGAGGCAACAGTCTGTTTCATGCTATATGCAATCGTTAGGCCTGACGATTGCATATAGCATGAAACAGACTGTCGCCGCTAAGTGTTGACTTCAATGTTCACTTTTATATTTATACACGCTCTATGTCTGATATTGAGCACTTTATCCCATAAATATAGTACATCTTAAGAGTATATTTCTTCATATATATATATATATATATATATATATATACTTATGGTTAAACGCATTGACACACAGGTGTTCGTAACGTCGAGCTTGCTCAGATAGAAGACCACTTGGAAATACCAGCTGATAAAACAATGTTTGT
The DNA here is from genome assembly GCA_963932145.1 of Acanthosepion lycidas. Taxonomy (NCBI): domain Eukaryota; kingdom Metazoa; phylum Mollusca; class Cephalopoda; order Sepiida; family Sepiidae; genus Acanthosepion; species Acanthosepion lycidas. The sequence continues at coordinate 9,969,154 of OZ010592.1, read as the reverse complement.
ACTGTTTATATGTTGAATGGACAACATCTCAGAATTGGACATCGCAAAGACTTGTTCTAATTCAGATCGTTATATTCACTTAAGCAAAAATACTCATGGTAATGCTATAAATCCGCCTAGTATCCCCACAGCTATTGGTTAAATTAATAGGACTTTAAGCCAATATTCTCTTTAACAATTAAAAAATTCTTTGACTCTAAAAATATGTTTAATCGTTCGCTGATTTCTGAGGCCTTTTTCTGTTTTTATTTCCGCATTAAATACCTCATTGAGGTTGATATGCCGTAAAACAAAATAAACCAAACCAATCTAAAGCAAAGAATACATATTCTATTCATACGAATCTATCCTATAAATGTTGTCGGCATTATATAACCGATTCAGGTTGATATGCCGAAAAACAAAATAAACCAAACCAATCTAAACTAAAGAATACATATTCCATTCATACGAATCGATCCTAATATGTTGTCGGCACTATATAACCGATTGAGGTTGATATCCCGTAAAACAAAATAAACCAAACCACTCGTTTTCTAACTGGAAATGAAAATTATATGTATATTCAACTGGAAATGTAAATGCATATTTGTGCCACGTCACACACACACGCTCCCGCTCTCTCTCTCTCTCTCGCACTCACACTTAATATATATGTGTATATATATAATTTCAATGATAGATAGATAGATAGATAGAATACAGATCATTTTCAAGGACCGAAATTCAAGGCAAATTATGTATTTCATTTTCCTCAATTGTCTTTTTTTTCCTTCTTATTCTGTCTGCCGTGTCCTTTTAGGACTTGGAGAATTATGGCCCTCTACAATGTATTCTCCCGTTCAGCTCTTAATGAATTTTGTTTTTTCTTTATGTCTCCTAATCTCTGTCCTGCCCCCATTTACACAACGTCGTTAGATAGGCACTGCTTTCCAATGTCACTATTGTTTCAATTTTTTTTCAATTTTTTTTTAGTTTCAAATTTTCTTAACCCTCTTTCCTCATTTACATACTCGAGAAATCCCAACTGTCTCTTTTTTATGCTAAAATATAAGTGACCTTTTTGTTTCCATTTTCTCTAAAACTTCCTCGTTACTCGCATGTTCAGTTAACGTTATTCTCAGCCTTCTTCTGTAACACCACATTGCAGTTGCCTCAAGTCATACATAATATTTAAGCGCTCGTTTCTTTGTTTCAAATAAAATATTGCTGTTTTCTTAATACTTTGCTTAGTTTAGGGAAGGCTTATTTTGCTATGTTAATGCGCTTTCGGATTTTTGTTAAAAGACTTTCTACATATTCGAATACTTGTATTGGCCTTGTTTTAGCATCTCCAATTTCTCATTCGCATGTTAGGTATTCTCTTACTTTTGCAGACAATCATACATTTCATATTCTTGATGTTTATTATTTTCTGCTCTTTATCCTTTATTATTTTATATAAGACCAGCTGTATTTTCTTTTCGTGTCTGCTACCAACACTGCATCATGTATATATCTAATGTTGTTAAAATTGGCGCTACCAATAATAAGTCTTCGTAGCAATTCTGTTTCTCTCTGAATCACTTCACTGCTTTAAATTATAGTATAACAATGTTTATTATGGTTTTGTTTTCCTGTTCGGTTATATTAACTATATTCTAATTATTGTATTGGGCTGATTGATTGCAGGCGTTTATTTAATGTTGAATTTATTTAAGACACGACTTCTCTGGTTGAAATATATTTTAATTGTCGGTATTTTTATGGCTTCAATCTTTTGTAAGTATTTCCCAGTCTATTTTATTATCATAGTTCTATTATCTACAGATATATGTCTAATATAGATCGAAATATGATGGACTTTGTCATCTGTTGATTATTACTGAGCTTTTAGGTTTTCTGATAAATTTCAGGTTTGTCGACGGGAAAGTGTCGTAATCATTTGACCACGTGTTATATATACTTATAAAAAAATGACCTATCTTCTAATTGGAAACGAAATTGCTATGTATTTCTTATTTAAAATGTGTTATTTATACCTTTATATTTTATAATCTGTGGTATATCTAATTGTGTGTACCTATGTATCGTAATATTCATGGCTTCTTTGAGGAATGGTGTTGTAGTAGGTTTTTGGCATACATTTTGTGCTGTTTTGTTATTCATTTCCTTTAAACTTAATTTCATATATCCATCGACTTCATAGTAACGAAACCATTGATAATTAATTTCCCTATTTATGGTCCCTATTTTTCAAGTTTCATTTGATAGCTATCACGTCTTATAAGGACGCTGCCAGTTATAATTAAGGAAACAGTAATTTAAACTTTAAATTTTAACTTGTTTTTATAATATCCATTATTAGAATATTTTAATGATGGAAATGATGCTTAGTTTACAGTTAAAGCAAGTAAAATGATTGATTTCAAACATTTCTTTCAGGTTTTTATTTTAATTTCATCTAAGTTTTAAGTTCATAAGAATATGTCGCTTAAACATCTATATCTATAATTTTCAAAATATGTGTGTGTATGTATGTTTGTGTGTGTGAGCGGATGTTGTTTATGCTTTTCCATAATTTTCATCGGATTTTCCTGAAATATTTTTGTTTGATAGATAATTCTTAAGTGCCGGTTTCTGAAAAAAATTGCAACCTTGAAAATGAAAAATCGAAAAGCTTTAATCTCTTTTTAGACTTGAAACTGCTCTAATTGAAGTTCAAACAATCCCCAGTAATTAAAGAGCCGGTCAAAGACGGGATATACTGTTAGTATAATATATATAATTACTCTTATAATTTTAAAAAAATACTTTGTTAACTCGATTGGACGTAATTTGAGAAGTCCAGATATAGTATTAACCCTGATAGAACGCTCTCTGTCTTCTTCTTGACACCGATTCCCGTACGATCACCAAAGTTAAGCAACGTCAAATCTGGTCAGTACCAAGATGTGTGATCGCATAGGAGTACTAGGTGATCTAAGCTTGAATGTAAGCGTAATCGAATGGTTAAATCTCGGAATTGTTAACTGGAGAGCCGAGTTCGAATTGCAGATGTGTTTGTTATTAGGTTGGTACAAAAGCAATATCGTTTTTTGACGTTAAAAACTACGTTAAAATCTACGTCAAGAAACGATATTATTTTTGCACCAACCTAATATATTCCCTTACGCGAAATAATCTTGGGAAAGGTATGCATCCACTTCATCCTTGGGATACTAAAGATTAAAGCTATTCAGTAAAATCGCTCCGGCGTCCAGACGACTTCCGAATCTCATGCAACTATTCTGGGTGGTTTTCTTCTTTAAATTGGTGAATGTTACCATAATTCTTGCCTTCAGTTCATCTTTGGTGTTACAAGGAGTTTTTTGTCGGTCCTTTTGCTCAACTGCGCCCCAAACATAATAATCACGGGGTTTAACGTTTTGGGGAGGTATGTAGTTATATGTGAGGGGTGATGTGATCACATAAAGTGTCTGACACTAATGACAGGGTTCTCCTGTTTATTGGGCATGATACAAAGTCGTTTTGCTAGATATATAGTCTTCCAGGAACCACTCTTTTGACCCAGGATAACACTACCTCCTCACTGTACTTAATGTAGGACTGATGTTGAGTCTGAGGCCCAGTGAGAAGATTAATGGCTGCATAACTTCTCCATCACAAACACCTTCGTAATCCCATTTAGGCTTATTCAACCCCTATCAAACTGACATCCAAACACTATGAAATGTTCGTATTGAAGCTTCTGGCATGAATGCCAAGCAGTATAGCATATCTTTTCCAAATTTCTGGTGGAATGAATTGCTTCAGGTTTCTCATTTTCTCATAGGCCATGCTCAATTGACCAATTATACTGTGCAGCCGACAAAACCAAAAACAAACAAAACGCATACACGAAATAAAAAATAAAAAATAACGACAATTTACCCATCGCACCCTGTATATTACCATATATTTGAATATATATATATATATATATATATATATATATATATATATATATATATGAAAATTTTATTTCCTTCATTAGTTTGAAATATAAGAATAGTTTTTTTTTTTTTAAGTGAATCATCAGCCTGGTACAAAGGCGTTACCAAATTGTACTGTTTACAATCATCGTCATATGTAACCTTGACTTTGTTAATTTAGAACTATTGACCTTGGGAAAATACAATTCTAACTATTTCCCAGGTTCCAGGGACAAGATTTAAAATCTGCTTTCTGCAGAGGTTTAATTATATAAGTCTACTGACGTAATCTTGCAGAACCTGATTAATCAACACTCGAACAAACGAAAAGTCGACTTGACACAACCATCCAAATCCTTAAAGCCGCGAGTTGGTTGTTGGTGTTGTAGTCACTCTCGCTGTCGAAGTGCAAACCAGAAAGTGCAAGGAAAATCGATTTATCGATTTCGTATTGGGGAAAATTCCGTTTCACCCATCCGATTAAGTCCGTCCATTCGATCACTCATTCGATCAGTGCCACAATAAAAGAGAAAGATAGAATTTATTCGAAAAATGCTTCAAGATCGGAAATGCCACCAGTTCAGCTTAGATTTCTCCAATTTGGAAGTCTAAAGGCTAGGCCATACAAAGCTTTTCTTTACACTCATGCATCTGCGTCATCTCATGAACTATTGATTACTGTCAATCGTTTTTGAAACCAACAGAGATAGAAGGAAGCTAATCAGCAAATATAAAATATAGCATTTGGCAAAATGCAACAAAATATTCAATGATATATGGATTTCATTATTTGAAAATGGCCCTGAGAATCTTTTATCTGAGACAGTAGAAGAAGCAAAGCAGTTTTGGGTTTTGGAGAAAGATTCCATGAGACAACGCTATTTGAATGAAAAAAAAAAGAGAAACAGTTGCTACATGTTCAAATATAATGACTATATTTATTTAACGTAAAATATACAATTTCTTAACTGTAATTATTATCACAAAATAAAATTTTGTATTTAGGATGTTCTCTCTGACTGCAAAGGAAATAAATATAGTCTTTCAGCGAGGAAGAGAGAAAGTGGAGTAGGGTGACAAGATCAAAGGTAGTCCGCTGTTGCTTTGGTGAGAAAGACAGGGCGCAAAGTTTTACTCATACCTCTTTACTGCTCAAAGTCTTTATGTCGATTTGATTGGATATCTGGTTCATAAGGCTTCGTGTAGGCTCCAGAAGCTTATGCTTATTTATTGGCGGGAGCTGATTTTATTGCATATTCTTTATATTTATTAATATAAAAATTTCAAATATGTTTGAAACCGCAAGACAGTGCGGAGCCTTTATGCGTTGTTTATTTATGTCATTTTATCTTTTGATGTGAAACAGTTAACTTACATTTAATTGTGAAAAATGTCCATTAGTAAAATAGATTAGTTCAATAATCAGGAAGACGTTGGATTATTCTAAAAATAACTTTCTATATTTTCGAGCAGTGTACGGGATCTGAGTGAGAGAACAAGCCATTTTTTAAGATAAAGATTTTGAATTCTGGTAAATCTTCATCACTTAAGAGCAATACAACCTTCTCACATCATTTTCTGGACCTTTACGTGACTTTGTCGTGAAAAATGGTTTTCAACCATACAACTCATTTCCCCATTAATATAAAAAATTAAAGTAAGAACAAACTAATAACCATCAAAAGTATAAAGACCAAATGTAGAGATATTAAGCAATAATACGATCTCAATCCCAACATGAGAGTTACGAATTGGAGATTTCAAAATAAAACAAGTAACATATTAATTATGTGGAAAATGAACAGCAAATAGCGGGAAATTCGACAGAGAAATCCGACTGGAAATTGGAATTGGAAAAGGAAACTTCCATCAGTTAAAAGTGTTAAGAAAGAGAAAATATCTTTTGAAGGAAAGAAAAAGAAATCTTATCTAATATCAATTCTCCTATATGGCGGAGGGTTATTTATACACAGATTAAGAAGATTCTTGAGGCAATAGTAATGTTGTTTTTACAGAAGGATGTTGAGAATATGGACGAATTATGTGATCAACGTGGAAGAGTTAAAGAAACTAGACACGAATACAGGAAGTTATGCATAAAAACAAGATGAAGAAGGAAGGCTTTAAATATTTGTTACTCGCAGGATAACTTGAAGACAACAAATCAAAGGGGAAACAAAAAGTAACCTATTGAACGAGTTTGTGAAAAATGGATGCAAGAAAATGTATTAAAAATGACAAATGCCGCTGAGAACCAAGAAGAATAGGAAAATGAGGTAAGCTATGATCGCCCATATCCTTATTTGAAACAACTGCTTTAGTTTCATTTCACACTGTCAGCTTTAGACACCTGGAGTGAAACATTTGTAATCGATTTTTTTTTTCATCAGATTAGGTCATTTGCAGAGGTGTGCAGTAATATGAATCTACTTTCGGGGGTGTATGATGGAATTTGTTTGGCCTTTAAATATATTACATCATCCGTGATTGCATCAGATTTTATCACACCCAGACACTATTGTCTCGACTGTCGATTAGTTGTCCGACGGCCATTGTCTGCAATGGACGTTACTCTAAGGAAGCGTATCAAAATTGAAACGCTGCACGAACACACTCGCAAGTGTTGCCAGTGACCAAAGTACTATAGATTGGAATCGGCATACGAAGTACTAACATGTGAACTGTGTCATTCTTCATTGGAACAAAACGAAAAAAAAAGTAAATAATAACGGAATTATTCGTTTTAGTTCAATAAATTTACATAAGGGTGTACTTAACGAGTTTGAATCAACGGGTGGCAAAAAGTGATTGTAAAACGTTACTGATTGTAGAAATTTCATTTCTCCGCATCCTGTTTGATACGCTGAGATAAGCTTCAGGGATATCTAACAGTAAAAGCGTTTGATTTATTAATATAAATGGATTGTGGCTCGGATTTAAGAAATTGGAGAGCTCAATTCAAATTCATCTCCAATCGAGTTTCATACATTCACTTAACCTTAGTTATTAATAAGGTTATTAATAGTAAATATATGAATCCATCATCTTCCCACCTAGATATGGGTTAAATAGTAATCATTGTCTATCATTGACATTTCTTCAAGCAAAAGGAAGAGTCCAACATGCAAATTACAAAGCAGACACAGGAAAATCAAGCAAGTACAAAAATTTAAATAGATGGGAAATGTTTTAACAGAGGATGAAATGTGCGATATTGAAATCCGAACGCGAATTGGGATTGCGAAAGAAGCCTTCCAGAAGATCAGCAAAATATTAAGAGACAGGACAATTTCGCTAGAAACAAAAAAAGAAAAAAAATGTGTGATATTGAAATCTGAATGTGATATGGAAAAAACAAAGATCCATTCGGAAAGCTACGTAGAATAAAAAGAAACATAAAAAAAAGTAGTTAGAAAGAAAGAAAAGAGTGCTGAACTGTTACGTGATATCAGTTCACGTATATGGCAGCGAATGATGGACTATTTTCCCAAAGATGAAGTAGATTCTTGACGTAAGGAAGCTGAGGAGGCCATTGAGAGAAGATGTGGGAAACCTTGAAGTTTTAAAGAAAATGAAAGCGTAAAGGAAAAGTATACTTAACATCAGAAAGAATTTAGATTTCTAGGATACAACAAATATTTATAAATCTACCATTCTTCCTTGCTTTGAATATTGTTGCAACATCTTGTCTGGTGCTTCTCGTCTATATTTCGAGGTTCTTAATAAAATCCAAAGAAGAATATGAAATGCTATTGGTCATTACGTGGCATCTCGGTTTCAGTTTATTTCCCACCGCACTAACGTAAGTTTCTTGTCCCTTTTAAATAAAAACTTTCATGTTAATTGTTCTGATAAACTTTCCTCTTTTAAATTGGCGGCAAGGTTCTACCTATTTACCGTTGAAATGGTTTGATGTAACCAAAAGTAAGATGCTAAGAGTTTTCTTTTTCTATCGCACGTGTCATTTGTGGAACTATCTTCCGGTTCCTTGCATCCCAAACAACTTCGATCTTCAAAAATTCAAATCAAATATCAATCATTATCTTCTGGTTCTTTTATTGTGCTCTCTCCTTAATAGTAGTTTCTCATATTCTCTAACATTCAGAAACCTCTTGCATCCTAGTGGCTTTATTGCCTTGCTTGGAACGAAATGATTCAAAATAAACTTGGTGAGCTTGAGTAAATGGATGGCAGAAAAAATTTTAGGAGAAAAAAGAAAATGCAAAAAAATATTAAGTACGAAGTGTTGGAAAGTGTGGAGAACCATGATCGCTTACACCTTGATGACACACGGTACATAGAGAAGATTTGGTCTTTATAGCATGGGTGTAGGATTATTTTGTATACAGTTTATCTCAATTGACCACAACCGAAGTATTTAATTTTGTCCATTCAAAATGAATTCCACTTGATATCATGGGCAAGACGTTTTAAATAAATCTAATCAGAATTTAATCTCTTTTCATGAGGACTGTAGAGTGTAGCGATGGGGGAAAAAACCAATAAAAAATATTATTTTATTTATCCCTGACTGCATTCGAACTCGTATTTTTTGAATTTTCTTTTCGATATTTACTGGCTACTATTTTCGCATCACTTCACACTGCTTCACTTGCCTCCTTGAAAACGGTTTCATTCAACGCAAAGTGTCGTGCTTTTAAAATAAAACTGAAATGAGGTCAACTGACATTCAAAAAATTATCTTTTGGTAGAAAACCTCGCTTAACCGGTATGTGAAATCTACTGACGTATGAGGTTTTCATTTTACTTTACCCCTTCCTTTCTATACTTGTTCATTCTTTTCATTCTTTTCTGGAATTGTTTTTTGCTTTTTAAAAAATTGCTTTTGTATTTCATTTTTCGTTCTCTTGTTTAAAATCCATGTTCATTCCGTATCATTTTGATTCTTTCTTTCGAACACTTTTCTGTGTTCAATTTACAATCCATTTCTCTTAAAAGCTTTTCTTTTTATTCTTGTAATACATTTTCCATCATTCTAGCCACCTCATTTAGCATCTATTGACCTCAAAGACAATTCCATCTTCTGTAAATCCGAAATATAAGACTTACGACTTCAAAGAGAAAGGAAAAACCTCGGCGTCTTTTTCTGGGAACAAGACAAAATATACGTAAAATTGAAGACACACGACAAATAAGGGAAAAAAAAAAAAGAAAGATATGGCGATTTTGAATCGAATGAAAGGAAACCTCTCCTACCAGTTGTCGGCCATTTTATTTTGTCTACTTTCTCAGCTTTGACGTTTTGGAAAGTCGAACAAAGTGGAAGATGAAAGCAAATGATTTTTTATGTGGCATTTCTATTTTGAATTCTCTGGAAATTCATAAAATAATTCTTCATTTTTGGATATATCTATTTGTGTGAGTTTTATTCAGTTTCTTCAAAAATGTTATGATTACACCTCCAGCATTTTATTATGTTATTCAAATGTTTTAGCGATATTGATGGTTTATATTTCCACAAGGATCTCCCATTTTATTTCTTTTGAGAAACTTCGCGGCTTTATTTATTCCTTTCTTATTTGACTTCCATTTATTTTCTTTTAATCTTTACTCTATTTTTTTCGCTCCCCATTTCTTTAATTCTCGTATTCCTTTCTCTATACCTACGGCAATATCACTTTGAAACAACGGTTTACCTATGGTCAACGAAGTTAAGTAACGTCGAGACAGGTGAGTACCTAGGTAGGTAAACGCTTGGTAATGCCAGGTGCTCTAACCTACCGTGTGCGGGTGGTGTAATGAATAACAGCAGGAGATTTGATATTGGAGAGCCTCGATCCAATCTCTATCGGATTTGCTATATCCACTAACGAGCTAGTGCCCTTGGGAAATGTAAGAATCCTCATTTTTTTTCTCATTCCAGCTGTATCAGTAAATTAGTATTATCTATAGAGTTATTAAATTAGAAGGATTTTTTTTTAGTAAATCATTATTAACTGAAAATATCTAACAAGATTAAATTATTTTTCTTTGTAAATAATCTGCAAAGGGTCCATAAGATGTAACAAAACAATCAGTCAATCGTTACTCGATTCTGAGGTACTTTCTCTGTTTTATTTTATTTTTTATTTCTCGTTTTATTCTTTCTTTTAATTTTTATTTTTTCTTTTCTATTTTTAATAGAAATATTATATAACAAGGAAAACATTCTATATAAACATATGTCCGAAAAACCAGGTTTTAATAAGTTTAAAGTTTACAGCAGACGCTGTTAAATGTACAAATAAAATACAATCCAAAAATACTTTTACAAATTTTGGGAACTGGTCCTGACACTAAATCAAGGTAAGCATTTCCATACCAGCAATTTTCCAAAAATCAATCGTTTTACCTCAATACTGCAACTCAACAAATGCCGCTTGATTCTATATACGCATGCACCTATCGGATCATTGACTGGCGGAACATTCCAAATACTCCCACAAAGTGTCGAATAACTTCGCAGGCCCACATCATAGGTTGATGAAGGGCTGGGCAATATTAATGTCTGCTGCATGAAGCAATGTTTTTATGTGGCGCCACATATACAAACCTAAAGTATTGAGATCGGGGAAACGTGCATGACATGGAACCGATCCTCAATTGCCTAACTACCTTTCATGTTAGATGTCAGCCATTGCATCGCGAACAATGTGAGTAACATGTGCTGGAACCCCATCGTGAATGAGCCACAAAAGTCTTCGTATTAGCAAGAGTACATCCTCTAACAGGTCTGTAATTAAGAAATAAAGTTTCTCTAGACTGCCTCTGTGAGACGTGCAGGGAGAATATATAGTCCTACCAGACAGTCATCTTAATTTCCAGTCCACCCATTAATCGTAAAATGTTTGTCTCTAACCTGTATTGTATCATCGGGATTCTGATCCGCTCACAAATGTTGGTTGGGTAAATATATTATTCCATCTTTTCCAAATGTTACTCGATCCGTAAACAAGAATGAAGAGACAAACAAGGGATCGGTAGTTTGAGCAATAAACTCTCGGCAAAAGTTCACCTGTTGTGAATGAGCAAATGGCGAAAGACTGCACACGTTGCAAATGATACGGATACGGGAGATCCTATTGATTTACCCTGAATGCAGTACGCTGAGATGTACGACATTCTAGGGCCACTTGACATACCTAGATCGTCACCGACAGCCTGTAGGATGTGTTCTTCGTGCTCAGACGTAGGGGCGGGTTTCGGTTTTCCTAGATCCATAGTTTGTGATGACACGTATCCAGTCTCAGCACCGCCACGATAAACAACATCAAAAGTTGGATGATTCGGTTGTCTACGGTTTGGAAACGCAATCCTATACAGCCGTGCAGTTTCGCATCGATCACTATTTGCACAGCCGTCTGTAAAAATCATCTGCCAGCTCACGATATGAATATCCTGCCAATGTAAGACGGAACACTTCTCAGAAAACACACTACTACACACATTAAACGTTGATGACAGACAAACCACAAATGTACACGAATGTCAAATATAACCATGTCCACATTGCAACACAGCGCCATCTACGATAAACTTTCTTTAATCGTAAAGAATGGTTTGCGTAAGTGTGATTATGTATACCTTTGTTTTTGTTTTGGCGTGAGGAACCCGCCAACAAAGATTGTAAAAGTATTTTGATACACCATATATATATATATATATATATATATATATATATATATATATATATATATATATATATATATATTTATACGTTATTTAATAGATACAATTTATTTAAGTAAATGGTCTATTTTTTTAAATAAACATTATTACTTACATTTATCGGCCTGAATATTCGAGAATTTTCTTAGAATATATGCGTTCTCCTAAAGGAATCGAACCTACACTCATACGGAAACGTCAGTTGCATGATGTTCTATACCACAGCTACAGAGAAAGCGTCTGGTTATCAAAATCCAAATAAATATTTATAGCAACAAATTTTTGGACTTTGTTAACGAGACGCTTAGTGGGATAGTACGTCATATCAGTTGTTGGTTTTCAATAGGACACAGGTTCTATTCCTATATTTCTATACGATCGGCCAGTTATATATATATATATATATATATATATATATATATATATATATAACCTTTCATGAAGTAAAGTTTATTACCTATGGTATTTTAAGTGTTTTAGATTCATTAATGAATAGTTTTGCTCTATCTGTGACATAGAGCTCTCCTTGGATCATATCCTCTTAGAAGATTACAGATTACCATTTTTATTATATCTATCTATCTATATATATATATATATATATCTCTGTCCCTCTCCCTCTCTCTCTATATATATATATATATAAATATATATATATATATATATATGGCTCTTGAAAGGAAGATATTTGTGGGTGTCTCTAGATTTGTGGTACATAATATGTGATTATGTGGTTGTTTCTATTTCTAATGAGTATATCTAAAAATGGTTAAAATTACCTTCTTGAGTGTATTTGATTTTTGGGTGTACGTTCTGAAGTAATGTGTGCAGTTGGTTAATATCGCCTCATGAGGATTTCTAGGAAAAGGAAAAGACCTGACGATTTCGTCTAGCATGTAACTGACTGTCGCCTCTAAGTTTTGATACAATGTTCACTATATATATATATATATATATATATATATATATATATATATATATATATATATATATAGATATATATTACAGATTCCCATTTTTATTTTATTATTATTATCATCATTATGTGTGTGTGTGTATGTACATATATAATATATATGTGTGTATGCATCTGTGTGTATGGGTACACCGACTACAATTATGAAGCACAAACACGTAAGAATTATATCCGATACGATAACGATATCAGAGAAGACAAATACACGCGAGGTCTACTTTACGAATAAGAAACAAACAACATGAAATTAGAATAAATACCATAACTTTCTCTTCCACTATTTTAACTTGAGAAGCATTGAATGTGACAATCCAGTTTTGAAAGCACTTAGCTGTTACAGAAAGGTGAGAGAAGAGATAAGCTGCCAGGCCTTAGTCATCTTGTAATACGGAGTTTGTTGATCACTAGGAGCAATTGGCCTATATTGAGAAAGATACGAGCATAGATCAACTGCCAGGTTATAGTCATCCTGAGGTCCGTCTTCGTTCATCCCTCAGAGAACTTGTGCTATATTAAGTCTTTTATCTGAGATTTTCTAGACCTCACGAAAACGAAGCATATTTTTCAACCTTAGCTTGAACTGATTGTCAGCCGTTGCTGTTTGAACTCTCTAGAACTTGCAATGATTGTCGGAAGATCTAAATTCAATAATGTTCCTACTATCCAATTCCCCGTGATCGAAATGGTAGTAATACATGTTTACGGTGAGTTATGGCTGTAGTACATTATAGCGGCAACGTTGGGCTTTAGTGAAGGTCTGAATATTTCAGAGATATTCTGATGTACTCGGAGGATCTTGTGCCAGAACGATTCGACTGAGAAGGATCATACAGGTTCCAGGTGATTGAACGGCAACAGTAGATCAAATACCCAGTCTGTAGTATGGGGGTACACAAAATAGCATATGAGAATGCACAACACAGAACCTTGAGGCATATGAGCTACAGCATCAGAAGTGAACACCTGGCGTCAGTCCTCTATGATAAGAACAAGGAACTGAGGCAACAATCCAATGAGGACCACAAAAATTGGACAATAGACTATCAGAAAACCGTTCAGATGAATCTCAATGACTGGTATTACATTCTGAGGTTAGGGGTCGAATTTAGCGTAAACAACATGAAAATGTGGGGCAACTATTTTACCTTAACAGTTCAGGCTGGCGGTCGTGGTGTAATGTCATACGGAATATTTTTAGCATGGAATATTGTTTAAATACGACAGCCTACTTTGGTGTTTGGACTGACCACGTACCACAGTTTGTTTTTTTTACAAAATGCACTCATCCGTCTGTTGTCCAAATTCGGGACGATAACTCACCGTATCACAAATAGAAAATGGTGACAGATTAGTTCATAGAAATGAGCAATGTGATTTCTGCGTTAAAGTGCCTTCTACAGTTACCGATTGTCAGTCTCTTGAAGTACCATTCCGATGTAGTGGAAAGAGGAATTCAAATCGTCGATATGTAAACAACACACTCAGAAGTATTATGGGATATCATAATAATAGTACAGATGCATATTTTTAATATTGTCGAATCGATGTTAAAAACAAATGAAAAGTTCTAAAGTCAAAAGTGAACCCTAGCTGGTACTATAAAAATCTATCTATCTATCTATCTATCTATCTATCTATCTATCTATATATATATATATATATATATATATATATATATATATATATATATGTGTGTGTGTGTGTGTGTGTGTGTGTATATATATATATATATATATATATATATATATATATGTGACGGTTCAAAAAGCAGGAAACGTAAGAGAGGGCGAAGATCATCTTGAGTAAGTTGGAAAATAATCCTTGAATAATATATATATTTAATCTTAATTTCAATCCTTCCTGAGATTCCAATCCTTAGATATGGATTATTTAATAATGAACATTTTCAATTATGACAGTAATTCATTCAGTTATGTGCCATGCGTGATAAACGCTAAGGCGATGATGTATTATTGACGAGGGATGATTTTTTTCCGCGTAGTAATTGCCATTTCTTTTTGGGGTAGACCAGTTGCCATCCAAGTCTATAGAACCCGGTCTATCCTGCTATTTACCCATAGCTGGGAGATAGAAGATTCATACCTTTTCCCAAGCGTATGAGCACGTTAGTGAATGCAATGGATTCGACTGGAATTCGGTCTCGGTTTCCTTAATTCTCATTTACTCCACAGTGCATCCTCCGTGTCTGAGTAATTATACATCTTCATTATTCAAATTCGAGTCAAACAATCTTATAGATTTCAGTAAGATATCTTTAATAATTCCTAAGATACAACGTTTCTAACCATAATCGAACAAATGGGCAATTTTCTTTTTAAACGACATATATATATATATATATATATATATATATATATATATATATATATATATATATATACAAGTTCTGAGAAAAAATATCGGCAGTATTGCTATGGCAACGGAACTAATTAACGCAGACTAAAGTGATTAGCACAAATTGACATTGAAATTATAACGTTCTTGCACACCTCCCTTGTTTGTAGTAGTGCTTTGAAGGAAGTGTGTAGAGTGTGCGCGTCTCACCACAATAAAAGACATGTCCGAAAACCACTATATTCCCCATATCTCACCTCCTGCAACTTGTTCCTGTTTCCACTCGAAAAGAACAAGATTTAAAAACGTCGACGAAATTCAAGAGAATTCGACAAACCAGCTGCTCGGTATGGCAAAAAGAAAAAATGATTTCCACCAATGCATCCGACGATAAAAACGACGCTGGGTGAAGTATGTGTCTTCGAAGGAGATTAAATGTCAAATTGATAAACCGAATTTGTCCAGCTAATGTAAACGCGCGAGGAGTATAATTAGTAACATCAGCTGTCTCTTTATTTTTCAGCAAAGCATTCGAAATGTAGCTATGGAATTACGTATAATAATACCAAGAATAAACCAACGTAATAAACCAATAACTTTGCCAGGTTCTGTCTTAGCATTGGTCAAGGTGCGAAGTTAACCATTTCAGGAATTTGATTCCACTCTTACTTGCAACAGATTTTGATCACGTTCTATTGACAGCCATCTCGTATGATGTCTACTCAAGTACTTCGCTTGTCAGTTTTCCAGAAAGTCTAGCACGAACAGCCAACGCCTTTGCTGTTAGGGAAAATATAAACGTTTGATTCTGATGGTGTAAACAACTCCAACGCAATTGATTTTTATCACGAAATAACCTTCCATTTCCCGAATCGTTAACTTCCAATTTTACAAATTTCCAAACATGAGGTTACTATCATTTCAATACTTCGTTTTCAAACCTCAATTTCGACCACACCCAGATATGTTTAGCAGCATATTTTTTAACATCTATGACCAATATTTGCCACCTACTTCATAATCGGTTGAAACTTTCATAGTATTAGTTTGGTGCAAAAATAATGTCGGTTTTTGACGTTAAAAAATACGTCAAAAACCGACGTTTTTTCACCAACCTAATACATACATTTTTGTATGAAACGAGAAGGATGACGTAATATCTGTGCTTTTAAAGTATCGCTAAAAGAACAAAAGACAAATATATTTTTTTAGATGAGGAGGTATTTAGCATAAAGACCTTCCTTTAATTCCAAGAATTGTAGTTGAAATCACTACGTCCAAATCTTCAAAAAATATATATGTATATTTATTTGATGAATCTAATCATTTTTATATATGCAAACTAGAATTATTCAAAAAAAAAAAGAAAAAAAAAAGAAAAAGAGAATGAAAATATCTATCATATTTAACCAACTTTTTACCAATGGAAGATTAAGAAATACGCAGCTATCTATTGACGCGCACAGGGGAATTCTCATCGCTTTTGAAAATTACATATCCAATATAAAAAAAACAGTGTTTAATTCTCACATTGGCTACACAATTACCACAATATCTAAGAAGTTAACTTGCCACTTAGTGCAATCCGTTCACATGGCGGATATAAAATCAAAAGGAACTGAAACAGAACTACAAATATGAAAAGAATATTGTAAGGTAATACAGAGCTCTCTCTGCACGGAATGACACAAAATATTTGAGGCTATTTTAATACAAAAATTAATCATCATTAAATAAAATATTGGCATCACATAGGTTGGTATCTTAATGTGTGTGTAATATATTTAATATGTGTATAAAACAATATTAAGCATAAAATATTGATATTCTTTTCTAGTGTAAGTGGGAACTTCGAAATTATTGTACACATAACAAGATGTTTACGTTAGATATACATTTTATCCAATTTGAATTGATAGCTTTCGAAAAATGCGAGATGTAGCCAAAAATCGAATGAATCCGTGAGATATTTCCGGCTATTTTAATGTCAAAGGTGTATCTTCTACGTTATAATATAAGATATTCATAATTTCAACTAGTTTATTTTTCAGGTTATTATTTTTGTTTTCCAATCATATTTCGTTTTAGGACTATTATGTAAACTTAATGGAACGTAAAGGTAAATACTTCTTCAATGAGATTTCACTTGCATTCTTTCTCTTTTGTTTATTAATAAATATTAAGCATATATAATATTGATTATTTGAATGAGATAATAGACAAATCTATGGAATATGTTTCGCTCTCTAAAAGGACTTAATCAGGGCAAAGTTATCGTTTTATAAATTCGATTATATCAAGGTGATGAATATAACAGGTCTTGCAACCATGCGACTGGGGTCCATAACGAGGGCTGGAGATATGGAAGTCTAAATTACTACTAAATAACTATTACTGAGAATAGACATTTTAGTGAGGAACTTTTTTAGTACTATCAAGAAATTATTTAATTAACAACTATATATAATATTAGGAAGTATCTTACAATTATTAACTTATTTCCATAAATGCAAATGTACAAAGAAAAAAAAAAAAAACATACAATAACTAAATGCACAAAAATCACTTTATTCATCTTAAACTAAATTTTTTTTGATAATATTGTAAAACAATGAGTTAATTTGTTTATACTAACTGATTACATAATATATAAATGTATAATAAAATCAGAGAGCAATTTGAGCATTTTACAAAATCGAGTATCAAAAAAATCTGAAAATATTTTACAAAAATTGTGAATTTCAGAGAAACAATAATTTTGATAATCTGTACAAAATTTGTGATTTTTGCCACATGTACAATATGTCTCACAGAAAATGAAGAAAAAATATTTGTGGTGACATAACATTAACATGTTCCGTTAAAAAGAATTACTAGCAAATTTTAAGTTATTAAGATAACAAATTGCTTCATTGATTTGTGACCAGTGCTGAAGTATTGATATTTTAATTTCTGAAAAAGAAAAAACAAGTGCTTTATATATACCACCATGGTCCCCTTCTAATCTCAAGTTTTCAAAAAAATTCATTAAAAACATTAGAATAGCTACAGTGAAAAAAAAAATCAGTAGATTAATGAACAACTGATTGTTTGATTTATCGCAAGTAACTGCTGATACAAAATCCTGTTAATCGATATTATGATACAAATTTTTAAAAGTGAGGATATTGTCCTTTTCTAGAAACTGTGCTAAATCATCATATTGCACAGAAGCAGATGTTTTTTTCCTTGGTTTTGACTATTTAATGGCAAATGATCAAATACTGATGGCAGATTTCTGGGTCGTACATTTCCTCTAATAACAACTGCTTTATAATCAAATGGAAAATGCCTTTCACAAACAACAGTTTTGCTTTGTCAGGGGTATAATCTTTAGGTATAGGTTTAAATCATCGTTCTTGCTCAATCTGGTGTTAGGGAAGACAAAATCCACAAACCTTATTTTGGTCCTCATTGTTACACAGCACATTTTGATCATTTTGAAAAAGATTTGGGGTACTGAAATTTAAAAAAAATATTACCTAAACTACTATTTTATTAAAATTACATGGTGCTTCTAAAAAGTGTATAGAATTATATTCTAAGGTCTGAAGGGTTGAAACTTTGGAATTTAGGTTTCAGAATTTAAAATTTAAAGTTTGTCTGAATGTGTGAATCTTTTAGGGACTAAAATGGATTAAAAAATACGACGACGAAGGAATTTGGGATTGAGACATGGGAATTTTAGAATTTGGAAAATTAAATTTTGGTTAATCGTATTTTCGGGGACTAGGGGGGATATTAATCACCTCCTTCCTTATAAAATACGATTACCTAAACAAAATTAACCACTTTTATATTTTTACAGTATATTGTTTTTAATTTACTGTAAAAATATTAAACTTGTTAATTTTGTAACTAGTTTTACATTTTTAACAACAATGCTAGTTAAATTCAACATCCATTTTTAAATAGCCTTAAATAATTATTTTTTTAAAAGATTTTTAAGTCAAAATATTTGTTGTTATGAAGAATAATATTATAGACAATATAATGTTTTTTTTCAAATAGGCAATTTTCTGTATAATAAAGTAAGAAAATTTGCAGTGTAGAAATTTACATTATTTTTTTTTTGTTTTCTTGCAAGATGGTATCAACATACATCACGTGTGATAAAGAAAACAAATTATTCATTAAAAATGAATTTTATAATGAAAATATTCGTTATTATGAAGAATAAAAGCAGAAAGAAAAAATAAATTAACTTTCTGTGATAGAATTCTAATAATGATATTTTTTGCGAATTTCGCTGTTTAAAATAAAAACAAAAGTAAAATGAGACGATATTAACAAATCAATGTCGTCTCTTTTACAACTTTGTGGTATATTTTTTAAGAATACTTGTAAAATATTAAATTTATTATTAAATTTAATTTTTGACATTAACTACGTGTGATAAATTCCATAATAACTGCCATTTCTCATTAATTTTCCAGTTAAAAACTACATTTTTATTTTTTTTTAATGTCTTCTATTTATTTGCGAAGGACAGAGAAGTTCAACATACTTTTTTGCAAAAATACCTCATAAAGACAAAATATTAATTATTCATAAAAAATTAATTTTATACTTATGGTCATTTTAAAAGAAAAATAGAGAAAAATATTAAATTTGAATTAACTTTGATAAATACAAATTTAATTTTAATTGATAAATACTTAATGACATTTAACTTGTGAATATCGCGTTGTAGAATATGGAAAATTCAAATAAAATAAATAAAGCTTATACTTACTTCAGTATCTTAAATAATGAACTTAAATTAATCCAAGGGTAAAACTTCTTTAAAAAAAAAATTCTTAATCCAATTCCGAACATTCGTATGTTATTCATCCTCCCCATTTTGGCTGTTTGTTATATATATATATATATATATATATATATATATATATATATATATATATATATATATATATATATATATATATAGGAACCGATCCCTCTTTTATACATGTTTCGCTACAGATGACTGAAAGCTACTGCGACTATAGTATTTATTTATTTATATTTTGCGTTCTTAAAGTGTTTCTTTTTCAAGGTATAAAGTGTAAAAAAATTGTCTAACAGTTCTGCATTTCCGAGCGCTTTTAGTTAAACATTTCGCCATTATCTAGGATGATTTCAATTTTACTTTTCAAACTGGATGTATGGGTTTTGTGTATGTATCTACAGTTATAGGGATATTTTATTTTCCGAACACCGTTAGCACGTTGGGACTGTGTTCATAGTTAATATTACTGACCGTTGGCCTTTTCTTTTTTATTATTAGGGCTTTCATTACTTTTAATCTTTCTTAACATGTGGGTGAGGTTATTATACTTGCACTTTCTCCTTGTATGTTTCGGACGGGGTCTGGTAGTTTTCGTCTGTCTTTAGATGAGTTCTAATGGAGCTTTAGTCGGATAGGAGTATCGTAGCCCTTGACATGAGTTTAACGGAGGTCAGAATTCATTGAAAAATACATCCCCACCCGTACCTAAACCCTTTTTTGAACGTAATTAATAACTAATACAACAAAAATTAATACAAATGAACACGCTACCACCCCTTGTCTGGATGATTGGATTTCTCTGTATCCTTGGTAACCGTAAATTATGAATTTACTTGCAGTTAAAACTCAGTAAATTTTTAAAAATAAGTTACTCCAAAATTCGCTAGAGGATGAAATGGAAATAATGTTTTTAATTTAATTACAAAATTAAATTTAAAGTCTTTAGCTTCCATTTTTGAAACATGGTGATTACTGTGTAGCGAAAAAACATGTTTTAAATCAGTTAATTTATGATTTGTAATATTAATGCTCTGTAAATTTACATTGAGCACTATTTTGTAAAAAATAAAAATATCAATAAGAACACCGGATTAAATATTTTACTGTTCTTTCTTTTTATTTAAATATACATACATACATGCATGCATGCATGCATACACACACACACACACACACACACACACACACACACACATATATATATATATATATATATATATATATATATATATATATATATAGCGGAGTAAGGAGTATAGACGTAAATATGAGTTATAACTCCTACCGAGGCACCTCGAGGCGATGTAATGGTTAGCAAACTTGTCTTGCTAGAACAATTACGACTGCAGTGAGATCGATCCACACCGGGTGCCCCATACGTTCGACCTTGTGCCGCATCTAAGCTACGCTTGGGAAAATCAATATAAGTACCCACCGATAGTACGTACTGAAAATGTAGGCAAGATATTAAATTTTAAAATCTCCAGTGTTCACCTCGTCAGCCAATATCATTTGTTCTTCAAAGCTTCTGTTTTTTTTCTACCAGTTCTTTTTAAATATCCCACAATGGAACAAAAACTTTCTTTGGAAAGGTTAAATTAACGCAAATTAATAACGGAAGATTCAGAAATCATTACCTTTTTCTACACATGCGCGCTTTCTTTTAATCCAACATTATTCTGATATATAGAAGCTCAAATAAAAAAATGTAACTGAAAAATTATGAGACATATAATGTAATTCCCCATGTATAATACGCGATTTTTTCTAAGAAATAATAATCAAAATCATGAGCGCGTATTATGAACAGCTACAAAAATAACCATTAAAAATTGACGTAAAATAAATTAAGAATTATCATAAAATAAAATTAGAATAATATTATTCTATGTTTTAAAATAAGTGTAGTAAACACTGGCTGTAATGAAATTGGATGGATACAATTTTTAGGGTTTGATTACCAAACAAGGGCTGCGTATTATGCGTGAGTAGAAGCATTTTCCGACACTTTCAGCACAATTCTAGGGGTGCGTATAATGGATGAAGTTGTAGTGGTTTTCCAAGCGTAGCTTAGATGTGGCACAAGACCGAAAGTATGTGGCTCCCAGTGAGAATCGAACTCACTACTCAGACGTAATTGTTTCAGCGAAGGCATATTATATATGGTGAATTAAGGTAGTTAAATTTAAATTTGGCGCATGCCTAAAAATAAACAAAATTACCAAACGTGTTTTTGAAATGAAATAACAATTAAGAATACATATATAGAGATTAAAGCAGGTGGATATAATGGTAGGTTACGCCACCTTATCTTGAGGTCATGGAAATATCCAGACCTATGTCAGTAGTTCTAAGAGATCTCGTAAATCAGCGTGAATAGCGGCAGGGCTGGTCATGGCAAAGCGGCGTGAATTATAGTGGTCCGAAAGAGGTATGATAGAAGATGACGTATGGATGGGACATTCTCTTTCGGAAAGTTCCAATGCATATGACATCCCTCAATCTACTGTGGCACGTGTATACGGAAATGCCTGATTGAAGGCATTACTGCTCACCAAGACAGCAAAATGGCAGACGTAGGGTCCTGGAAGTTCATAACGAGAAACATCTGACTTGAGATGTCAAAACAAGTGACATTGGTTGAAATCGCATCTTCATTCAATCTAAGAATACCAGACAAAAATTCAACGTTTTTAGTTTTCGTGGAATATGGAAATAAAACACTTGCGCAAACACATCAATTGCTTTATATTTGGTATCTATCTATCTATCTATCTATCACTTTGCAATTTATCTATCTATCACTTTTCAAATCTCTTTTCAAATTTATCTATCTATCTATCTATCTATCTATCTATCACTCTTCAAATCTATCACTTCTCAAATTTATCTATCTGTATGTCACTTTTCAAATCTATCTATCTATCTATCTATCTATCACTTTTCAAATTTATCATTTTTCAAATCTATCTATTACATTTCAAATGTATCTATCACTTTTCAAATTTATCTATCTATCTATCTATCTATCTATCTATCTATCTATCACTTTACAAATCTATCTATTTGTCTGTCACTTTTCAAATCTATCTATTTTTATCCACAGACACACGCAGACTTATCTATCCACCTCTGTTCGTATCTATCTATTTTCAAGCACACACGGACACACACAAATAGGAGGAGAAGAGATGGTTTCAGATTTTTCCCAAGGGTACCTGCACATAAGTGATTATAGCGAATTCAACTGGAATTCCAAACCTCTATCCACCGCGCCACCATATATATATATATATATATATATATATATATATATATATATATATATATATATATAAAATATGTGTGTGTGTGTGTGTAACGAATGCACGACCGCAATTTTCGACGAATTTGCATCAAAATTTCCATACACATGCTCCAAGTAAGCGGTAAGACCAATATCGACTTTGCATTTCCCAACACCCATCGATAGTGGAAATAATCGATTTTTTCATGGTTCAACAACAATTTTCATGTAGTTTCCGGCTATTTTGTACTGGCCAGAGTGAGAGATATTAGCTGGCTGCCAGGAGTAAGCAGGAAGATTCTATTGGCCAGTGTGAGAGCCAACAGCTGACTGACACGAATGTTAACTATCATGCTAACATGCAAAAAAATCGGTATCTGTATTCGTCACAAGTGGGAAAAATTTAAATCTGCATGGCACTTTACTCCAATTGGCTCATTCACTTGCTTAAACTCAACGTTGATTCTAATTCCGCAGAACTGGGTTTGATGTGAAAAATTATTTGTTGTTAACATTCTTTTTCATTCGGTTTTCCCAGTTACGAGTCCTTTTTTAAAGCTGATCGTTTTGGGTTTGTTTTATTTAGTTCTTTTTTCGTAACAGATTTAATGTTTAGTATAGAGCTTGGAAAAAATTCGCTGTTGAGATAGGCAAGAAGTAAGGCATGTAGCAACATCAGCACGGCAAGGGTCCTCCTTGAAGGCAAAGAAGGGCAAAAATATTTTAAGTCGTGATAGCGATTGCTGTATGAGTCGTACGATTTTTGAATCAAGCACGGGCAACGCCGGGCCATGCTACTAATGATATATATATATATATATATATATATATATATATATATATATATATATATATATATATTTCAATCTTTTCTATCTATCTATCTATCTATCTGTTAATATCGATCCATCTATCTTATATATATGCGTGTGTGTGTGCTTTGGTGTATATTTCTCTTTCTCTCTCTCTCTCTCTCTCTCTCTCTCTATATATATATATATATATATATATATATATATATATATATACATACATACATATGCATGTGTGTATATATACATACATATATATATATATATATATATATATATATATATATACATATATATATATATATATATATATATATATATATGTGTGTGTGTGATTTTGTGTGTGCGTGTATAAGATTGTGTTTCTCTCCTTCCCGTAAAAAAAGTAAGTGGATGAAGATATTCATAAAAGATATGGCTCTTAAGGCAAGCGTTCCTTGTATTTAGAGAGCTCGTGGTATTGATAATAACAATTACTCAGGATTTCGCTGAAGTGAGTCAATCAGAAGAAGGCTTGATAATCACTTTAAATTTATTTATACCGAATTATATATTATTTTAAGATATATATTTGTAAGAAATATATGATTTCTGTAAAAATATTTTGGTGATTTTCTAAGCGTAGCTTAAATGTGTGACAAGACCGAAAGTATAAGGCAACAAGTGATGATCCAACTATTGAGTCTTACTTGATCTAGCGTGATAAGCTTGTTTGTTATTACTCCACGTGACCATCGAATCTCTTGATTAGAGGATATCATGTCCGTAAAACACCAGGTGGGTATGAATCAGTTGGACATTAAGTTTTTATTTGTTGCTCTATCTTTCTTTCACACTCTCTCTGTATACCTCTGCGCGTGTGTGTGTGTCTATATATGTGAGTGTGTCTCTATAGTTATACCTCTGTTTATTTGAACTTCGACCTTTTCTAAATTTCTAGAATAAGAATTAACAGTTGATAAATTTAATTTAGTATTGCACACAATGACTTAAGATGAGGTTCAAAGACATACCCCCATGCTGGTTTTACTTGCTAAGAACAGAAGGGTACCTGTGGATTGGTCGAAAGAGAGGTATTAGAGTGATCTTTTTCTTTTCCCTTACTTGGCCAAATACTCTGATTCTCACGTGACGATTAGAGGGAAAGAGAGACAAGGGAAAACCTAGCGAGCATAAGCAAGTGGATGGGAGAACCTCGCCTGTGGGGAGGTGGAAGAAGGGAGGAACTTGTTGAGAGTTGAAAGGGATAGAGGGAGGTGGAGAGATCTGATCACATACGTCCTGAAAGAAACATGTCACATAAAAAGAAAGAATTGCACACAAATATATACATCTATACCGAGACACTCGTATCTATAGACACACGGTCAGACAAACATTCATATATATATATATATATATATATATATATATATATATATATTAATAGACTTAAAATATGGTTTTTCGCTACACAGTTCCAACTATGTTTCAAAAATGGAAGCTAAAAGCCCCGAATTTAATTTTGTAATTAAATTAAAGACATTGAAAAATACATCCCTACCCACTACCAAAACGTAACAATAACTGATACATTAAAATATAAACATATTGAACACCCAGACAACACTAGTCTAGCAAAAAATAGATTTATCTGTAACCTTGGAAACATGAATTTTGTTTTAGCTGTGTATTTAAAACCCATTAATTTTTAAAGTTACTCCGAAATTCGCTTGAGGATGAAATGGAATCAAAGATTGTTTTGGTAGTTCAATTACGACTGAGTAGTGAGTTCGATCGTCACTGGGTGCCCCATACTTTTAGCCTTGTGCCACGTCTCAGCCACTCTTAGAAAATAACTATATCAAGATGAGTTGATGCTGTTGGTACTGAATAAGATCTCCATATTTGCATACTTCTACTGGGATTCTATCTGGTAATTAAAGGCCTTTTCGAATTCCCTCGATGAGCATTTTTTGTTTCATATATGCGAGTTCTCTCCCTTTATGTTAATTCCACTCATAAGTCATCATGCATTTTTTATCACCTGCTTTCATGAAGTAAATAATTCAGTATGTTTATTTTTGCTGTAATAAGTATGGCATCATATGCAATCCACGAGTAACTCCCTTCTTCCAATTAGATCATTATTTTTTTTGTAAGTTTCAATCATTTTCCGTTTGTTTTTTTGTTTTTGTTTTTTGTTTTTGTTGTTTTTTTTTTGTTGTTGTTGTTGTTTATTACATTCTCACTTTTCGGAATTAATTCCTCGCAGTTCTGCACACACTGGCATTCTATTCTTGTCTTGTGATATTATCGTCTCTTTATCTTCGAAACTCTTTCGTCCTACCCATTTTAATTTCGTCATGCTATCTCCCATCCATTTTCTTTTATGGTAGTCTCCGAAGTAGAAAACCTTACGCTGTACTTTAGATAATACTGTAAAAATGTTCTATGTCTTCTCGACTGAATTTAGCATTCCTCTTTGGCTTACACCATGTAAAGCCACTCACCCTCACCTGATTCTTTTCAGTCTGACTTTTTATTTGGTAACCGTACGTCTCCATGACAACGGGGTAGGGAGGTCCCCAGTCTATTACCTTATCTATTATTATTTTTCTCAGATTTTCACGCTGGAATAGAGAGGTTGCAAATCTCACCGGAGGGAAAAGTCTTTGGAGCGTAATTAGAAAAAAATAGAAAAAAAAATGTAAAAAATAATTTCGTAAAAGATGAATTGTTTTATTTTTGGAATCTGCTCGAAAATGTTTCATTGACATTAGCAGAACTTTTATTTCAATATTTATTTACTGCTAATACAGTCACACACAAATTTATACTACCGCTTTGATTGTGTTCGATAACATCCTGGGACGAATTAAATCTTGAAAACCGGAGCGTCTTCGACGATGATTAAAAGTTTTCGTTAATATACTCAGAATAATCATTCTCGTTGCAAATTTAATGTTTTTTTTTTGTTTTTTGTTTTTTAAATTAATCATAACAGGTAAAATTGAGTGAAGCTTTCTCCATTGCCTTTTCTTTGGGGTAGAGTTGGAGGCTAGTATCATGATGATGTCATGAGGGACATGTTCTATCCATTTAATTGTAACTGCTGGTGAAACTCCTCTGATGATGTGGTGGTTTCTTTTGTCTGGTACAGTTTTTTCTTTGTGTTTCTGAAACGCCAGTCCATGACGTCGACAACGAATAATAATAATAATAATAATAATAATAATAATAATAATAATAATAAGAAGAAGAAGAAGAAGAAGAAGAAACGATCTTCAAAAAGCTATCAAAATACAAGGAACGTCAAATCGAAATCTCAAAAATGTGGCACATTGCAACATCAACAATACTCATTGTAGTTGGAACCCTCGATTCGTAGGAAAATGTTTCTGTAGGCTAATTGAAGGGATCCCTGGAAGCACATGCATTAAAGAAATACAAAAAATTGTTCTCAAGAGCACAGCCCACACCTTACGAAGGGTTTTGTCTATGTAATTGTTTTTGTTTTTTTTTTTTCCGGTGGAAAATGTCATGATGCCATTACTATCCTTAGGTCCCTGGGCGAGACCTGGAAAGAAATCAGTACACATCAGAAATCAAAGGAAATAATAATAATAATAATAATAATAATAATAATAATGATAGTAATAGTAATAATAATAATAATAATTTATTCAGTAATAACTGTTGCCGAAAAATAAAAAAAGTGGAATTTAAAGTGGGTGAAAAGAAGCAAGTAAACGATATTACAGACACTTAAGCCCCAAAGTCTCTAAAAAATAACGTAAGAGAAGTGCAAAGGATCAAATGCAGAAATGATGGCAAGATAAACCTCTTCATGGTTAATACTCTGCTCGTACGTAGTGAAGGGCAAAAAGCTGAAACCGAAGGTTTTATTCTTACTGCACAGGAACAATGCTTACTAACTAGATATTACCAAGCAGGCATA
This sequence comes from Acanthosepion lycidas, assembly GCA_963932145.1. Taxonomy (NCBI): domain Eukaryota; kingdom Metazoa; phylum Mollusca; class Cephalopoda; order Sepiida; family Sepiidae; genus Acanthosepion; species Acanthosepion lycidas. The sequence continues at coordinate 9,941,354 of OZ010592.1, read as the reverse complement.
CTGAAAAATACTTTCTTTGCCAAATATCCAGAAACAACTGACCATCTTGTATCCAGTTGCACGTTATTAGCACCCACTGATTATAAAACCTAACATGACAGATTAGGCCAGCATCTGCACTAGAAAATATGCAACTTTTACAGGGGAGGAAACTGCAAGAAACTGGTAGGAATATTACGGGACTGTACAATACACACATACAGAAAACTAATCGTCCAGAGATAGTAATCAAATATCACAAAAATAAAATCTGCTTTTTTATTCCCATCGCAGCCCCTGTAAAATTGGAATGTATCTTTGGAAATATTAAAAAAAACTATCAAAATACAAGAATCTTAAAGGGGAAATGTCAAAAAATGAAGCATATGTGGCTATCGATAATTCCAGTTGTAGCTGGAGCACTTGGATTAATTGGAAAGAATCTGATAGACTAATTGAAGGGATTCCGGGTAGTTCCTGCTTTAAAGAAATACAACATATTGTCTATATTTCTGAGATGAGGTATTATGTACACTATTTACATTATTCCGACTATTGTCCTCATCTTTGTCGCCATATTTATTACAACGTTTCGGCCTTTCAGTATCTGTCTATATTTCTGAGATGAGGTATTATGTACACTAGTTACATTATTCGGACTATTGTCCTCATCTTTGTTGCCATATTTATTACAATGTTTCGGCTTTTCAGTATCTGTATATTTCTGAGATGATCTATCATGTACATTATTTACATTATTTGGACTATTGTCCTCATCTTTGTCACCGTATTTATTACAACGTTTCGGCCGTTGTACACTCCAGCCTTCTTCAGATGGTTGGAATGTCGAATTAAACCCTTTATTTCACTCACTGGGGTAGACTGTTCTAGTCCCACTTTCCATGTTTAATGGATGTCAGTTATCAGTTATCCCCCTCTCAAAGTTCTCTACTGTCTTACATGAACCGGGTATTGAACTCACACTCTTTGGGTTCTGTCACTGGATCTAAGTAAAGCCTTTATCCACTGTGCTATGAGTCCTTCAGGACATCTGTGTATGAATTTCTGGGTATTATAAATGTTCAGCAACCATTTATTACCAATGCACATATTGCAATTTTTTGCTGTTATCATTTAATATTTTTACCAGAGCTCATATTGCAATTTTTGTTGATATTATCGCTTTTCCCTGGCATTCCTTATTACTGGTTCCCATATTGTATTCATTTCTATGCTTGGTCGGCTCAGGAGATTTTTGTGACCTAGCATATGTGCTGATTCCTTAAGTTTACGAATTTTCAAGTGATGTTCTTTGTTTATGATTGATTCCACTGCACTCTGTGGGATCAAGTTAAAACACTAATAATAGTCGCACTGAATATGTCCATGGAAAAGAAATGAATTTAAGGCCAAGCTAAGCCTGACAGAGTAAATTGTAAATGCCACTATGGAAGGACGGAGATGAAAACTCAGTGCAAGGTTATCTGTTAGGAACTGGGAAAAAGATTTTGTTTTGACATTACAAAATCAATGGCAAAAGCAAACAAAACAGAATCAGACAACGGAGAATAAAAATACATTTTTGAAGTTGTTATGTGAACAATTATTTTACGTGTTTTGTAACTCCTAAAACTAATCCAGAAGATCAGTGATAATAAAAAAAAATATCAAAGACAGCTGGCCACAATTTAAAACTTGGAGGAAAGATCTGTTTACTTAAGAGTAGCTTACCAGAAAAACGAAATTAATTGTTTATTGTGAACGTCACTATTGTAATAACGAATGTTAATCCGGTTCTGACATTAAAAAAAACAAAAAACAAAAAAAAAAACATTACCACAGATTAGTAGAAATAGCAAGACAAGGAAGAAGGAAAAGGATTTATGAAACAGGCGAACAGATTGTAGAAAATTAAAGTTTGTACTTCATCCTAAAGAAATCTCGCGTGAAAATTAATCGGGTTATAATATCGTATTTTGCGATGCAAGTATTTTAATGGAAAAAGGAGACGCAGCTGTTACAAGGATTGCTTCTGTATGATTCAAGAAACAGTAAAGTTTCGACTAACGAAACAAAACGATTATTAAAGCACCGGCATTATAATGCCCAGCACATACACAATAATAATAATAATAATAATAATAATAATAATAATAATAACGTTATCATCGATGCCTGTAGTTACTATGCAGAATGTAACTGTACATTACAAAGATAATCTAGTTGACCAATACTCACTGTTCGCTGGGGGCCTCGAAACAAAATTCGACATTACATAGCCCATTAAGGTTTTCTATTTAATAGAATCAATGAGAAGAATACCATGCATTTTAAAATGATAATTTTGTAATTTACCGTGAAAACCATGTTTATTTTAATGACATACATTTCCATTATCCATATTTAATAAATAAATTGAAAAGTGTTCTTTGATCGTTCATGATGCCGTTACATATGAAGAATACTTGTTCCGCTCGTTATCAGCAAGTTGACATTTCGGGCATTTTTAAGAAAATTTTTTTCTACTTTTCAGTAAAGGAATTTTGCCCATAGAACCAAGGCAAAAACTGCAACAAAAATTTAGCAAATAAAGCAACTAATAATATTTAACCTTGAATTGTCTTTTTGCTGACAATCAGTTAAGCTATATTCTTAGAGTCAAAATTCCTTTATTCGTACATTTTATTACGAGTCTGAGAGTTCTTTCTGTTATTAAAAAAAGTAATTTTCAGATTCTGTGTGGAGTTATTTTTCTCCAGGAGAGACAAAAACAACACGCTTATTTATTATTCTTTTTTATTTATGTAATAATAGCGATAAAAATGAAGAAATATTCTTACAATAATCAAAATACTTTCTACATTTAATTAAACAGCAAAAGTTTGATGGGACGTGAAAAAAAGATATCAATGAAGTTATTTTTTTTCTCTCAAGGAGGAAGACTTGGCGCAAATAATTATTCATCTAATGTCGTCAATAATAAAAAAAATTAAACATCACGACTGTTTGAACACGTTTCGTCTCGTCTTTTGAACGGGGCATTTTCAACTAGAGATGGCGAAATGAAGCGGTTGAAATATGGGATGCTAGAACCATCTTCAAATTCCTGACACAAAATGTGAAAATATATGATCAGAAACAATAAAATTAGATTCAGAAAAATTAGTGTCTGCGATAGAAATACAATTGACTTCGACAACGAATCTAACAACCCCACCACCCAAAACGATTTAATGACATAAACACCTCTCCCAATTACATTTACCCTAATTCCCCATGTATAATACGCATTTTCATAAAAAATAATAAGCAAAATTAATTGTGCGTATTATGCACAGCTGCAAAAATCCCTTAAAAAAATGTCGATTTCAGTTGCAAAATGAGTACAAACCACAAACATATGACGATTTGATACTAACATTCGGCGATTGCGACCCCACAAGAATATCAACTGCAATCATATGTTCCTAAAAATACTTACAAATATAAAATAAAATAATAATTATCATAAAACTAAATTATAATAATATTATTCTATATTTAAAACCATTTTTTTAATATGAATAGGAATCGCTGGTCGTAATTGAAATTCGTATGGTACAATTTATAGAGTTTGATTACCAAACAACGGTACGTATTATGCGTGAGTAGAATTATTTTAGCACCCTTTCAGCATACATTTTGGGGTGCTCATTATGGATGAAGGCTTATTATACATGTGAAATTACGGTAATATGATCGAATATAATATTATATAGTTGACCGAGATACAAATTTTAGAATTATAGAGTCTAAAAGAATTGAAAGATGTATCAACTTATTAACAACGGGTTGCTTGGTTGATTTTGTTTAGCGGCATATCAACACATCTATGGGTTATTTAAATACGAAATCTGAATATGTCGGACGCAGTTTTATGCTTTCCCCTACAGTTATTTTTTGCATAAATTGATACTTCCAGGTTAGACGTTTGTATTATTGGTAATTTATTAAAAAATTATTACTGGTAATGCCGCAACAAAAGCAGGTGTTTTTACTGTAAAATTTTATTTTATACTTTAATATTGTTTTCATTTTCATTTTCTTATAAAAATAGATTGTTCTTAGATTTATACGAAAAATTATTGTTGGTTTTTGTTTATGGGCTCATTATTTGCCCATAAATAGGACCTAACAGGTGCTACCACCCCAGCACCTGGGAACAACAACAGCAGATGAGGCGGTTCCACGCTCCCCAAAACTTTAGTATAGCGATTAGTGATCTTGCTACCGGATGCAGTTTATAATCATACTCAGGACGGATTATCAGCGGGCGTAATTCAAGAGTAAACGATACACAGATGGGAAACTCCCAAGGGAAACTGGAAGATCGCTTACATAAGTAATGGAATGTAAGAATAAGCTTGCAAGAATAAGCTTGCAAGATCGTCAGCAAAAGAGACCAGTAATAGCGATTGTACAGGCACTTGCAAGGAAAACAGGTATATCCTAGGCCACGAATTAATCCACTTGATACCCACACCCAGGAGATTGTGAGTTCAGTCCCTTTGTCTCAGAAATTATCGAGTTTGACATACCCTTGAAAAGTCTGGAACGTGTTTGTTGTTTTTGTTAATAAGAAAGCTGAACAGGCCCGTGCGAACCGTAAGGCATATAAACTGCTATTGCTAAATCATAGAAAACGTATTCAAATTCTTATTTGTCTGAACAAAAATGATAAGAGGTCACCAATAAAGTACTAGCTTAAAAATGCGGCTTTTAAGATAGCTTAAAATTTTAGATATAAAAGGAAAATAACAGTTACTCCCCGTGAACCATGAAAGCAACAATAATGGCTAATATATTATTTTAATATATACTTTTAGCCTCGCATAATCTGGCAACACTGAGTCTGAGCTCAACGAAAATCCTTCCCTGTGCCTAACTTTTCTAGGGTTTTTGAATGAGCTATGAAACATTGAAATCGGATCAGTGGGAGCGGAGGAGTCGCTTGGACACACACGCACAAACGCACACACATACACTGTACTTTACACATAAGATGATTAAATGCGTTCGATAACTCCCTATATATTATAGTTTTGTTAGGTTAAGGAATTCAATTTGAGTTTTCTAATCTCTAACGATTTTATTGGACTTTACGATAGATAGAGTCAGAAGATGCCGTGATGAAAGATCACAAAAACAAAATAGGCTTTCTTATTAATTGGCAATTCTTTCAGTCTGTAACGTATCATTGAAGATTTAAAAATAATCTCTCAAACTACAAGAAATCTTGAAGTGTAAATCTAAAAATTGTAGCAAATGAGATAATCAATAATTGTAGTTGTAGATGTAGTCCACGGTTTGATTGGAAAATGTTGAAGTGATTGTCACCGATGCCTTATAGAAATACAAAAGATTTTAATCACATGTACAGGTCACAGTTCATGAAGGGGATTCATCTACGTAAAATGTGTGTGATCTTTGCTTTCTTTTTGTTTTTGCAAAAATGACTCAGTGGAAAATGTCATGATTGAATTTCTGATCTTAGGTCACTGGTTGGGACCCGGTGGAAAATATGCATATGAACAAGAATTAAGAAAAAGTCGATTGAAATTGGATTTAAATTTCTGAGGAAAAAGGTAGAATGGAAAGCAAGAAGGCAATGTTGATCCGACGTGCGACATTACTGAATTGGAAAGTGAAGTCAATCAACTTTTACTATAATACAATCCACTTACTATAATACAGTCAACTTTATTATAATCCAATCCATTTTAACTCTAATACAATCCATTTTTACTATAATACAATCCACTTTGCTATAATACAATCCACTTTGCTATAATACAATCTATTAGGTTGGTGCAAAAATAATGTCGTTTTCTCACATAGTAACATATGTGAGAAAACGACATTATTTTTGCACCAACCTAATACTTTTACTATAAGGCGATCCATTTTAACTCTAATACTATCCACTTTTACTATAATACAATTCACTTTTACAATAATAGAATCCACTTTACTATAATACTACTGCTGGTGTCGAAGAGCGATTCGTTTTCTTTTATCTAAAAATCTTTCGTTTTCCATGCATTGTCAAGTTTAAAACGATATTATCTAACTTTCTTAAAGATATCTATTTTATTGACACGCATTGATCACATTACTCCAGGTATTATTGATATTGAAAATATATTAATTACTTGTGCTTCTTTTAATTATTCGACTGAATCATTTAGAGATAATTAATTATGATATTATGAAAGTAATTACGAAAAAGACAATACTTCCAAAATGATTACAACTTTTAAAAAGAAAAACAATTCTATACGGCATAGATTGAATAAATCCGTGAGAAAAAGAAAACGCGATTCATTCCTTCCGGATTTAGGCGATGATGAATTATCATTATTTACCTTCTGACTATATTCCTCAACCTAGCTTTTATTATCACAATGTTTCAACTGTTGTACCCTCCCGGGTTTCTCAGGAAATTATTAAACGAAACCTTTGTCGATTTATCTTTCGCCCTGTTTCCCCAGAGTCCAAGAACACTGCCCTTTCTAGGGGTCGAAATTCACGAAGCAACGCTTTGATCCAATAGATTATTGTGGCGTGGGAAAATAACTTTATGTCTTAAAGATAACCTGTCGACTGATGATTGCTAATTGTCATGATTTGAACGAACTCTCGGGGCTTTTTCTGTTATGTTGCAGTTTCTACAGCTATTACTGCCTTATTACCATCATCTGTCTATATTTCTGAGATATTTTAAGTATTTACACTATCTACATTGATCTGACTGTAGTTTTCATTTTTATTTTCATATCAACAACGTTTCGGCCGTTGCATGCTCCGACCTTCTTCATAATCTTTCTATATTTCTGAGATGTGTTATTGTTAGCATTACACTATTTACATTGTTCGGACTGTTGTCCTCATTTTTATTGTTATATCAACGACGTTTCGACCGTTGCATTCTCCGGCCTTCTTCATAATCTTTCTCTATTACTGAGATGAGGTAACGTAAGTATTTACACGATTTACATTGTTCGGAATATTGTCCTCATCTTTATTGTCATATCAACGACGTTTCAGCCATTGCACGCTTTGAACCTCTTCATGATCCCTATATTTCTGAGATGTGTTATTCTTAGAATTTACACTATTTACATTGTTCTAAATGTTGTCCTCATCTGTATTGACATATTCATGTATAATGTTGCTATCATTTCTCTTTATTTCTTTGTTTCACAGAATATGATTTAGTCAATTCTCTAGACATGCACGAGCAAGTACATTTTTTTCATGCTAGGACACGCTTGATGCCAACGAACCGTATATACTTGTGTATAAGTCGACTTCTTGTATAGTGTGAACATTTAGTTGTTTTTGTTGATTTTCTAACCCTAAAGAAATATTTAGCAGTGTGTCTTGTGCCACCGTTAACTGAAAATGCTTGACTTTTAAGCTATTCAAAGAAATCACCGGTGTATAGTACGACCTACTGTTTTTTGTGTAAAAAACTAATCATAATAATACGTACTATACTAAAGTAAATAGTGTATTCACTGAATGCTAAACTTTGAACTTCTTTGGTCGGATGTTCACGATGAATACTTGCTAGGTTGAAATCAATTTCTGTTTCTTTGATAAAGCAATGCAGACATACCTAATTCCCTAAAAGTGCCCATCAGTTTCTCTATACTATTCCAAAACTTACAAAAGTAACGCACATGCGATGCAACTCGATTTCAATCAACTGTTTTTAGATTCAAAGATGAGTTTTACGCCATGACATGCAAACATTATATTGCACATCTCTATGATCACTGTTTTACGGGGTTATTCATCTTTGTTGTGATGTCATAATTTAAATCAGTTCGCTCTCTTACCAGACGCATATCCCTGTTCCTTTATGTCAAGCGATATTACAAAGTTTTCATCCTGGAATATTTTTATGTGATAGGCGCGTGGGTGAGCATTGGCGTTCTTTTTATAAGATCGGGTTTCAAATATGATTATGATCGCTTTGAGTGGGAGTAACTTCGGTTGAGTAGACTATAAGAGCGTACGGCAAAATTCCACTGTTTGAGCCAAGTATTGTGATTGAAACTTGGGGAGACAAACCTGTTTGGCATCAGTCATCAAGGCCGTGGATTTTAGCCTACTTCAAATAGAAGTACAATCGATATTTCTAATTCTTTTATGACTATTTCACTTTGGTAAAATCTGATTTTTTTCAAAAAGGTAACCACTCTCTCTCTCACTCTTTGTATATATATATATATATATATATATATATATATATATATATATATATATATATATATAAAATAGGAAAGAACTGGTTAGGTAAATAATCCAAAGCTCTTTAGTATTTTTGTTATTATTTTTAAAAAATAGTGCTCGATAGAAAAGTAGAGCATAAATATAATTATTTATTTAAAAATATGATTCCAACACGCTACATAAGAGGTCTCATGTTTCAAAACAAGAGCCGAAAGCTTCAATATAATTATTTTAATTAAATTGAATTAAAGTAAACTTTAAAGCGAATTTTTGGGGGAATCCAATATATATATATATATATATATATATATATATATATATGGTTATGGTCATATCCCGTGGAAACACTTCTTCCATTACGATCGCCGAGGTTAAGTAACATTGAGCAGATGACCACTCGTGAATACCAGGCGTTGTGAGCTTGGATGCGCGGGTGGTGTAATGGATAATGGCTCAGGATTCTAATTTCAGTCGGTTTCGTTTTATTCACCTAGTTGAAAATACACTTGGGTAAGTTATGAATCCACAACTTCGTCACCAAACCCTGGCTTACTAGGTAAATTAGTAAGACTCGTATCACTTGCACATTATTATTTCTCACCAACAAAAAAAAAAAATTCTTACAATCTAAAAATTTTTCTGGATGTAAATATCCTGTAATGGTAAGCCGTAGAACACGAATCAATCAAATACTGATTATCTACACACAAACATGCATGCATACATATATATATGTGTAATTCATCGAGTCTAGAAGAAACATTAACAGAATGCACTGGACGGTCATGTCTCTTATATTTGGGACTCATCACCAATGCGCATCGACTACCGAGAAATGAAACCCGGACAGTTACATTGCCAGGCAAATGTCATACTATCTGGACTAACACGTCTCGGTGACAGGGAGGTTGCGAACTAGACTGGATATTGCGCCGCTCGTTCACATATTCCGTGGTGGAACTCATCCAAGTTCCTTTACCCATAGGACTGTGCCTCTGAGGACCACGTCTATCATCATCAAGACGCTCCATCCATATATATATATATATATATATATATATATATATATATATATATATGTATGTGTGTGTGTGTGTGTGTGTGTATGTGTGTGTGTGTGTGTGTGAGTGTGTGTGTGTGTGTGTGTGTGTGTGTGTGTGTGTGTGTGTGTGCGTGCGTGTCATTCAGATTTATTTATATTTACTGGAATATAAATGTATGGAAACTACCCTTACCAGCAAGTGAGGTATCATTTTAAATATTGGTTGCAATGTTCACTCACTTTATATCCACATTACAATTTCTACTTTGTTTAAAAAAAAATCCTGATTAGTTAAGAATCTACATCTTCTCAAAATTATATCCATTTATCTGTAAGACTTGTTTCACAAAATAATTATTATCTCCCCTACAAAATATTAATATAAGTAAATCAAAAAATAGTCATAAAAGGGCTAAAAATATCGATTGCACTTCTATTTGCTCTTATTCATTTTTTTTTGTCTCCCAGGCAAAAAAGGAAATTTCTAGCAGGGGTTTAAAAAGAAACGAAAAAAAAGATCTAACCCCCAAACTAAATATATCTTGAACCTTGATGGCCACGCGCCATAACGTCAGTGATGTCTTTTGTAAGTGATCACTGAAACGTTCAGTATCTGTGGCTACCGGAAGTCATCATTGAATATGACGTAATCAAATTCAATTACGTTGGTGTAACCAAACCGAATCTTCCTAGTTAAACGGGAAGTATCAAATGATTCATCTGTTTTGCACTGGAAATATATAAAAATGGGGCTTACTATAGAACAGAAGGCGACAAGAAATGTTTAAGATAAAAAAAAACAAGTAAAAAATAAATAGTTAAATATATAGTAATAATAAGGCAGATAAATAAGAGGTATGCATATATATATATATATATATATATATATATATATATATATATATATATATATATATCATTGATTCTCGCAAGAAATCCGTCCTTCCAGTGCGACACACAAAGCCCAACCTCTTGGAGAATTCCAGGCATGGAATTCGAGTTAGTCTAATAAATGGTTCCACGCTGATTAACCACCGTCGTTTCCTTGGCAAAGAGCCTCTTTGGATAATCCGTTTCTGTAAGCCGTCCTTAATTTTAACGCTTCCTTGCCAAAACAACAGTTTTCAACTCACCACCCTTAGACGATCAGATCTGATAGGAAAACTTGAGTGGTAAGAAAAACGGCCTGGTGTATAAAAGGACTGAGGACATATAAAAAAGCAACTGGTAATAGTGATCCGATCATAACTTTTTAAAGGCATATACCAGGTCATCGGCAGATTTTATAGATGGATTTGTAAAGATTTATTGATTGACTTTCTATAAAACTTTTAGTTCAAATTATATTGCGTTTCTTATTCACTAATAGTAACTATGAGACTTTAATTCTCTTTTACAATTTACTGTTTCGTTTTCTGTAATACATATATATATATATATATATATATATATATATATATATATATATATATATATATATATATATATACTAGTAGTATAACACGAGTCTTTCATTACTAGGGATTTTTGCCGTTCATTTGAAGCAGTTTAAACTCAGCCCGCCCGAAAATCTATATTAGTAACAGCATGTGGGTGAAACTGAGGCACATTCCCAAATTTAGGGATTAACAATTCGAATGGGGGGAGGCCGTGAAAAGTTCCGTTTTTGCGTTCTCAGTCTTGCAAGGAAGGAACTTCTTCCATGGACCTTTATAACCATATTATACGGTAATTTTTATTTATAATATCAATTTTTCTATAATTCTAATAATCTTTTGCGGTAGATTGATTGTACGCTGTTTTTTACAGAATTAAATTTTGCCTTTGATTTTTGCGGAAAGTGTAAAAAATCAGTATCTTTCAAATTTTCACTTTCAAGATTGTAATTTTTTCCAGCTAATTTGGACTAAAAACCGGCACTGAAGAATTATCTATCATACAAAAAAATCATCGAAATCGGATGAAAACTGTGAAAACGCATAAACAATATCCGATTACGCACACACACACGCACACACATTTTGAGAATTATAGATATAGATAGATATAGATAATATTATTGTAATGATTTAAACTATTTATTTTATTAAAGTTTTTATGAAAGATATATATTCAAGAACAGATAGTAAAATAATAAAATGTTCATAAGGGTTTTACGTAGGAAGTAGTGGAGAGCTATTGTTGCCAACAATTTCATCTCAAAGTCAGTACTGAATAATTATTTATGAAACAAAAAATCATCGAAATCTGATGAAAACTGTGGAAACGCATGAACAACATCCGATCACACACACAAACATACATACACACACATATTTTTAAAATTATAGATATAGATGTTTAAGCGACATATCTTATGAACTTAAAACATAGATGAAATTAAAATAAAAACTTGAAAGAAATATTTGAAATCAATCATTTCACTCGCTTTAACTGTAAACTTAGCATCAATAATAATAAAATCATTTCCCCTCTATGTCTTAAAATATTCTAATGATGAAAAAAGTTCGATATTTCTTTCCTTACGAATAATTGTCCTATTTCGATCTCGAATACCTTTAAAATTGGTCATTTTTTCGTATATCAATTCTATATACGAAAATGTCAAGAACAAACCAGGCTTTCAATGAAATGTAAAATCTGCGAAATTTTAAAATCCATATAGCGAGTAAAAAAAAAAAAAAGAAGAAAAACTCTTCTTTATCAAAAAAAAAAAAAAAAATTTTTAATAAATATAATCTTTCTCACTATTTACATTTTTCGGTTCTGTTGACCTCCTCTTTGTTGTCATATTAACGACGTTTCGGCAGTTGTACACTCCGGCATTCTACAGGTTATATACGTTGAGATTTCGAACGGAACCCTTTATTTCATCTACTGGTGTAGATTATTTTAGTTCCACGTGCCATGCCTTTTCTGGATATCTCAGTTTAAGTTATTTTCCTTTTTTATTTCCAAGGTTTTGGCCAGGTAGTGAATCTTTGAGTGAAGCCACTGGGTTACTTCAACCAAGGTTTTTATTCACTTGGCCCTGTGCCTTTGGGGACATCAATGAATGAATTTATGAGACTTATAAACCTAATGCCTCAGTAATCATTTTTTTTTTGTCAGAAATTTGCATGTTGTTATTGTTTTCCTCTAGAACTCTGTATTAATAGTTCGCATATTGTATTCATTTTTATGCTTGGTCGGCTCAGATGATTTTTGTGGCCTAGCATATGCGCTGATTCTTTAAGTTGGCGTATTTTCATTGATACTCTCTGTCTATTATCTCAACCTCATCCCAGAGATAATGGGATCTCCACTTTTCCTCCATTTAACTTAATAAAATTTCAAATAGTACGTTAATTAGGACATTAGTAATGTATTGCAGCAACTTTTGCATCGACTATTTCTTTTATTTCTTATGGTAACGAACCAATTAATCTATGAAAATCTTCCATTTCAGTAATGACTTCGATTCTTCAAGATACTTGCGTAGTATTTTGATAGACTCATTGTCATGATCCTCCATTGGTACGGGATTTGCATCTAACCTATTTACAGGCCAATCAAGAACAATTATTCATTTCTCCTTAAATCATTCTTTTGTAGATTAAGCCGCTGAGGGTGAAGCAAGTTTATGCCGGAAGATAAATCTATTATCGCTAAACTTGTCCTCAGTCTATGTGATAAGGCAATGATCTAAGACATCCTGATAGGCGGCAACATTAACTGACAATTTCATGAAATTGATATTTCCGATGCTCCTGCGCAAAACAAACACAAAATTGAGAGAAGTCTGCACATTCTTACACGCGTTTAGCATTGTAACTCTCCCGTGACTTTCTCCAGACTAGGAGCCTCCTGTTACCACAGGAAATAAAGAATTTTAATTCATCTCTTTAAATGCTCAGGTTTCATTGATCGAGAAACCAAATTTGATGCCGTCTCACCCAGATTAAGTGCTTCCATTTCCGTGTAAATCTTTGTAGAGGCTTCGAAATAGATATCTCGAAGTCATACCATAGGTGATAGTGTCTCTGGCGTATTGTTGATCTAGAAACACCTACATCAGTAACATTCTAGTATTTGAAAAGTTCACCAAAGTAAGCTAATAGATTGGAAATAAAGTTCCTATTCATGTGACGTTGATCTCTTGCAGTCGATTTAACTGGAAGCCCATTTGAACTTTTCTGATGGTTCCACGTTTTATCTTCAAGACTCCGTCCTGGGTATGACAATAAACTGCATTCGCGTCCTGGTTAAGACGATAAACTACATCCAATAACAAGGCCTTTGATCAGGAGGTTTTGAGGAGCGTGGAACCACCTTTTAATTGCTGTTGTTCCGATGACTCCCTTGACCCGGGTGGTAGCACCTGTTAGGGTCCCAGTTATGGGAAAATAGTTAACACCCGATCTCAAGTCAAAACACTATGAAAGTGTAAAATAGATTTTAATAGAAGAAGTACTTTGTAAAATAATTACTACCAGCAGTAAATTTTTGAAAAACAAATATTACAAGTGATACATTTTTTGAAAACAAATATTACCAGTGAAGGAAAATTCTTAACAAAAATAGATTTTTGAAGGAAAAATATTAACAGAAATAGATTTTTAGAAAAAACAATATTACCAACAATGAAAATTTTTTCCGGCATTAAATAACCCATTGAGGTTGATATACCGTAAAACAAAACAAACACAAAATGTTCAAGACAACGGAGTGAGAGCATTCCAACTATACAGCTATCTTTTTTTGTGCCGGAGTAGCTTCCCACAACACAGGATTGACACTTTTTTTCACTTCCAATATAACCTTACGTCTTAACATTTCTGAGAATTAGTGACAATATGATACTGAGTGGTACTTTTTATACCAATACGTTGACTTTGATAATACTTCTAACAATTTGGAACGACAGCATATGTATATGATGAAATAAATGTAAATTTTCAGCGCTTAAATTCCATATTATTTACATATGTTGCATTTATATATGTAAAGGTAACCTATTCAGTTTTAAACATATTTCAACAAGAAAGGTTTTAGTCTCCCAAAGAAAAGAAACATTGTTTTCTCTGAATACTTTTTGCATATTTGCCGAAAGGTTCTCAAACAGAACTATTTCATGAAACTAATCAAATATCAGAATTAGATTTCGAATCTCTTCTTGATTTTTTTTTCTTAAAACTTTTCGCAATTCGTCTCACTTGTACAAGAGTTTAGATTTTAGGCAGAATTTTGATGATCCAATTGCATGTACATCGATTATAGGTTTCTTAATAAGGGGGAGATGTTAGAAGCTTCCATTTTGAAAAATAAACGCCAATAACAAAATAAACGGCAATAACAAAATAAACTGCTAGTGTATAGCAATAATTCGTTGTCCCCATAAGCATTAATTCCGAACACTATCTCTTTCATTCATATAAACACACCCCATTTACCCCGGTAACTCTCTTCTTTGATTGGATCTCGGGCTTTTTGCTGCATGAATTCTAATATATGAAAAATTTAACCTCTTGAAAGTATCATTTTCGGATCAGGCGAATAAATGACAATGGTGACTTGATTCTTATATTGTGGGGTTCAAATTTCGAAATTTACAAAATTTGTGATTTTCCGTTATAAGTATAAATATAATGAACTCTACAATGAAACCGGACACTTTGAGTTGTTTATCAAAGGAGAGAGAATAATGTCAGAACAGGAATTAAGATGGCAGAACAACTCTATGATATTAATATTTCTGAAGATCAAAATTGAAAGCAAAAAAAAAAAAAAAAAGCCGGAAGTAATTTCCACAAACGAGACGTGAGAATGAAGGAAATCTCAGCATAGAACTTATATCTTAGCCATTTCAGTTTTAAGATGATCGGACAATGCACCCAATCTAGTAACGCGCTTGAATTTTTAAAATCTATACACCAAATAGGAAAATGCATCAGAATAATTACCATGAAAATATTTATAGAAAAGGTACAGAGAAGCTACGTTATGGAGATAGTAAAATGACTCAAGCCGAGATGCCAGGTCAGAACCAATAACATTACAGATTCTTCTTTGGATTTTATCAAGAATCTGTAAGTACAAAGGAGAAGTACTAGGCCAGATGTAACAGCAATATTCGATGAATGGGTGAATGTTAGATTCAAAAATGTGAAATAGAGATTCTGGCGAGAAGAATTGTCGAGAACGACACAGAAAACGAAATTTCCGTGTAAAAGAGCTAGAAATCGCTTCAATAAAATCTTTCAATTTCATGTCAGAGAAAATAAATCGTTAGCCTGAGAGTCTGTCTTGTAGAGTTTAGTTTCAGCCATGCTGATGAAAGGCTTTTCTCAGACAATTAAATTAATGTCCTCATTTAACTCCAGATTGTATGTCATTTTTGATCTGAGCTACCAATTTGAAGATATCGAACCGATTAGACTAATTTTAATAGTAAGACAAGAGTAATTTTGTCATATGTCAGATCCAATTCGAACATGTCAGAATGTTTGTTTGCAGAAGATTCGGAAAGAGTTGGATGAGTCTAATGGGTTTTACCAAGGCGTTTGGGGTGATCAGTAATGATGGCGATGTTTTGCCTCCATTCCTCTATCCACCAGGCGACAGGCACAACACGGAGGCCCACTTCAAGTGCCTCGAGGAGATAGTGCTGCTCTGAGTCAAAAGGATTGAGAGCTAGAAGGCCCTATGTTTGGCAACAGGACTCTACAACATGTGACACAAGTAGGAGAAGACAGTTATGGATGTCAGAATTTTTTTGCAACCACATCACCCCTTACGTCTGGCCACCTAACTCCCCAATCTGCAACACCCTTGATCATCATGTGTGGCGCACAGTTGCGCAAGAAATCAAGAAAACACTTTGGTAAACTGAAGGCAAGGATTATGGCAGTATTCACCAAATTAAGGAGATTGTCCATAGGATTTGTAGGAGATTCCGAAGTCTGCTGGAAGCAGTGATTAAAGGCAATGGTGATTTTATTAAAGGACCTTATCCTTTACTATTTCAAGATAATTCTGTCTAATTTTGGTAAATGTATCTGGTAAAATGAAATGAGAGTGTTATTATGAAATGTCATTTTTGCGGAAATTCGACGACAATTTATCCAATGAACCCTGTGTGTGAGTGTGGAAAATATTAAATATTAGGTTGGTGCAGAAATAATGACGTAATAATGTCGTTTTTGACGTTAAAAAATACGTCAAAAAACGACATTATTACGTCATTATTTTTACACCAACCTAATAATACATTTCCAAAAAACAAAAAATTCAAACAATATATGTTTTTTAAAATATAAATAATTTTGAAATGATTTTGTTTTTTAATATAAATGAATAATTTTATATTTAATATTAAAGTAATAGTGAATTTGTTAATATAAGATAAAAAAAAATTCGCTCACTACCTATATCTATTTTGCTAATAGAAACTGAGGTTAATATTTTAATATAAGTTCGCGTCCACATGCCACTATCCTTATGTCTAGACGTTACTACTCTTTCTTTACCTTCTTTCTATTTTGTCTTTTCACTTTAGCTTTTTTTCTTTTTTGCCGTGTTTCTTCCCTTCTTTTCCTCTGCCTGGTTTTAAAATTTGCTTTAGGCCTAGTTTCATTTTATTTTATCTTATTACCTTGACCAGTTTGAAATTCTTTTCAACTAAATATTAATTTTTAAGGTGAAATGATAATACTATGAGGTAATTTTAAATTCCTATTGTATGCAATTTATATACTCTGTTAGAATAAATACACCGAGCTCTCTTAATCGATCAGTTTCAATATTTCATATTATTAAGATTCACTTAGATTATATACCAATTGACCTCTCTCTCTCTTTCACACATACACACACACACACACACACACACACACATATATATATATATAATATAAAATGCTCAAACACAAATATTCCTTGGTTATAATTTATTACATTGGATCGCAATCGCGATACAATTCTGATGAATTGGATCGTGAATACGATTCAAATGTAATAAATTATAACCATTGAATATTAGTGTTTGAGCCTTTTATATTACATTCTTACTCTGTCCTGGACGTTGAGTTCTACTTGGATTCAATCCTCTTGGAAATTACGTAAAATTTTCAATAGGAAGACTCTGAAAATTAGTTACTCATGCGTTAGAAATATGGAGAAAATCATATCTTCCCATAATTGCAGAATACTCAGAAACTACCATAGTAATGTAACTCAATCGAGTAACCCTACCTGCAATTGTAGGAATAAAGATCATTGTCCAATTGGGGGTAAATCTAACTATAAAAATGTAATATACGAGGCAACAATCTTTCCCGAGGAAAATATAAACGAAAAAAAGATATATAGGTATATACGCCGGTGATTGGAAGCAAGGTCTGTACAACCATAAACGCTCTTTTAGATATAGATGCCTCAGAAGTCAAACTTCCTTATCCAAACACTACTGGGATCTGGTGGATAAGGGATTGACCCCACTTTTGAAATGGAGATACCTATCAAGAACCAGATCACCTAATAACTTCCGCGATCGGTGTGATATGTGCATGGCGGAAAAAAATTTTATAATCAAAGATAAGAATCAAGATGAACTGCTGAATCTTCGTAATGAGATATTTTCTAAATGTCGACATAAGAAACGATTCAAAACATAAACACCGTTTTGTAACTTTCTGTCACTTATGTCAGTTCCATCTTGGTTCAAAACATCGAGCATGACATTTTAACGGAATGACTATTGTATTTATTTTGTTTATCTCTATATAGATCATTGTGTATGTTTATGTGATGCGCTATGTATTTTTTTATCCCCAAATTGTTGAAATTTTACTTATTTAGATTTTAAATTCTAATTTATATAAAATGTATATGTATGTATATGTATGTATGTAGGTATATGTGTATATATGTGTGTATATGCATGCATATGAGTATGTGTATGTATATATGTATGTATGTACTTAGCTGCGTGTATATATAGGTATATATTTAGGTGTGTGTGTATAGGTATATGTATGTATATGTATGGATGTATATGTATATGCAAGCGTATGTGTGTATATGTATATTCGTGTATAAGTATATGGATGTAGGAATATGTAGATGGATGTATATGTAGAGATGTGTGTATATATATGTGCGTATGTTTTGGTATGTATGTACCCATATATATATATATATATATGTGTATATGGGTGTATATGTGCGTATATATGTATGTATGTATAGCTAGACGGATAGATACAGGGATACATTGTTTATTTGTTTAAATGGGTGTATATAATTGTATAGAAATGTAGGGTTTTAGGCATATATGTTTATGCGCACGTATGCGTATGTTCATATGTATATGTGTGGGTAAATGTGTAAGGAGTAGATGCGTATGGATGTATGTGTGTATATGTAGGTATGTGTGTGTGCATTTTTGTATATATATATATATATATATATCTATTGGTGTGTGTGCATGTATATATGTGTATATGTGTGCATGTGTATGTATTTATGTATATGTATGTGGAAAATGTGTGTATATGGTATAGGTGGATATATGTGTATGTATATGTGTGTGTATGTATGTATATATGTATATGTATGTGTATGTATGTGTATGTGTATATATATATATATGTGTGTGTGTGTGTGTGTATATATATATGTATGTATGTGTGTGTGGGTATATACAGGTATGTATGTGTGTAGATGTGTGTGTGTATGTATGTATATATATATATGTGTTTGTGTGTGTGTATATGTGTATGTGTATATGTATAAATGTAGGTGTAATTATTTATATATCATATGCGCGGTAATTATTAGAAAGCGCTTAGTATCAGAGATAGAGCTAAGATATTGAATCAGATATATGTATATGTGGGTGTGTGTGTATATGTATGTGTGTATTTATGTGGATATGTGGATATATGTGTATATGTGTACATGGGTATATGTATGTGTGTATGTAGGTACACGGCGATGTGTATGTATATATGTGTGTAAGTTATTGTGTATGTGTGTATTTGCATACGTTTTGAACATAAAAATATAGGTCCTCGCTAGATTTGTAACCTGTAGTCGATATTATTTTTGTCAAATTTTCTCAATTACACAGTGTCCCTTTCAATATTAATTTCACTCTCACCATCTTTCTTCCCCACCACTTCTTTCCTTACCTCTCCCTCCTTCTTATTTTGTTTTTATCTAGATCGTATACAACTGCGTGTGAATACTCTTTAGTGTAAGAAAAACAAACAGTGCTCAATGTAAAATAAAAGAGTTATTGAATGTAGGTATTAAGAAATATACATATCATACATGAATTAATGTTAGATTTTATGCATAGATACACACACCCGCCCATATATATATATATTAAAGCGAAAAATCCACATAACATAAAATGTTTGCAACTGTTTGTCTCTTTTAAATATACACCTTTCTCTCGTTAGAACAACAATAATCTCTCCCTAATATATATATATATATATATATATATATATATATATATATATATATATATATATATTTATATATATATATATATATATATATATCCGTATAATTTCTATATATATTACATATATGTGGTGCTTACTGGAAATGCAATGATATAGCTAAGATATTCAGTTGTATATGAGTTTGTAAACCTGCGTTTCACTTTTTGGCGATCATCAGACAAACTGTTTTTTTTTAAATTGAATCTGTTCATGGCAGTTTTTTTGTGAGTTTGTTGCTTTCTGTTTCTGTCTTTTTTTAAATTTTTTTTTTCGTTTTGTTTGTGGTGGTATGTATCGTAGTCGTTGCGTGTAAAAAATAAATCAATTTGTCTGATGATTGCAAAAGCTTGAAACCCATAGTTACAAGCGCATTTTCATACAACTGAGAATATGTATATATGTATGCATATATATATGTATGTATGTATATATATATATATATGTATGTATATATATATATATATATATATATATATGTGTGTGTGTATATATATCTATATATATATATATATATATATATATTTATATATGTATATATGTGTGTGTGTGTGTTGTGTGTGTTTTTGACGTTTCATTGTGTACACAAACATATATAAATCTGTTATTGTAAGCAATTCTGTAAATACGAAAAGTGTTATTCTGCTATAAAGAACAATTAAAAATAAATGGACAGAGATTCTAGAATTCTCTTATCCCATTAAAACTACAAATCCAACAGCAAATATATCCTTTTAAATTTAAGACTGAGTTTTCCTTATCTAATATATCTTAACAATACACAGTACATTCAGACCCTTGTAAAATTCGATCCGGCTCATGCTATGAATACTCATTGACATATCAATAAAATTATTCCGTTTCATTACATTACTTTTTGCTTCTTTACTTGATTCTCTGATCCCTATTGTATAATTTTTAATTAGATTTCTGAACTAAACGCAGTTCATTCTTTTACACAGCCGCATTTCGTCACATTTTCCTCGAGCATTTTGAGCAAAGACGAATCGTTGCTGCCAAATCGGCGCGAAATATTGGCGCCAATACAGCTATTTCAGGTTAAGAGTTTTCACAACAGATTTTTTTCTGACCTTTTCTTTATTTGAGCCACGAATACTCACCACGTCAGTCTGGACTGATAAGATAAGAAATGCAACTAACGCTTAATATAATAAGTGATTTAACAATCTCAATTCCAGAACTTACCAATAACCATTTCTGTTATATATGTGCAAATATTTGCTTCTAAAAATTCTTTTCATTTGCGTATTTTTTACTCTGCAGTTTTCAACTGTGTTAGTTGGAATATTTTGCATGCAAGTAATATCAGTGGCTCTTATAATATCCAGACCACAGATAGAAACGTTATTGGAAAATGTAACAAAACCAACACGCTCTCTTACTAAAATATAACTCGTAATTTATCATACTGATCACCAATTCCATCCAGTTGAGAAGAGTTGGTCAAACATTCATGTAAAAGGGCGGAATAATGGATGAATAGTGACTGGGATCATGTGATTTCGGAAAATTATTATGGATCTTCATGGACTCAAAAAATATAGGGTACGTATGTGGTGGCCATGAAATTGTGCCCAAATCCCAAGAGGTAAAATTAGCTGAGTGAAATGCTCATTGAAGACTTAAAATATTTTCCACTACATGTCATTTCTCTGAATATACTGTGTAAGGTACTGGAAAGTACCTCTCTATCAATGATATTAATAAACCCAATTTAAACAGAAAATGCTATTACTACTTATACGAATAATAATAATAATAATAATAATAATAATAATAATAATAATAATAATAATAATAATAATTAAATATATCTAGATATATTCACGTATCTATCAAATGATAATGGTATATTAGCCATTTTCTCATAGGAAAACAAGGCATTCTTTGAAAAGTCAGTACTACTGTAGGTTAAAATTTATAAAATATTGCTATTAAGTTGTTTTTTTTTCCAATAAAACAGGTTTCTCACGTCCAGTAGATGCTATTACTCTTTATAGTGCTGATACGGATTTCCTTCCTAATCTTTTGTTTATATTATATATAATATGCATTATATTACAATATATATATATATATATATATATATATATATATATATATATATATATATATATATATATATATATATATATATATATATAGATAGATAGATAGATAGATAGATAGATAGATATAGTCAAAGCTACAGAGCCATACAAACCTTTCAAGTTTTCACATTACCGGATCGTCAGGGAAAGCTGGCTCTACCTTTGTATTGAGGTCTGCTCTACTTTTGTATTGAGCACTTTAAGTTAGTTGATTACTCGTATCGGTTTTTTTTTCTTTGGGCCTCGGACTTATATACTGTACGATTATTTTCGACAGACGTTAATGTTCATAGGCCTTTCTTTTTTTAAAATCTTTTTTTCTTCGAGATTGATTTGGCCATTAGCAAATCAAGAAACCGAGTGTTTTCCAAGTGTAGTTACCTACATATATATATATATATATATATATATATATATATATATATAGAGAGAGAGAGAGAGAGAGAGCGAGAGAGAGAGAGAGAGAGAGAGCGAGAGAGAAAGCATGTATAATTATAATTATTATTATAAATGATTATTCTTATTATCAATTAACAGCATTTAATGCACAAATATGTCGACATTTCATGGGACATAGAAAGTAAATTGCAAATGAAATGTTTTCGGCATGGTCGGTCAAAGGACACTTAAATAGAGATATGGAATGTGTGTGTTATGATTGTAATTGTTATCAACGCAGAATGTGGAATTTATGAACGGAGTTCAAATTTCGGTCTTAATATTGCATTCAATTTATGGATGCATATTTCTTTCCTTACTATCTATGAGTTAACTAGCAAGGTATACTGGAATCCCTGTCTTTGGTCAGCAACCATTCTAATAAAAGGAAAGTCCAAGAATTCTTCTTCTGTTTCCCAAGATGATTTTGGAATTTCGTGTCCATTCATAACATGGACATCACGTCTCTTCACAAATTATTGTCTTTTATCGCTCGTAATGACATTTGTCTTTTGACTAAAACTTCTAAACCCTTTTTGGCCAGTCATTTACACAAGATCGTTAGTTAAGTTAGCTATTGATTTCATCTGTCTCTCTTACCTTCACTATGTCCTGAAAGTGTTAAATTATCTAAGCCTCTTTCCTTATTATGTGTCCTAGAAGTTTCAACAGTTTCATTTGGGTTCTAATATTAGTATAGTTCTTGTTTGCATTCCCCATAAAGATTTGTCGTTACTCACATATTCAGTCCCTGATATCCTCAACATCCTTCTGTATAACCAGATTTCTGTTATCTGATGTCATTTCTTCATCTCTGAGAAGATTCACCGACATATAACCCGACCGATATTACGTAACAGTTCAGCACACTTGTTTTTCTTGCTAACAAAATTTTCATGATTATAATACTTTGCTTAGTTTTTTGGGGAATGTTTCTGCATTCTAATGCCTACTCGGATTTCAGTGTCACATTTTCCATGTACTGTTAAGACAATTCCGAGATAGTTAAATTTTCGT
Source organism: Acanthosepion lycidas (assembly GCA_963932145.1). Lineage (NCBI taxonomy): Eukaryota > Metazoa > Mollusca > Cephalopoda > Sepiida > Sepiidae > Acanthosepion > Acanthosepion lycidas. The sequence continues at coordinate 9,917,994 of OZ010592.1, read as the reverse complement.
TTTTACTTGATTTGTATATCTACATATTTTAGACTGTTTCTTTTTATTGGAAACCATAATTGATATTTAGGTTTGCCTTTGTTGCAGCTTTCGACAGCGTGCAATATCTGATCTTTGCAGCAATATGGACGTCAATAATTAATCCAAGTTGGTTTTCTAATTATCTCAATATAACCCATCTGTAGAGGTTGAAAAATATGGGTTCGAAGACACATCCTTGTCTTAGACTCTTTATATCTTTGTGTGGATATTTAATTCATTTTCTATCTGTAACCAAGCGGTTACTGTAACCAGTTTCATTCGCATTTGAATCAATGTTTTTTGTTCTATCTTATCATACGCTTTTTCATAATCTGTAAACAATACGTCTCTGCATTTATATATATGAATGTTTCTGATATTCATCTAAATATAATTATCGCATAACTTTAATTCATCAGAATTCGGGTTGATAAGTTTCGTTATTTTCTTTCTGAATTTCTGGATTGAGATATTATCATTATTTACACTATTTATTTTCGGACTATTAACCTCAACTTTTTTGCTGTTATCATAACGTTTCGGTCGTTGTGCCCGCCGAACTTCATCAGTTGTATATCGATCTGAGTAAATTCTGAATTGGATCTTTTATTTGATCTATGTGCCTTTTAGTCAAGTCTTTATCCTGTTTGAATATATCAGATTTTAGTTGGAAGAATATTGGCTCTATGTCAGCATTTTAATCAGATTCCAATAGCTTTCCAACCACTGTCAGAACCCTGTCTTTAGGAATCCAGGTAAAGTTTTACCAAATCGATAAGAGCCCCTCGGTGTTCTGATGTTCTAACATAGGACACGACTTACCTGTTAGTCGATTGATAATATACACCAGTAATCTGCCCAGCGTGTGGCATTCTGACTCACTGTGTCTAACACTAGATCTCAATGAAATACCAACTTTATGAATCTTTTGGAGACTATACATATGTTGTAGGTTGGTGTAAAATTGTGACAGAAGCCTATACTTATTCAGTGCGATGTAGGCTTTGTTCTTATTTAGGACAGCTTCTTCTTTAGTTTGTAAGGCCATATCCTTTCTCATTTTGCTATCACTGCCACCCTCAAATCGGCTTGCAAATATTTCAGAGTATACCAATTTTCTCCATAACCACTGAAGTGCTGCCTTTGTCTACTGGCATGATACTAGTGTCACTTGGTAAGGTCGTGACTGCTAAACTCTCTCTCTTTGTAATATTTGATTTAGGCAATTTGACCAATTCTAATGCCTGTCACATGTTCGATCTTAGTTCATCTACCTGGGAACTTCAGCCTCTTCAATGCAATCTCCTCAACAGGAAGGAATAACCCTTGTAGAATAAAGTGTTCAGTTAAGAATATTCTAGTGGTTACCAAGATCTGAGGAAAGCTGGATGTCATAACGGCCAAAATTTTGTGATAACATCAATGTCGAGGAAAATAGCCTCAATTTAGATAGTGTAAAAATATTTCGCTATATTAGGCCGATTGTCTAATATAGCTAGTATTCATTTCTGCTTGGTTTCTTAAGCAGCTTTATGACAATAGATATATTCTGGTATTTCATCGTTGTCGTATATTTCAGTAATTATTTTTTAAAAATCGTCTAAGGTCGCCAGAATCTCTCATACATTATAATTCGACATGAATCTGCTAATTTTTCCTGGTTATTTTGTCCAGTGCATATTTCCATTAAGATATTAATATTTCTGGTCGTTCCATAGTTTCATGTTTTACTCTATCATCCTGGAAATGCAATTTACCTGTATTAAAAAATGGAAAAGTAAAGTTAGAATTGGCTTCGTCTTGAAGGGACATGGTATTGAAAAAAAAATCAAACATAGAATAGCCTTATCAAATTAGAAACAAACGAAATGAAGAGAGAGTGAAAGCGAGAAAGATAATGAAAGCCATGATGATCTTTAAGTGTTTAGAAATTTCATCTGATTTAGCTTTGAGGAGATGCCTGTGTTAATGTGTTCTAAGCTTAATGTTTGACCTTATAGTTTAATTTTATTTGTTTTACGATTTACTGATCCTGTTGCTGACTTTTCAGGTAAATTGGGAGTATTTTAAATGAGTATTTTGGCTCGGGTTCCAGATCGAGTTATTTGAACATATAATCTTTAAGTTTCTTATTCGTTGATACAGCGCTCTTAACATCGTGCGAATCCTTGTAAAACAGACACACAAACACAAATCGCCCTGCAAATAGCGTGTTTTATATTGTGAATCTAGAAGAAATAAAAATGCATAAAATAGGAAAATGGCTGAAACTACAACAGGTAAACGCCGATCTCTCGTAAAACCCTGCCTGTGCCTTCCCCCTGTAGAGGACACAACAGTGTCACCTCAGAGAAACTGGAATGTATGTGAAGCAACAGTTTACTGATGGGAGAATTCTGAAGGTCCTTCTGTATGGAGATCTGGCAACCGAAAAGAGGGCATGAGGTTGATCTCATACTCGCAAGTACGGGTGCTAAAGTGACATGAGGATGGTGGGCATGGATATGGAAGGACATATTGCAAATTCTTTTTGATATTTTCTAGAGACGTTCCGATTTTTAATAGATAAAAGTTTCTTCGGAGTGAATCTTGAAGTTGCTTGTTGTTTGTTTCTAATCATTTCTCTCAACGAAGTTGTTTAATGAAAGGACAGCAAAAGGAGGTCAATAAAAAAAAAACAAATTCAAGGAGAAAAAAGATGATTGCTTTTAATTTCTGAAAAAGTACCGGAGGCGAGATAAGCCAGAAAAGAATTAGTATAATTTACTATTGTGCATATTAACTGAAGCAATTTTTTTAGTTTCCTTTCTGTCACCATAGAGTCGGTTTTACACCCACTGGAGTGACAGGCTTTAATCGATTTCTATTTTTCTACAGAAAAAATCAATTGCATTGGTGTGCAGTAATATGAATCTATTTTTGTTGTATATGATGAATTTGTTTGGCTTTGAAAAATATTGCGACATCCGTGAATGCATCAGATTTTTCTCACGCCCAGACACTATTGTCTCGACTGATGATTAGTTGTCCTACGGCCATTGTCTGTAATGGAAGTTACTCCAAGGAAGAGTACGAAAGTTGTCACGTTGCACGAATATATAGGCAAGACTTAGTAGTGAGAAAATCAAAGTATTATAGATTGGACTGGAACCTTTCCTGGTTTAAATCTAATCGAGAATCTTTCGTCAGTCTGCAAGGAAATATTTGGCGAAATGGACATAAGACGTACTAACATGTGCACTCGGTCATTTTTCATTGGAAAAATACGAAAAGAAAGTAAATAATAATGGAATTTTTCGTATTGTTTGAATTAATCTGCTTAAGTGTGTACTTACGGTTATATATATATATAACAGTGAATAGTGCCAATATAGCCAGGTGGATAATTACCTGAAAGAACAGAAGAGTAAAGCGCATCATAAAGATTATCGAGAAAATATTTATAGAAAGGGCAAAGTTAGCTATGTTAAGGAAGTGAGAAAGTGACTGAAGCCAAGATGCCAGGTAAGGATGGATAATATTTCAGATCCTCTTTTGGAATTTGCGAAGCATCTTTTAATGTAGATCAAGACCAACATACTAAATTTTACGTCAATGTTATAAGCATTGGCGAATGGTACAGTTACAAATGTGGAAAATGCATTCTAACAGACATATAAAATTGATTCATTATGCTTGTTCCACTGAATGCAAAACGAAACCAAAATGACGCAAGGAGTTGGTCACCTAGAGATTAACATCAGCCATGCTTATTGGAGCTAAAAAATGGTCTCATATGAAGAGAGGTAATTTCGTTTTGGAGGAGTTAAAATTAAAAAAGCAATTTCACGCAACTGTTATCACGGACTGAAGGTCATTTTCGAGATCAGGTACAAATCAAAATGCCTAAAGATAAAAAGAAAGAATTAGCTTATGGTGATACTTATTCTATTAAAATGAATGCATAGATTTTCAACAGACCATGAACAGCCATTGGGCAACTTTAGGAATTTAGTAACATAGGAAACTAACTCAGAATATTCAAATGAATTGACTGCTGAAGATAATTGTTTCATATTTTCAGAGGCAGTAAAAGCAAATTTTAATCTCGATTCTTCCAGAAAAATTGTTTTACTGACACTGCAAGAAGTGTATGGTAAATAAATAGATCAGGCAAGCGAAGAAAAAAAGACTCACGCTTTCACTGATTCACAAAAATGGAGGGGTATCTAGAAGGTAACGGTTTCGTTTGGTTTGTGTTTTAAGGCATATCAACTTCGATGGGTTATTTAATGCCGACAACGTTTTTTCTGATAATATTTTGTTTTGTCAAAAATCTATTTCTGGTAATATTTTTTCCTGAAAAATGTATAGCTGGTAATATTATTTTAAACATGTATTGCTGGTAACATTTTTTTCCAAAAACGTACTGCTGATAATATTTTTCTTCAAAAATATATTGCTGATATTTAAAAAAAAAATATATTGCAAGTAATAGTTTGTTTTTTTCAATAATATATTGCTGGTAATAGTTTGTTTTTTTTTTTAAATATATTGCTGGTAATAGTTTTTTTTTCAAAAATATATTGCTGGTAAAAATTTTTTTTCAAGAAAATACTTTGTAAAAAATTATTACCAAAAATCAGTTTTTGAAGAAAAAAAAACTATTACCAGCAATATATGCTGGTAATAGTTTTTTTTTCTTCAAAAACTGATTTTTGGTAATAATTTTTTACAAAGTATTTGTTTAAAAAAAATATTTTTACACTTTTATAATGCATTTTACATCAGTTTCGGGGTTAACTCTTTGCCCATGGCTGTGACCCTCACAGGTGCTACCACCCCCGGTTAGAGTGGACCTGAAAACACCAGCAATTAAGAGGTGTTTCCATACTCCTCAAAACCTCCTTATCAGAGGCCTTGTTTTCAGACGTAGTTTATCGTCTTACCCAGCATGCAGATGTAGTTTATCGTCTTACCCAGGACGCGGATGTAGTTTATCGTCATACCCAAGACGGTAGAAAGTAAAGGAAAACGTGACTTGGATCAAACAAGAATAGATGATGGTTTAGTTCTGATGGTTTGTAATATTACTGACAAAACTGTTTTAAAGAAGAAAAAAATTATTTCAATTGGTCGGAGGGTCATTTGTGGTATAGGAAGGGGTTGGAGTTAAAAGTAAATCTTAATTCATGGCATTGAGCGAAAAAGAAAAAGTTCAACGTTACATAGAATTATAATGTATTATTCACAACAGTCGTCATTTAAATCGGTTGGAGAAGCACGCGAACTCACACTGGCATCCGGTTTACAGGCGCGGGGAATTTTTTGCCATACACGCAGTAGTATAAATAACTGTTACGAAAGAGAAGATCGGCGGCGGTCTATCACACACATCACAGGAGAATGAAAGGAATGTTTGGTTGATGATTGTATGGGGACAGCTCACCGCATACTGATTGAGAGTGAAGAAATGATCGAGTGAATTAAATGTTTAGTAATTAAGATTCAAATATCGTAATATTATTTAATTGGTACCTCTAAATTATTAGTTTAATTTGCCAACCAACAAGTTAAAAGTGAAATTGTAGTCAACATGAAAAAAAAAAAAAAAATGCTTGATAATGTTATGGCCATCGAGGATTGGCGTGAACTGAAGTAATTCGTTCTTCAAATCTCGCCGGCCAGTCTCATAATTTGCATTCCCATTGTTAATTATGACATAGCTTCAAAATTGTCTACGAACGAGTTTGTAAAAAGGCGTATCTTAATTTTTTACGGTTTATCAAAACCTTTAAGCTTATTTAAAGTCGGGACATTATGATCCTTTTTTTTTGCGAGTGAATACGCCATTAATAATCTAATTTAAAATAACAATTATTTTTAAAGATACAACTGTTTAATCCATAGCATGAAATGTGTCCATGCCTTTCCCAAGAATTTCTTCGTAAGTGAATTTAAAAAAAACCTGAATTAAATTTGAACTAGGCACACCGATTTCGTATCAGACATTTATATGCCATGCGTGATAGACGAGGCAGAATTTTCCCGCAGTAGGTTGTCACTACATTTTGCGGTAGACCAGTTGCCATCCAAGGCTATATACCCATAGCTGGTGGGGGGGGAGAGGAAGAGGTATTAGCGCGTAAGTGAATGTATGTGACTGGAATTCGAACTTGGCTTTACGATTTCTCGATCCGAGCCACTATCCATTACTCCACCGTACCTCCCCACATTACTCCACCGTGCCTCCCCCATTACTCCACCGTGCCTCCATCGTGCCTCCCCCCATTACTCCACCGTGCCTCCCCATTACTCCAGCGTGCCTCCCCCATTACTCCATCGTGTCCCCCATTACTCCATCGTGCCTCCCCCATTACTCCAACGTGCCTCCCCCATTACTCCATCGTGTCCCCCATTATTCCATCGTGCCTCCCCCATTACTCCAACGTGCCTCCCCCATTACTCCATCGTGTCCCCTACACTCCATCGTGCCTCCCCCATTACTCCATTGTGCCTCCCCCATTACTCCAACGTGCCTCCCCCATTACTCCATCGTATCCCCCATTACTCAATCGTGCCTCCCCCCATTACTCCACCGTGCTTCCTCCATTACTCCACCGTGTCTCCTCCATTACTCCACCGTGCCTCCCCCATTACTCCAACGTGCCTCCCCCATTACTCCATCGTGTCCCCCCATTACTCCATCGTGCCTCCCCCCATTACTCCACCGTGCTTCCCCCATTACTCCATCGTGCCTCCCCCATTACTCCACCGTGCCTCCCCCATTACTCCACCGTACCTGCCCCCATGACTCCACCGTGCCTACCGAGCCTTTATTTATTACTCCTGCCACGTACCAATACATTCCATAAAGGACTTCTAGTGTAATATTTTATGTGAAACTTTGGAGCATATAATGTTTTCAATGCAAAAGAGGTGTGTTAAATTTTTACAATCATAATCGATGAATTCTACTAAATAAATATTGTCATTTCCACGATTATTTATCAGGCGGGTGGGGAAATTTTTTTGTCGTAAGTAACTAAAATAAGAGAAATTACCAAATCGTCACAATGAGGTACTGGAATTGTATATTTTAGGGTGGATGTGCGCGTGCTCTTGGTTGCATTTAAATTTCATTTCATCCACAAACAGTTTATTCTGTATAAAATTATTATTTTGTAAAGAATATTTAGGAAATTTCTCTGGCCGGTGTCGATCCTTCAAATCTACAAATTGCCGTTGCATGGAGTACTGCTGCCGTATATGGTTATGTTTGTCTCAAGGTTCTTGATAAGATCCAGAGACGGATATGCAACGTAATTGGTCCTGATCTGGCATCTCGTCTGCAGTCGCTCTCTGATAAACATGCCGTCGCCTCCCTCTGTCTTTTTTAGAAATACTTTCATGGTAACTGCTCCAAGGAGCTCCTTCCCAAAACTTCATGAATTTAAGCGTTCTGTTAGGTCGGCATCTCGCTTTCACCCTTTCACTTTCAAAACTGTTAAATGTAGCCGTCACTTCTACTCCAATAGCTTCATGTCTCGCACCTCTCGCCTGTGGAACTCTCTTCCCTATTCCAGTTTCCCTGAGAGCCATAATCTCAAGCTGTTCAAACGTAATGTCAATCGACATCTCCAGTTGCCTTGATCTATCCACTACCCTTCTCTTCATCCTTTCTTCTATCACTCCTATCTGATTTTGTTCCAAATCTTCTGTAACCCTTGCATCCTAGTGCATTCTCGCCTTGCTTGAGGTGAAACGCTTAAAAAAAAAACAAAAAAACAAAACAAAAATAAACATAGATGTTAGAAAACCATTGCTAGTAGGTATATCAATGAGTCCATCATCTCTGTACAGGGCTACATTTTTGGGTTCCAAGAATCTAAGTAAAGTATCTAATATATATATATATATATATATATATATATATATAGACACTAAATATGCTATTTTGGCTGAATCATAAGCTCCAATGGGAACGTCTAAATATTTTTTTATTCTTTTTAACCCATGGGAAGTCATTAACTATCAAAACAGACTGTCTGGAAGCCATTATAATTTTTTCTTCCTCATCGGTGATGACACGATAATGTTTTGCAAAATGTAAGCTATTTTCTAATAGGTTCTCCGAAATGGAGAGTTAGTAATCGATTATATCAAATTGTTTCCCTGATAGCTATAATCTCCAACTATTCAAATGTAATGTCAATCGACGTCTCCAGATGCCCTGATCCTCTATCCTTCTCTTCATCCTTCCCTCTATCACTCCTATTTGCTCTCACTCCAACTTTTGTGCTGGTAGCTTCTCGCTTTGCTTGGGGTGAAATGCTTAAAAAAAAAAAAGATAAAATAACGAAATGAATCATGTAATTTCATAAATAGTGCATTACGGCATCCATTTTCTTCTATATAAAGACGTTATGGAATCAATATTTAACATACAAAGCTATTTACTTGGAGGATGACAGCGCTAACCTAGCTAACGAGCTTACGTAAATAGTCGACAGAACAGGGATTCGGAGAGATTACGAAAAGTCCAAATTTAATAAGAGCTAAAAAGGACAGGAAATTTATTCTCGGTTTAAAGGTGTGTGTACTTTTAGGGGCTTTGAGCTAATGTAGATCCTCTCGGGAGGAATGAGAAACTCTCTCTGTCAATTTAAGTTTCGGGTGTGGCGCATATATATCGTTCCTATCATCTGTTATCAACCAGTTTGATCACCTGTTTACATCTGACATGCGAGTTGTAACATACCTTTTCCGTGTCAACCCTCTGGTGCATCAAGCTTCTTTGATACCCTGGTATGACTCTCAGAGCAAAGACTAACTTCATATCTCTTACAGTGGGCCCAGGACATAAACAGGCCGATTCAGCTCAGGTTCTCTTCTAACAAGGTTTCTTTTTTAGATGAATTTTACTTTCAGACAATTTGACATGAATCACATACGACCCATCTATCGAAGATGGCGACGTCATTGATTCATATTTAAATGCCTTTTTTTTTTTTTCATATTTGACGAGTCGTTTCATGCGCTTGGATAAATATTCTTTCTGCGGTAGACCAGTTGCCATTCAAGGCTATAAACCCCGGTCCGTCCAGCTATTTACCCATAAAGTAAAACTGACTTTGACATTGCATTATAACAGATATATTTGCCTAAATTACACATAAAATATCTTGAAATACTAAAGAGTAAATTTATTCAATAAAATCGGCCTGCAGATGAATTCGTAATCTCCTGCAACTCTTCTGAACGATCTCTTTTCTTAAGTGGGTAAATGCTTCCAGTATCCTTGTTCCAGTTCATCCTCGGTATCTTTCTTTTTTTTTTACAGAGAGGTTCACATTTTACAATGTCCAACGATACTCGATGTAGAGTTTGCGTCTGGAGGCCATTTGTGTGTATAGGAGTGGAAGGTTAAACCTAGAATTGAACAGGATAAGATTGTAGTGATCAGGTAAACATCCTGTTGGTAGTCGGTTCCACAGCGCAATGGCTCGCGGGAAGAATCTGCTCGAGTCGAACTTACTTCTCACAGATGGACCACGGATGGAATGTGGTGGCTTTGTTAACATTAAGTGGCATGGCGTGTTCTTGAGAAGGTTTGCCTAGGCGGGTCCAGAGAATGTAGCCCGTCCGATCACTTTCCCTGGAAGTAAGTGTAGAGCAGCGAAAGGTTTGTCGTAACCCGACTGTGGGATAGAGGTTGAAACTGCAGAATAATTCGTCAGCCAAAAGTACTCGAAAACGGTTTTGAACTCTATCAAGGCTGAGCAACTTACGCTCAAATATAATAGCAATTCTCCATTTTGGCCTTATTTGGCTCATATAAAGATAGAAGATAGGAGGAGGAGTTAGGTAGTTACTGGATCGGTACAGAGAGCCGACCATTTTACCTGCCTCCTTAACAATGGATCATATGTACGAGGCCCATTTGAGGTCGGTGTGAGTTTAATGTCTAACAGTCTTTCACGGCACGGTGCTTCTCCGAGTGGACATCCAATCAATTTGATGGTGCTAGCTCGGTGTTAGATCGCTGATAATGGAATGTAACTAGTTTGGTCTTCTAGGCATTGAATGTAACCAACGAGTTTTTACGCCATTGGGTACTTTGTGCAAGATCGGAAGAGATATCAATTCCTGACCATCAAGTGTTTAGGAGTTGTGCCCGTATATATCAGCGTAAATATTTACAAATGACCTGAGTATATTTTCAAGCATATCATTCTTGAAAACCGGTCATACGCTTGAAACCTTTTCACACATCTATCCGAATCTCCTGTACCGACTCTCTGTACTTCCACTCCAGTATGCCAGACTAATTTTATTAGTACGGACCTTGTTCTCTTTCATGTGGAGAGACAAGGCCCCTATGGTATCACGCGAAATCTGTTGCCTTCATCCCTCTGAGGGCAGTCTGGGTATGCCTAGCATTGAGATTCGTCAACATATGCTTCGCATTACCTTTCTAGACCGAATGTGCCGCGGTTCGGATGAGGTGGGCACCTTTTGGAAAGAAGACGTCCGAAAACATTTCCCATCCCTGAGAAGTGTGCACTCGTGCGAGGAGGAGGCCGGCCGTAGACCTCGTGCCGAGTCCTCATTCTACCGCGAATGTCGTCGTGCTTTGAAGCTCCTCTTACGGACGACAGATGGCCTCTCCGACGCCCAGGCGTTGTCTCGTAAGGCATTGTATCGATTGTTAGTGATGAGGCATCACTCACCTGGCTGATGATTCGTGGGGCCCTCTGGGTCGGCAAGAGACTTTGTTCAGCAGGCTTGGAGAAATATCCAAACTGTCGTCGCTGTACTGGGGAAGTCGAGACCATTGGTCACGCCTTTTTTCAGTGGAAGACGGTAGTGCAGTTGTGCGGGTTTGTTGAAGGCCTCATGGTTCGCATGCTTCAGGGAAAGTTTTTTCTCCTGGAAGCCAGTTCTGTTTGTAGCAATGTGGTGCTGCAATTGACGAAGACTGAACACTATGTGTTCTGTTGCTTACTAGGGGTTATGAGAGTCGTGATTTGGACGACGCATCAGAAGGAATTCTATGATGGCGAGAAGTTCACCTCTTCTCAACTGATCTTGTTCTTTAAGAATCAGCTTAAAGTCAAGATTAGGACGAAAAGGCGGCGACTCCCTTCAACAGAATTCGGCACAAGGTGGGTAAATCTTGCGTGAATGTGTAGAGTGAAACGGGCTGACTTAGAGTGGCATTTGGATATCGGTTAGGCTTAGGATTTTGTCCTATCAGGGTTGAACAGAGGCAACCCACCCCGATATTAGGTTAGTTTAGGTTTTTGACTTTGAATCTTTAGTTTCCCGTTTTCTGGTTAACTTAGCTAGGGTATGCATGCTCATTGGCCCCCTTTTATTTCTGTCCCTATTTTTCTTTTGTTTAATTCCCCATCCCCTCCCTCGTTAGGTGTTCAGTGATGTCAGTTCTCTGGTGGATGCGGGGCGCCTTTCGTTTAGAGTGTGTGATTTTTCGTATTTGTTGTTGTGTATGAATGTGTGTGTGTCTGGGTGAATGTCTTGGAGGAATTAATGTTTTTCTTATTTTTCATAGTCCCTCATTGATTTCGTCCACTGAACTGATGTTTCTGCCCCATTTAGGGATTGTGCTTTTTTTTTATTACTAACCCTATTCTGTTTTGTTTTATGTAAATAAGTTTAAATCATATTGTAAATAATCATTGCGGTTTTTTAAATTGTTGTTTCCCCCTCCAACACACACAGACTTTGAATTGTACATATGGGGACTAGTTAGGATTTCATAGAGAATTTCAGGTATTATGGTGGACCCAGTAAGAAAGGTACGAGTGAATGTGTTGTTTTGGTGATAGGAATATTGTTGGTATGTTTGGGTCCGTGTCTGTGTCTAGCTAAGTTTAGAATTAAGACAGAAGAGGACCGTCCTTCCCCAACCCCCTTTTAGGCCTCGTGCCACATTTTGTACATTTGTGCAAATAAATATTGAAGGACCAGTGCCAACTTGACAGGCGAAGATGAACAGAAGGAAGAACTACGCTCTGCCACTTTGCTGCGATATCCACTGATAACCTGAACTACGCTTTCCTACTGTCTCCGAAATATTCACTGCTAACCTCTGGATTCTATACTCGAAGACGACCGTCATAATGAACAAAATGTCTAACAACAAAAACAACAACAATACTAATAATAATAATAATAATAATAATAATAATAATAATAATAATAATAATAAGAAGAAGAAGAAGAAGAAGAAGAAGAAGAAGAAGAAGAATGGAGGTACGGTGGAGTAAAGGATAGCGGCTCGGATTGAAGAATCGGTGAGCTAAGTTCGAATTCCAGTCGAATCCATTACGTGCTTATACCATTTGGAAAAGTCTCAATCCTCTTCTTTTTACCACAGCTATGGGTAAATAGCAGGAGTGACTGGGTTCTATAGCCGTGGATGACAACTCGTCTAGGAGAAGGACAACTCTGAATTCAAAACCTGCGGAGTGTTGTTTGGGGATCTTGTGGTACGTAATGCACTAGGTTTCTGTATTCGGCTCTTCTGCATAAAGCCATAACTACTATAATCAAATCATCTGTGCAGGTGTCTGGCTGTCGGTTCCTAGGAATTGAGTTGCTTGACCCTCATAAGTCGAAAAACGACGGGAGATTCCAGCAGCAGTAGCAGCTGCATCTACCATGCTGAGAGAATGCAAATATGGTTCTCTAAAATGGTTAAAGAGAGAAGTTTCGTTTAGAAAACGTAAAAAGAGCAACTCATTTATTGCCCCAGTTAACAACAGATTGAAATACATTTCCGTGATGTACTGATCATTATTAAATTTCGACGTCGATTTTCTTCTCTACAATAAGGTATTAAACACTTTGATCAATATTCGTATTTAACATACATTATATTATATATACCGCAGCGATTCTCTCCTTTTTTATTTATATTGTAACTTACAAGATATATTTAATAGATTTATTATTATTATTTCATTTCCATCACAATTTACGTGTGACCCTGAAAAGTTATTTTTGAAAATATATAGAATAGGTCTTATTGGCATCAAATCCTGTTTAATGGTGAAAGACAAAATCTTTTTACATGAAGTGCCCAGCCACGAGCTTCAGTATGTGTAATATGTGATCATTAAGGCTATCAATACAGGGCTATTGCAGCCAAACGAAGATAAGGATATTGTAATTTATATTTACAAAGCGAAAGGCCTAAGCTTTCTTTGAT
>OZ010592.1:9879757-9899757 GCA_963932145.1 Acanthosepion lycidas | reverse complement strand
GTCTTCGTACTGGGAAAGAGGAAGTTTCAAATGATTTTTCCAAACTGTTACCTTGTGGGAAAAAGAATACTGAAAGATGCTCACCCGATCACACAATATTAATTTATTCAGTTCTCAGATCAATCTTTATCTATCCTACATATTCTCATAATATGTACCATTTACTCTTTAATTATATGCTCTAATATCCACCTCATTTAGGAAGTCGTTACCTTGAGTGGCTCTCGGGCCTTGTATATGGTGAGCAATAGTAGGTGTAGTTTTTCAAAACAGTCAAGTCATATACTAAGCTTAGTCACAGAATATTACAGTATGAAGCGTTTAGATGTTATTTATTAAGTTTCGTTAGTTTCACAGTAAACCAAAATTAAGCGTCCCCGATGAGGATCGATGATCGACCTTGTTTTCTATTATCTAACAATGAGGAGCCTGTTTAGTTGTGTTGTTGATGACGGTGGCAGTGTTGTGTCGTCGATTGCGAATTTCAGTTCAGATTCCGCCCCGCAAAAAGACACATCTTCATGGTAAGAATCTGTATGAGTAGATTTCAGGTACAGAAACGGAATTTAAGGAAAATAAAATTAGTAACACTTATCGTTGATTTTCGTCTTACTAAAGAAACCAATAGATTACCTGTTTGTTACTCTGCGTTTTAGGAAAACTATGTCAAGTTACATTACTTTTGTCGGATAAATATTTGCTATATTATAAGAATGGTCCAATATGTAAGTTGCTCTCTCCCGAGTAGTTTGTAAAACGTTTATTCTCTCAGTTGCGTCTCTGTCTTTGGACAGAGTGCGCTCAGGGGCGGATCCATCAAAGGACAGATTGGCAACTGAGGACAATTATACTGAGATGTGCCCAGCTATGGGGAAGAGCTGCCCGAAGCCGCGCCCTCTCATTGCACTAGAAAGAGGGATCGGTGTTCGCAATCGACGGTTGCGGGGGCTCGAGTAATTTTTATACTTAGCCCGGGTGTACGCGCTCGGGCTCTCCACATTAAGCCGACATTGTGTCACAACCTGACCTCGTGGCTGGTTGAGTAAAGACAAATATTACAAGGATGCTCTTGAAAGACACTCAGCCCAACTAAACAGTGATTTTAAATCTATTTCTTTGGTTGATGTTTTGATCAAATTTTGGGCCGTGGGCCATTTTCAGATTATTCCAATAATCATTGGAGGTCAATTATGCCTAATGCATACTTTTAAGGATATAGCCGATCAAGATCAATATTCTTGCTGGTTTTCGTAGTTTTCCTGATACTTATGTCTTGTAAGAATCATGCTTTCTAAGGAACTCTAATATGTACTCCTTTTTTATATATCATTTTAAGAATTTGTGAAGTGGTGTCTTAAATCTGCCACCCAAAAGGGCCAGGGTCGCGTGTATGTTTTGCAAGGGAGTGTGGAGACGACGAATCGGAGAGATTCGGACGTATGGTGAATGGGACAGAATTTCGTGCTGATGGAAGTGGTGGTGTTGCTTTCAGCCATTTTTATTGGTTGGTTCTGGGCGCTCATTGGCTGAGCTCTGACTGGCTCAGGTGCATAAAATCATGGTACGTTTATTCAACGGTATTTCGCTTTTCACTATTTTGTTTATTTTCTTGTATATATATTTTTATTCATTTTTGTAAATATTCACTGGGGTTAGATTTTTAAATTTGGTGTTTTATTCTTCAACCCCCACTGACAATGAATTGTACATAAGGAGACTAGTTAGTATTTTCATGTAAACAACGAGGTATTATAGTGTATGTACTAAGAAAAGTATGTAAGAATGCATTGTTTTGGTGTAAGAAATATAATTGCATGTTTGGGTCAGTATTTGTGGCTAGCTAAGTTTAACGTTAACACAGAATACCATCCTTTCTTCATTCCACTTATTGATCTTGTACCACATTTTGTATCATTATACAAATAACTACATTCGCTTTTTCGCTTCTGAAGGGCAATGGCGTATTGGAGATTCGAGACGAGAAGTGTGGATTTGTTTTGCCTAGTGAACCTAATGGACTCGTATTACCCGCTTCTTTTCCTGTGTGTACAGCCAACCAATTTTTGCACAATTTGTCACAACAAAACAATAAAATACTTAATTAACACAAAGCAAAATAGCAAGCTAAAACTTGAAGGATGAATTTACTCTTACCTGTATTAATTACCATAAATAATACACAGGAGAAACCTCAAGGAATTTAAATACAATTGAACACAAAAGTGATCATTTACAAAACATTGGTTGGAATCAGTTTGATAATTTACGGAATGCTAAACTAATTAAAAGATAAAACAAGTTATTAAGCCAAAAATATTTAGATAGTGCCTTAATTACTAGATCAGCCATATTAAATTTGCATCCAGTTAATTAAAAAGTTTCACCATACTTAGCAGTTCTTCTATTATCACCATGTGCGAGATTTAATAACAAAAGTGATGGAAATATAAACCAAAAGGAAATGACCAAAATGGAATCGATTAGATTATTATTATATAGGAATAAAATGTCGCTGCCGACAATTGAGTTTGAACATAGATCACCAGTGAGCAAACACGAGCGATCCCATTATTGAATTAAGTAAACCGTGTGACCATAGATGAAACGCATGAGTAGGAATTAGCTTTGCGTCTAATTGATCGCATTTCTTGTCTATCCTTTATTACTATACGGATCATTATTTCTAGTCTATCCTCTATTACTATACGGATCAGTATTTCTAGTCTATCCTCTATTACTATACGGACCGCTATTCTCTACTCTATTCCCTATACTATTCCTCTATTCGGATCACCATACGGATTACTGTTCTAGCGAGTATTATCGAAAAAGTACTATTAGTACTATTAGCGCGAGTATTATTCGAAGGCGTCTGACACTATTATTGTCCAACAGCGTTATTTTAAATGTAAATGCGATTACAAAGTCTCTACTACAACGATCATTAGAAAAGTCACAACGAGTATTCGTTGACATCGCAAACATTAAATAGCCAAAACATATATTTAAAAATATCTAAAATTTAAAATTCTCAATATCCACACTTTTCTTTCGTGCCCTTGTGTAATTCATTCAGTGTAAACAAATTTCGTCCGATAAAGTCATAAGAAGGAAACGCAAAATCTTTTATCCACTTTGTCATATATATTTTACCTAAAATTGTTCCCTGATATATATATATATATATATATATATATATATTTGCGAGTTGGAATCATATTTTTAAATAAATAATTATATATATATATATATATATATATATATATATATATATATATATATATATATATATATATATCATCTTATATATATATATATAAATAAAAAGAATGAACAGTAAGATATATAATCCGGTGTTCTTATAGATATTTTTATTTTTACAAAATAGAGCTCAATGTAAATTTACAGAGCATTAATGTTATAAATTAATTGATTTAAAATATGGTTGGCAAAACTGGCAAAGCTTGATAATCCATAGTAGTAATGTCTACTTCTTTTTTGAAATATGGTTAGAACTGTGTAGCGAAAAAAACATATTTTAAATCAATTAATTTATAATATATCATTTTATATATATTTACCCCATCTTGGGTATGACATGAACTACATCTGCGTCCTGGGTAAGACGATAAACTACATCCAACTGCAAGGAGGTTTGAGGAGCGTGGAAACACCTGTTAATTGGTCGTGTTCCTAGGTCCACCCTGATCCCGGGTGGTAGCATCTGTTAGTATTCCAGCTATGGGCAAATACTACCCCCACCCTCGAAAAAAAAATGTCTAAACACTATGAAAGTGTAAGAATATATTTTTAAACCAGCAGTCCGGTTTATATAAATTTAATAGCAACACAGTTAAGTTGGGTTACAGTTGTACTCGCCACCGAAGCAACATTATTAAAATGTTGAACAAAAGAAATTCGAATCTGGAAGAACATGTGAGGAGTGAACTAAAGTCTATTATAATTGCAAAAGAAAAATGTAATTATCCCTTAAATGGGTAATGTTGCACAGAATGTGTAGTGTATTGTGCTAGGGTAGAAAATGACAATAGCAGTGCAAAAACATACATTGACTGCACTGAGGATCAATTTTTAAAAAATGATCATACCTCGTCATTTAGAATACCCAGACGCAGGTTCAAAACAAGACTAACAAACTATTATTAGAGAGAGAAAAATATGAAAGAAGTCCGGCCATTAAATGGAATATTTTAAGAAAAGTAAAACATATTAAAGTGAATAGCAGCTCGTGTAAGCTGTGTCAGGAGAAGTTGGCCAATACAACATTCAGGCGTGGTGCTGAGTTGTTGAATGTGAGGTGCGAAATTATCGCAAAATGTAGAAATATGAGGAAGTTGACTTTAGGATTATACGAACCCCCGTTGAAGTTGGCAATTTTTATTTTCATTCCTCCTCCCCTTCATTACGTCCTTTACTGCATTAAGAAAGTTAAATTCTTGCCGTGTTACCTGTGATTATGTCGCTGAGTTAACGACCTGATGAGACCTTGGTGGTCGAAACTGCGGTAGTGCTTCAATCAGGATTTTCATTATTTTATGATATATATATATTGGTATATAATCGAAGTGAATGTTATTAACACAATAGTAAATATTAAAACTGATCCACAAATAGAGCTCAATATTTGTTTAATAAACAGAGCAATATATTTCATACAATCGGAATTAAGATACCATTCTGGAAATGATCATTTTCACCTTGTGAAATTACAAGAATTTTACAAGATTTTCCACACAGTCAATAGCTGATAAGGTTTTGAAATAAAAAAGAACAGGCAAGGGGGAGTAAAGAAAAAAAAGAAAGAAAAAAACAAGGTAAACAAGAAGATGAAGAATAGATAGGAAGGGGAGGCGGCAACGGCAACAGGTAAGTGGTGTAATCCTTGATATGAATGGTGGCCATAGGGGATAGTAAGAGAAGGAAAAGAGAAAAAGAGATGACGTATTTAATATTAACAAGCAGAATAATAAGACGATAGATAACCAAAGGAACTTTCAGAATTTAAAGCTAAAAGCAAATATTATATGAAATAAAGAGATAAACCCAAAAACATGAAAGAGAGAAAATTTGGAATTAAAGAGCAATAAATTAATCAATATGTCTGAACTGATTATTAATGTAAATATAAAAAAAATAGTATAAAGTGGGGAAAATATGAATATCTCGGGTGAAAACATTAAACTAAATTTATATTAAATAAATATCCATACCCCAGGAAAAATTTATATTTAAATTAGGTACCTCTACTTTTTCACGGAAAAAAGAAAAACAGCATAGCTTGATGAAAGATGTCTCCGAACTCAATAAAAACTAAGTTTTGTCATCAAATGTTTATGTTATTATTAAGAGGTAGTATTTTTTCTTATTTTTTTGAATTTTTTACTACTTTTTATTGAGTTAAAAATCTTGATTTTTTTTTTTACACTAGCGTGGTGCTGAGTTGTCGTATTTGAGGTCCGAAATTATGGCAAAGTGTAGGCACATGAGGAACTTGAATTTAGGATTATACGAACCCCGTTGAAGTTGCAATTTTTTTTTTCCTTTTTTTTTCATTCCTCCTCACATTCATTACTTCCAGTGCTGCATAAAAAAAAATATTACTTAAAATGTTTATGTTATTATTAAGAGGTAGTAGTTCTTCGTATTTTTTGAATTTTTTTACTACTTTGTATTGGGTTAAAAATCTTGAATTTTTTTTTACGCCAGCGAGGGACCAAAGATAAATGGTTTGGTTTGCATTTTTTTCCGGTGTAAAACACATTGATTTGGAAATTCTTGCAAAATTCAAATAATTGTCGGATTTTAATAAAACGTTCAGAACATTTTCAGAAATGAATGAAATTATTTATGAAATTTTTTTTTTTATAATATCTTCGTAAAATTATTTTTTTACTTATGTTACCACACACTTACGTAAATTCATGATATTCTGGGAAATTAAGATTTTAAGTGGGTATTTTTTTTTCTTAAAAACAGGACTCTTTGGAGAAAGTAAATTATCAGTTTTTTTTTTATTTTTGTAAAACAGTTACCTCTTTCATCGAAAATCTGCTCTGCATTGTAAAATAAAAATTCTATAAGACTTTGACATTATTTAATTAGAAAAGCTTTTAATTGCTTTTGTAAATGTTAAATATTAAGAACACAATTGTCAGAAGAAATAAAATTCTTTCGATGAATAATGAATCTTTACAAGAGTTCTTTTTTTCATTTTTTAAAAATTTTAATTTTAATAATGTAATACATCAAAAATCATTTAAAATCTTCATTGCTTTCAAGAATGCAATTTCGTATAGCATTAAGTGAAAAGTAAATTTACAAATCAATAGTCGTTTGTACCTGAATATTTTAAAAATAATCTTAAAAATAATTTTTCGTGAAAAACACGTTTCTAATTTCTACTTATGGGAATCTATAAATGACAAATCCTTAAAAAAGTCACGTGTCGTCTGACATACTGCAATTATTTCACTTCTGAATAAGTTCCTTTTCATCATTAATGCCTTTTCAAATAATCACTTCAAAATATATTAAAAAAAAGTTGCTTAATTGCTATTTCACTAAGTATTTTTTATTTTATCTATTTATTTTAGTTTGGATCATGCTTCAATTAATTTTTTTTTCTTTAAGGTAGTAAACTAAAAAACCTAGAAACGTAACAAAAATTTCATAAAGCTTCTTAAAAACTTAACTAAAAGTCAATAAAAAAACAAAATAATTGCTGAAAATATGTTAATTTGTAAAATAAACATACTAGGTTGTGGAATCTTCCACAATAGCCTTTCACCCCTTTTGAAAAGATGTATTCTTCCCTAAAAAAAAACTTAACCAATCAACACTTTGTTTCAGTAAATTCTATCTTCTATTGGTTCAGAAACACTAAACTGTAGCAAAGTTGAAACAGATCCTTTTCCCCGCCGAAGCTCCCTAGAGCCGATTTTTAGACACCAAGGTATATATAAACAGCCGTATGACTCAATTTAAGTCAGTCAGTCAGTCATCGTGTTTCGTGAGATGCTACCAAACTGAACGCGTGTCAATTCACTGACTCAACATCACTTCAAAATTCTCAACAAACTCAACACAGCACTCAGTCGACCATTGTCCGTGTGGTAATCAAATTACAATTGCACAATTCATCAATATAGCCAAACAGTTATAGGCAAGCAACTCTTCATAACTTAAATTCTAACTAACAACGCATACACACTAATATTTGAACGAACACATTTGAGATCTATCCTCGCAGAAACCAAACTATTTTAATTTTTCTAACAAATCAAAACCATTAACTTTTATTGACCAAATTTCTGCATGAACATTCTTCATAACCCTGTTTCAATTGCCAAAATCAACGAACATTCTGTCATCCTTGCATGTATATCTATTGTATATATAAAAATCTCTTTATTGTTGAATCTCTAACCGCTGTGTTTTTAGTAATTTCTTGCAATACAAATTGTCCTTATATTCTTCATTTGATCTACGTATTGTGGGATAATGCATATTAAGCACGCATAATATTTGTCTTTACATAAATTACCTCCTGATACATCTTCACTCAGCAACGACCCACAACAAGTTAGTTAAAAACTAAGAAAATTACGTTCACTTAGATTTCGTAAATATTTAATTTCTGGACATACATAAGAGTTGTTATCCCCTTTCGAGTCCCTCTATAAATCAATAAAGATCAAATAAATAGGGGAGCAATTGTTAAAAATGCTTGTTTATTGATTTGTATGCTATAAGCAATATTTATTTCAAATCAGATTAATTTAACATTAAATTTTCTTATTTTACTCAAATAATGTGTTACAAAACAAATTTAAAATTCTTTCAAAATTAAATTATAATTTTGAAAGAATTTTAAATTTGTTTGTTTTCAAATTTCTTAAAATTAAGACAATGTCCGTTCAAAGAAAACTAAAAAAATCGAGCGATTATTTGACATTCCAATCTATAATAATTTCTATCTGAAATATACCAGAATATTTTACTTATTGGGAATAATAAATTTAATCATTTAGCTTGAAATTAGAAACTAGAATGGAATCTTCAAGAATGCTTTTTTTATATATAAAATTTAATTTAAAGGAACCTAAAAAAAAAAAAAATGAGATAATGCGCCGATGCCGACATTTAATACAAATATTTACATTGTTACTTTTATAATAATATAACAATATAAATCGATTAAAATATGTTTTAATACATAATACAAAATAAAAAAATATTATAATTTAATTAATCATACAAATTAAAATGTTACTGATTATATAACATAACATTAAATTCTATATAAACCCCCCAAAAATATTTTAATTTAGAAAAAATTCTAACTTGAAAAAAAAAATCAAAAAACGAACATATAGACAGATATATTTATTTATTTTATTTTATATATATATATATATATATATATATATATATATATATATATATATATATATATATATATATATATATATAATTTATTCGAAAATTGTAAGATTAACATGTTATAAAATTATTACAAAAATAGCCATTTTGTTTCAACACTTCTGGTGTCTTATCAAAGGATGGTGTTGAATGTAGAATAAAAAGGTTTAAAAGCTTTTAATTGCGACGGATTTAGTGAGGTTTCAGACAAACGGGCGGAATTTATTTAGTAGGATAGACTTTAATTGCCTATTGAATGTATACATCGTCTTTTCCAAACTGCGACTCGTCTTACGGAAGGTGAAAGAAATATACCCAAATTCCAGGATCTGTCCAAAATGTCGACTCACATAATTCACCTTCAATGTCGTGAAAAAAGAAAATAAAGGGAAAGCAAGAAAATCCAAAAGGTTTTACGTAGCTTAATACACACACACACACAAACACACACACACGCACACACATTGATTTTCTTTCTTTAACTTTCTCGCAACAAACAAGATGGTTGATGCAAGTCGATATTTTATGTGGGATATATTTTTGTGTCGATCGAAGACAATTTTCCGAATTGATTGAATGGTTGATATCATTTTTACGGTTTATCAACCCTTTGTGTGTTCACTGTTTACATTGTTTGGACTATCAGCCTCATCTTTGTAGCCATATTTATCTCGGCCGTTGTACGAACCGGCCTTCTTCAGGTAGGTGGAATGTCGAACTGAACTCTTTATTTCGCTCGCTGGGGTAGACTTCTAGTTCCACGTGCCATGCCTAATAGATGTCAGTTATCAGTTATCTCTTGTTAATTCTCCTCTTCATTTTCTCCACGGCCTTAAACAGGCACTGAACTCCTGTCACTGGATCTAACTAACGCCTTTATCCTCTGTGCCATTTGCCCGTGAGGGCATCTGTGTATGAATTTCTGGGTATTATATACCGAATGTCTTTAGCGAACATTTTTTAGCAGTGCTCATATTGCAATTTTTGCTGTTATCATTGTATATTTTTTACCGGATCTATATTGCAATTTTCGTTTTTATGATTTTCTCTGGCACTCCTTATTACTGGTTCCCATATTGTATTCATTTTTATGATTGGTCGGCTCAGGAGATTTTTGTGGCCAGCGAACGAAATAAAGTGTTCAGTTCGACATTCCAACTACTTGAAGAAGGCCGGAGCGTACAACGGCCGAAACGTTGTGATAAATATGGCAACAAAGTTGAGGATGATAGTCCGAGCAATGTAAATAGTGTACATAATACCTCATATAAAAAATATAGATATCTTTGTGCGTTATGCAAAGCCGAAATAGATTTTGGATTGTACGAATATATCCGAAGAGAAGAGATTAATCCATACCTTTCCAAAATGATTTGAGTAAAGTAATATATCGAACCCTATTGGAATTCGAACTCGGTTCTTCGATTACTCATTTCGAGCCCATGTTTGCGAAGGCGTTTCACCGTTTGGAAAAGACGGTAAATTAAATGAAGATAGATTTCTATGCTTCTTAATGTTTTTAGTGTACATGCACACCCATGAAGTCTCCTGGGTACGAGGATAAACTATTAGGTTGGTGCCAAAATAAAGTCGTTTTCTCACATATGTTACTATGTTAGAAAACGGCATTATTTTTGCACCAACCTAATACATCAGCAGCGTCTGATTAGGAGGCTTTGAGGAGATTGGAACCACATCTTAATTGCTGGTGATCCCATGTCCGCCCTGACCCGGGTTGATAGCACCTGTTAGAGTCCCAGCTATGAGCAAATATAGTACACACAAACTGGTTTCAAAACAATAGTCCGAATGATGTAAATCGTGTAAATAGTTATAATACCTCACGTCAGAAATATAGGCAGATCTTGAAGAAGGCCGGAGCGTACAAACGCCGAAACGTTGGGAATAAGACAATAAAGATGAAGACTATAGTCCAAACGATGTAAATGGTGTAAATAGTTACAATATTTCACCTCAGAAATATAGGCTGATCCTGAAGAAGTCCGGAGTGTACAAACCCAAAAACGTTGTAAATAAGACAATAAATATGAGGACAATAGTCCGATCGGTGTAAATCGTGTAAATAGTTATAATAACTCCCCTCGGAAATATACTTGTATTCATTTCCTTTCCGAAGGGTATTTGCGCGAAGGGAATATAACGAACCCAACAGAAATTTCAACTAGGCACTCCGATTTCAAAATTCAGGCCTTTATCCATTACACTACGCGCACACCCAAACGTACAGCATCTGGTATTTCCAAGTGGTCATCCATCTAGATACTGACCAGGCTCGACGTTTCTTAACTTCTGTATTTACTCTGAAAATATTTTATGATGTAATGTTGATTTGCCTCAGCGAACATTGAAATATTTTGTAAAGAATATCACGAATAATTTTCTTTTGGATTTAAATCTGGATTCTGATTAGTGCTTAGTTATTGTTGTTGTTTTTTTTCTCTCAATGTTTGCAATACTAGCATCATATCGAAAAAAGACTTTATTGCAATGCATCCGAGGGAATATATTTTTCGATATGGGAAAGTGATTTTTCTTCTACTGTAAATGCCTCTGCTATGTTTTAGCATTATACTGTATATATTCGCCCATACAACCAACAGAAAAAATGTAACCAAGATCAAGATACCAATTCCATATTTCCTGACAGTTCTTGACCTAAAGTGATGTGTGCAGCATCCACCAGATTTACGAGGGTTACGTTCACTATCGTCGGCCATAAGTTCAAATCTGGGCTTACCGCTCTGAAGATTCCTCTGAAATCAGTCAGAATCTCAGAGATTCCAATTGGAAGAAAAAGTAATGCATTTTATCGATATTCATATTTAATAACAAAAATTTACGACTAACTTCTGCAAATCTCATCTTAAGAAATTCGATAAATTGTTTCTGTTGTCTGTGGCAGTCTGTATGCTGCCATGTCCATCATTTCTTGAAGGTGGATTGGTTTGTTGTAAATCTTGAAGAAGTTTACATATAGCAATCAGTCACCAGGTCTAACCACTATTTTTACACATAATCCAATTTAAAATTCAAAATATGGAATTAGGAAATACTAAACACTTCAAATATATCAGTATATAGATCAATTAAAAAAAAAATTGAACATAGAATGAGCTGCACTCGCGTCAATCATGTATCGAAAGATACATGATTGCCAAAGCATGTATCCCGCCTGACCCATAACTGACTGTGGAGTAGTTTTGTTCAACACCATACGATGCTCAGTTAGTTATTTGCCATACGTGATACACGCTTAGGAGACCATGTATCTTTTCGATACATGACTGACGAGGTAGAATTTTCCCGCAGTAGGTTGCCCTTTCTTTCTGCAGTAGACCAGTTACCATCCAAGGATATAGAACCAGATCTGTCCTGCTATTTACCCATAGTTGGGGGAAGAAGAAGAGGATTTATACATTTTCCAAGTTTATTAACAGGTAAGTGAATATAATGAATTCGATTGGAATTCGAACTCGACTCTTCGATTCCGCACAAGAACACGTATCACTTTCTTACTTAGCTAAGACAGATCGATAATTTCACATGGATCTCATACAAAGTACCAAACTCAGTCAGAAATATGTGTCAGCTGTATACAACCACTTTCTCAGATCAAAGATCAAAATTAGCTTCTTCGAACATCGTTGAATGGCACGGTAGAATAAAATCGAACTGCACTAAATAACAGAACAACTACCTTTTAAGGTGTTTTCTTAGAAAAAGTCATTTAAATCGAAGAGAATCAAGATGTTAACCCTCCACAGTAATTCAAATAATAGTTATTGACCATAGCGAATCTATTATCCTCAATTGGTTTAATAGAAAGATATTATACACCCTTGGGCAAATTAATTGAAACAACCGCTTAAGTTTCCTTTCTTTCAACATACGGTCAGTTCTAGACACATTGGAGTGGCAGGGTTTAAAAGATTTCTATTTTTTTCTCTGATGAAGTCATTTGCAGCGGTGGGCAGTAATATGAATCTATTTTCGGGGTGTATGATAGAATTTGTTTAGCCTTGAAAAATATTGCGTCATCCGTAATTGCTTCAGATTTTCATCATGAACAGACACTATTGTTTCGACTGTCTATTAGTTATCCTACTGCCATTTTCTGCGATGGGCTTTATTCCACGGGAGCGTACGAACATTGTAATGCTACAGGAATACACTGGCAGTCTTACAAGTTAGAAAATCTCTGACACTATTTAGGGTTGCGTGAAAAAAGAAAAGAAAAGGCGAGAATTAAGTTAGGTGATAAGAAGCTATCCCGAAAAGACACTGAGCGATGTTATTTTTCTAACAAAGAAAAGTGGTAAAGATTTTATTTTCATTAGCGAAGAAAGTAAGATTTAATTTGATTTATGTTACGACGCGGCGAAAGAAGATAGCAATCTGCCCATGGCAATAATGAAAATTTCAGATTGGTCAAGTGGCCTACAAGCCAGAATGCTAAGAGATAAAAATTAATTGGGTCGCGCTGTGACCGCGAAAAATGTCCGCTGTACCACCCGCAAAGTACAAGGAAGGAAAGATTAAACCCATAACTATCTGTGGAAATATCATTTGAGAAGAGCACCTGTTTTGTGTCGGAGCTGGACATGATAGAAAAAATATTTTATCTGAACGAATAATTGGCACCAGGGGGAAAAGTCGCCAGATGACCACCCACTTGATGCTGGCGAAAATCTCGTTGACGAGTTCCAGACGGCGTTCGGTTAAGATAAGAGTCGTAACGGTTTGTTGTCGGGAAGAGAAAAGAAAGACGAAAAAAAGAAAGGTAAGATATTTTTGTCTTTGAACGAGATTTTTAAACCGAGGCCAGTCTAGCCACACCCACGCTGCTGGGCGTCCATTGGGTGAATGGTGGCGTGAGCGGTAGTCGAAGGTAATCATGTGAAGAAGAAGGGGAGACCTGTTGACTCACCCTGAAGGGATCGGTGTGAGATGCCACTGTGAGAGAGAGGGGAAACCTGTTGACGCTTCTGAAGGGATTGGTATGAGATACCAATATGAGAAAGGAAGAATTTGGGAGGACGATTCCCTTAAACTTGAAATTAAGGACTTCCAAAAATGGAAATTAATAAATTTTCCTGACCGAAAACAAAGGAAATCCTTGATGCGGATTTAGAATTATCAAGGAACCTCAAATCCCGACAGGCTCACTCCAGTCGCAACGAGTACACGGCAGTTAGTTGGGATTAGAAAGACAGGCAAGAGTTGAGCTGTGAGCTCTGAGACCCGCCTCGCAGGAACCTGACTGAAAGATCTACGCAATCACGACCTCAACTTCTAACAAAGAACAATTTATTTTTGAAGAACGACTTGGACTCACACCATCAAAACAAGTTTTACGAATATCACCTGAAGATACACCAAAAAAGAAAAAAAAAAAGTTATCGAAAAACAACTTAAGATATTAAAACTCGCCTAACAAACGCAAAGTGTCACGTATCCATATTAGCGGTTTGGGAAGAAGACGCAGTCCTGTATTCAGCAACCAGATATAAAATATTGTTATCCTTTTTTAACACATTTGAACTTTTCGAGTTGTTAATTTATTTTCTTTTACATATACTTGTGCGGTATTACCCTTGTTCGGACTCGGCTTACATTACGGCCCAGTGACTGCTTGATTTCGTCTACCTAAGATCAAATCACAACGTGGGTAGATTAGACTAGAAATCAAAACAGTTACTTCGGTAACCAGACGTTGAAGGCGAGCTGGGAACGACAAGGCTGATAGCGAATCTAACCAGATTCCCATCGGAATCAGCAAAAAGTTAGAACGTCACATTTGGTGCCGCAACCAATACCAAGTCACATTGGTCGTCACAGGACAGGATAGGACGGCGACGGCGCGGAGACAGATAGTTTTATCATATATATATATATATATATATATATATATATATATATATATATATATATATATATGTACAGGCGAAAGTACTTGCATACTTGCGTATTAATGAAAGACCTTATACAGTTATCATTTTTAAAAACAAGGATCATAACATTCATTGAGTGATTTGTACGTTAAAGCACATTTAAAATGTTGTTATCTAAGGGATTTCGCCATATTATATCATTAACTTTACTAATCTACTTTTTGTATGAATGTTTCATTGTAATATAAATTGAACTGCACCACATATATATATATATATATATATATATATATATATATATATATATATATATATATATATATATATACAAAAGATTTTAAATTCCAGAGAATCCTTGTATCGCTTTAATTTTATTTCAATTTATTGATATTAGGTATATTGAAGACATACAAGGCTACAACCTATAACTCAAACCACCCGCATCAATTCCGTATTCCATTTAAAAGAAAAATCTTTTGAAGTGCTATATAATTGCTGTTGAATGTCGGTGAATGCTGGACAATTTCATCACATATTAAGAGGAGATATGAGGCAAGGGTAATATGGTTCAACAGAAGGATGCTTAGAATACCATAGATGGATCATATCAGCAACGATGACATTTTAAGGAAAATGGAAACCGAAATCAATCGGAGAAATCTCGGGAATAAATACTGAGAAAAGTGGACTTTGTGAATTTGACGTTCATATGACATAAGATAATGAGACATAATCAAATATGGAGAAACCTAACGAGCTTTGGAAAATGGATCGTCGAAACAATGCTTAGAGTAACAAAGAATAGGAAGTTATGGAAGGCCATGTTTCTACACGTCATGAACAACAAAAGCAAAAAAAAACAAAAACATAATGAGGAAAGAAGACTACGTAAAATTGACACTTACATGAGATGGGCTGAAGGACATACGCTAAACCTAGGAAACAATTTTGTGTAATTTGATGGCAGAGCAAGAAATGGAGGAATAGTAAAAAAAATCAATTATTTATAACAGCTACAAAGAGGAAGATTTTGTGGAAAGCAATGATGACCAACGCTCTGGTGAGACATGGCACATAAAATAAAAGATTTACTCTAACCAAATTATAATTTCTAAAATGTTTCCAGTAAGACTATTTTATTTTTAATGATGACCCAATACAAGGCTCCAGGATTCCCTCAAGTTTGAGTGTTTATATATTACGCTTGTTTTTTTATATTGACATATGAGTGAGAAGGGATATGTACAATATGTAACAGTTGATCCTAGACTTAAAATGTTTGAGGTTGTAATGACCGAGAAAACATCCACGTGGGACCTTGTCTCACAAGGTAGATGCTCTTGCTGCTCAGCTTACAAGTGAGCTATGAAAGAGTTGGTTAAAGTTCAGTCCTGTGTATATGGCATAGCGAGTCATAGCTACGAATCTCTTAACTGAGGGAACTCGACCACAATTTTTATATGAATTTCGTTTTACGTGATCGTCAGAAATTTTCTTAAATCACTTCTATACGATTAAGTATTTTTACATCGACTGATGCCTTCTACACTATCTTACGCGAACGCCGAATGCGTATTGTAGGATACTGCTGACGAGCAAAGAAGGAACATGCTAGTTATCTATTGCTCTGGACACTTAACCATGGAAAAGACGAGTTTGTAGCCCAGTTACCACCTGCATTTATCAGGTATGTTTTGACACAAAATGCAACGCTAATAATCTTCCGACCTTGATGTAGGAACGTGTTGGTTGAAGTCACAGAATCGTGAATATCTGAGATAGCTCGACCGAATAAATGCAATAATTTACATGTTTTAATAGGTGAATATATAAAAAAGTGAAGAATTGTCTGAGAGTTTAGAGATATTGGCGTCCAAACTTACGCGAACCTAACATTAAGTTACTTTCTCAGAATCAATTGAAGGACTTCTGAAGTTTCCTAAACAGAGATAAGAGTCTCGAAGGTGGAGAAGACAGATAGCGTCTTGTCACAATTGTGCAGGGTTAAATGAAAGCATGAGTGAAAGACAGTCTTCATAAAACCTTTTGTGTAATGGTTTCAGCGGTAATATTAAATAAATCGGAACATTAAGAAACTTAACAAATGCATGCCACTTGAACGCAGGCACGATTAGATACATTGCCGTTTTCAAAAGGACCTCATTCTATTGTTGCAGATGAAACATAAGACCTTTCGCTATCGAATTGTAAATTGTTATAAAGAGTTGACTTTCTATAAGAATGAGAAACAACCTGTGGAATGGCTGTACGGACATTTCTAATGACAACACTTAATAAATAAGATCAGAGTCACTGTATCCTTGTATTTGAAACGTATGTTCCATGAGTCTTTCAAACAAGGGACGCGATCGATAACACATTCTGTCGAAGACATAATAATTTGCAAAGAAACTTACATAATGCGATATATAAATTGTCGCTATTTTATGGGTTTTAATTTCACGGGTGCATATTTTTTAATTATATCGACTACTCAGTATAGTAGAGGCAATTAGGCATCGTTTGTGAGAAAAAGATCAACCTGACGCAATTCACTACGCCAGAAATTTTGAAACGGCATACTGTACTGTTTGACATGCGTACCGGAAGCTCTGATACGAACATTTCGGGTGTTTGGGGTCAGTAGTGATGGTGGCGTTATGCCTCTATTCATCTTCTCACAGGCCCTCAGACACAACACGGAGGATTGCCACAAGTAGCTTGAGGAGGTAGCATCTGGGTCAAGAAGGTGTCATTTAGAAGACCCTATGACTGGTAACAGGACACGCCACCATGCCCCACATGCAGGAGGATCAAATCATAACCCCTTATATCTCGTCACCTAACTCCCCAGATTTCAACTCCCTTGATAATTATGTGTGGGTGTGCTCTTGAGTGAGAGGCCAACAAAACTTTTTGTAACTCTAAACACAGACTGAAGGCAAGGATTATGACAGCATTCACCAACTTAAACAACGAGACCGTTCAGAAGATTTGCAGGAGATTTCAAAGTTGTCTGAATACCGTGGCTGAAACTAATGACGATTCTATTGAATAAATCTACTGTTTAGTCTTTCAAGATATATATCTGCTAAAATGAGATGTCAGGATTATTTTGAGTTTTTGCGTAATTCAGACAATTCATCTATCGCAACTTATATATAATAGGAAGTTACTTTTCAATGACGCAGTATACTTTAATACGAGTAGACAATAACGAAAGTTTAATTTATATATATATATATATATATATATATATATATATATATATATATATATATATAGATAGATAGATAGATAGATAGATAGATAGATGGATATGAATAGACGAAATGATAGATAGATATGAGTAGGCAAATAGATAGATAGATATGAGTAGATAGATAGATAGATAGATAGATATATAGATAGATAGATAGATAGATATGGATAGATTAAATGCGAGATAGATAGATAGATAGATAGATAGATAGATAGATAGATAGATAGATGTGAATAACCTGAAACTATATGAATAGACAGAGATAGTTAAGATAAAGAACAAATAACAAAGGTTTATCTATCTGACATGTTCAATACAGTTTCCTCAGAGACTAAGATATGGAGAAAAAGAAGAAACTTTAGTATTTTTACTTTTATGTTGTTTTATTTTTTAGTATGGTTTAATTAGTAAATATTGTATGACTAAAATCATTAGTATCTCCACACCACCACCACCGGCAAAATACTTACAATCGAAAATATTTTCTGGCTTTAAATAAACTGCAAAGAGTTGATAAACCTTTGAAAAACTTTATATACAGGATGATTGAAAAGTAACTCTCTATTTTATGTATGATGGACTATCCTGTCTAGATAAAAAAAATTTAGAAGACCGGATAGTCTATGCTGCATAAAATAGGGAGTTACTTTTCAATGACCCAGTATATTTTAATTTACGAGTAGACAATAGTGAAAGTTTCATACCTCAGATAGATAGATAGATAGATAGATAGATAGATAGATAGAAATTGAAATGTTTTAAATAGAAGATATAAAACTGCATACTCATCGAGATAAAAAAAAATGATGAAAGATCGGCACATGAAAGAACCACCCAAGAAAAAAAATCTTGTGCAGCTAAACGCTTCAACTGAGACAAATTTACTTCTTCAGATTAGTAGGAGGCAAATAATCAGAGATAAATCTTAAATTATAGGTGCATCGATGAGAAACTGTAGTGTGAAAATAATCATTCTACAAAAATTGTGAATAAATAAAATAAAAATTTGAATAAAAGGTAACGTTTGCTTTTGATTCGGGTTAGAATGACAAATAAATGCCATGGGATACTTATTTTCTATCTTGGGACGCATTCAAAATCAACACGGAGGCGTACATCAAGTGCCTTGAGGAGGTAGTGCTGCCCTGGATCAAGAGGGTGGCTGCTAAAAGACCCTATGACTGGCAACAGGACTCGGCACCATGCCCCACATGCAGGAGAACCAAATCATAAACCCTTATATTTCGTCACCTAAATCCCCAGATTTCAATTCCCTTGATTATTATGTGTGGGTGCGCTGTTGAGTGAGAGGCCAACGAAACTTCTTGTAACACCAAAGATGAACTGAAGGCAATGATTACGGCAACATTTACCAACGTAAATAAGGAGATCGTCCAGAAGAGATGCAGGAGATTCCGAAGTCGTCTGGAGGCTGTAGTTGAAGCTAACGGTTATTTTATTGAATAAATTTACACTTTATTATTTCAAGATAATCTTTTTTTAAAAATTATGATTAATGCATCAGTTAAAATAATATATCAATGTTATTTTCATTTTTGTGTGATTTAGATAACAATTTATCCATCGCACTCTGTATTTGAAATAAAACCAGCATTTTTTAGATTAAAAGAGACCATTTTTAACTTTACAAGAAATGCTATATTAAATACCAATTCAGCGCTTTATTAACTGTAAAAAAAAAACTCTGCTTGAATGACAAACATGGAAATACGTAAGGGTACCTCGGATGAAAACAGGAAGACGGAAGATTCTTATCAGAAAAATATTTTGGGATGAATACGTTTATCCATAAGTGTATAGATCTATTCAGAGAAATGTAATTTTATGGGCAATAAAATTTATTCCAGATAAAATTTTGTATATTTGCAAAGTTGTCTGTATTATGATTGCGTTTGCCAATAACTATATACCGGAAGTTTGGAAAGCAGGAAGAAGTTACTCAATGGATATTGATGTGGTCAGAAATGCTGATCAAAACAGAGCAGTTTGGGCGTAAAATCTGGGCTGGCTAATATGACGAGAGAAGCAGTCAGAAAGGAAAATAATAACATATATAGGTACAGAGATAGAGAGAAAGCGTGGAGATCAGAAGAGTGACAGAGACACAAGCATAGAGTGAGTAATAAAGAGGGCCAGAGATAGGGCGGGAGAAGAAAGCAGCGAGAATTTGGTAGAGAGAGAAAATTTATGAAAGAGGGCAGAGAGAAAGCGAGAAAGTAGAACGAGATAGATAGATGTGAACAAACTTGGATAGATAGATAGATAGATAGATAGACTGCTGTAGATTGGAACAGACTGAGATAGATAGATAGATAGATAGATAGATAGATAGATAGATAGATAGATAGATAGATAGATAGATA
>OZ010592.1:9862257-9874757 GCA_963932145.1 Acanthosepion lycidas | reverse complement strand
TAATAATATTACCAATAAACTTAATGAAGAAGTCCATTGTCATGTGGAACAACGTTTAGGAAGATCAAGCCTCATATCTGAGGGAACGAAAGGAGCACTAAAGAAGGTAGTGACCAGAAACCGTCGTCAGAACGTCAAATATGTCACCGACAGCATGGAAATGCCGCCATATGTGTTGCGAAAGACTCTGAAAGATCTAGGCTATCAAAGAAGAGTTGCAAAAAAGAAGCCCTTGATTTCAGATGTTAACAGAAACAGGAGTGGACGAGAGAATTCGAGAGAAAAGATTATGAATTCTGGCAGTTTGCAATTTAGTCAGATGAAAGTAAATTCTGTCAATATTCGAGATTGGTTTATGCTTGAGAAATCAAAATGAGACTTGGAAAACTGATTGTCTACAGGCGACCGTGAAACATGTAGGGGTTGGAGTAATGGGGTGGGGCGCTGTCTGCTTTGGTTCATCAGCGTCTTTATCCACTGGAAACATGGTCTAATGGATAAAGACGCTGGTTAGATCCAGTGACTAGGCCCAAAGAGTTGTGAGTTCAATACCAGACCACAGCACTTGTGAACAAAAAACTTGGAGAGTTGTGTTAAAGGGAAATAACTGATACACCCGGGAGAGGCATGGCACGCATAGTTAGAAAATCTACCCCGGTGTCCGAAATTTTGTGAATAAGCAAAGAATATGTGGATAATTGTCCAAGTAATGTAAATAATGCAACTAATCCTAATATCTCATCTCAGAGATATACACGGATGTTAAAACTTCTGAACAATTAAGGTCAGTGGCCATGGGAGCCAGAAAATAATCGCCTAGTTTATAACGCCGTAGGTTGTTGTTTTATGCTGATGTATATTTTATTTCAGTCATTGTAATGGCGGGTTCAATTTGCCTAAATATTTTACGGCTGTTAGAAACTTATTCATTTCGAATTCTGTTTATATTTCTGAGATAAGGTATTATGTACATTATTTACATTATTCAGAATATTGTCCTCATCTTTGTCGCCATATTTATTTCAACGTTTCTGTCGTTGTACGCTCCGGCCTTCTGCAGGTGTTTGGAATGTCGAACTGAACCCTTTATTTCACTCACTGGGGCAGACTGTTCTAGTTCCACGTGCCCTGTTTAATGGATGTCTGTTATCAGTTATTTAATGTTAATTCCCCTCTGCAAGTTCTTCACTACCTTAACCGGGCATTGAACTCATACTCTTTGTGTCCTCTCACTGTATCTAACCAACGCCTTTATCCACTGTGCCATGTGACCGTGAGGATATTCCAACCACCTGAAGAAGGCCGGAACGTACAACGGTCGAAACGTTGTAATAAATATGGCGACAAAGATGAGGACAATAGTCTGAATAATGTAAATAAAGCTTTCGAATTGTTTCTTTTATATTAACGTTTCGACCACCGTTCTATGAAACCCTCTTCAGTTGTTTGCCACTTTTGATCTTTGTACTATTGCTGAAAAAGAAAGCAATGAAAAAGAAAAGAAAAGCGCTGGGACCAAAAAAGTAGGCTAACATATGCGTCAATTTCAACAAGACAGAACGTATGGTCATCAGCAAGAGAAAAAATCTGAAGATAAGGGTTACATATTGGAAGTGTCAACATCAATCAGGTGCATAAGTTTAAATACGTGTTTTAACAGAGGATGGCAAATGTGATACCGAGACCCGAATACCCATTGTACTTGCGATAGAAAAATTCCAAAAGCTAAGCAATGGGCTGAGAAATAAAATAAATCATTAAAAAGAAAGAGTGTTATCATTATTTTTAAGTACCAGTGAATGCTGAAAAATACATAAAGGAAAATTACATGAACGAAACGAGGAAGCAACAACGGAGTCTTAAAGAGAAAATAGGAACAGAAAGAAAGAACACTTATACTCAGAATCATCAAAAAACATCAAAAATTTCATTGCCAAAAAAAGGCTAAAGGATTTTGGAAACCCTAACCCCTGAAGGGGCATATTGAGGGAAAATGAGATAAAGGAATGCAACAAGACACCTACCTGACGAGATCTTGTGAATGGAATGCGGAACGTTGGGTGGGAGCTTTAGGAAAAGAAGTAGCGTTGACAAGCATGAGCAAAAGATTTGATCACGATGCACACTTGTCCTTAGAGATCTTAATTTATATATTTAATCACAATACTCTTTTTGTTATTTCTTTCATTATCAAACTGAAGAAACTAAAGGGAAGACATATTTTCACATGTTTCCAATGGCGTCTTTGATAATAAATGTCGGATCATCTTCATTATCGTTTCGTATATTATACATCCTCCAAACACACCTTATATATATATATATATATATATATATATATATATATATATATATATATATATATATATATATATGATTCATAGCTCATTCAAAAGCCCTAGAAAGAAGTTAGGTGCAGACAACGATTTTCGTTGAACACAGATTCAGGTTTGCCAGATTATGCGAGGCTAAAAATATATATTACTATATTATACTAGCCATTACAGTTGCTTTCATAATTCAAGGGGGGTAACTCTCATTTTCCTTTTGTATCCAAAATTGCAATGTACGTTTTTTTTTGTTTTTTTTTTATAAACTACCTTAAAACTGCCCTATCAGGTGTCATTTAACAAAGCTACAATGGAGGAGTCTTGATTGGGTCTTCATCACAATAGATAGGGAGAAGTAGATGCGATATGTATCAATAAACTACAGAAGAACTCAAAATTGATCGCTGCATTTAGATAGTGAATTATTAAGCTTAACTTTTAAAGGTCCAAGGATAATTTTTCTGTTGCCACTTAATTTAAAGACGATTTGATGTAAGTAGATGCTTATTTTCCGTAAAAACAATTATTTTTATTTCATTTGTGACAGAACAGTGGAAAATTTATAAGATACAATTAATATAGCGTAAAGAAAGAAATTAGAATTAGTTATACATTCAACATTTGAAGAGCTAGCGAAATATAATAGCTAATTAAGTAAAACCAATATTATGGAATCTACATGAATAATTTTGAAATCAGAGCTCAATTTCACCACGAAATGTGAGATTAAGAAACCCCAGATTTATTTTTTAGCAATTTAACGATAAAATCTCAATATCTGCATTATATATTATCTACTTCTAGAGAATATCACTCTTCAGGTTTATCTAATTTGCATATTGATTTAAAAAAAAATGTGTATTCCATTAATTAACTCTCCTTTATTATTGTTCTTTTATTCGAGAATTGTAAGCGTTAGCGAACGGGTGAAGCCTGCAAGTAGTTAATAACATAAGGTACTTGGTCTCGATAACCACTTTATCAGTGACGGTTAATCAATGTTCGCATTCACTTTGGATATAAATACAAACATTACGCAAGTTAATTGAAACAACTGCTTTAGTTTCCTTTCCTTTCCTTCACCATATGGTCAGTTTTAGACCCAAATGATACGCCATCTGCAGTGGTGTGCAGCAATATGAACATTTGTTCAGGGTGTATGATGAAATTTCTTTGGTCTTGTAAAATTTTTGCGTCATCCGTGATAGAATCAGATTTTTTTTAACATCCATACACTATTGTCTCGACTGTTGATTAGTTATCCTACAACCGTTGTCTGCGATGGATGTTACTCCAAATTGTAACACTGCACGAAACCACTGTCAAACCTTATCAGTAATCAAATCAAAGTAATGTAGACTGGACAGGAAACTCTCCTGGTGTAAATCCAGTCGACAATTTGTGGTCAATCTGCAAGGAACGACTTCATGGAATGGATAATCGAAGTACTAACATATGCACTGGATCATATTTCATTAATAATAACGGATTTTTTCATTTTGTTTCAATTAATTTGCATAAAGGTTTATATGGAATTGAGTGACTCTAAATAACTGAAGATTGTCATGGAATTTGAGAAGAGAAAAGAAATTCAATAATATATTTCCGTATTGCTCAAAACTGGTCTAAACGCTTTGATGATGTATTTCTTTGAAATAATGTCAAGAGGTGAATAACTATAATTTTTCGATGAAAACACAAGACAGATCAAAAGTATAAAAGACCAAGCATAAATGATACAGGTAAGAGTAATATTACCTGTTTCATTATATGAAAACATTCACTATTCATCACCGAGCTGCCAGTTCTACCCGAGTTAGGCTTTTCTTCATTCACAGCCCATCTAGCTGGAATCAATGCATATTATCTGTTAATTATTGATAATGGTAATATTAGCTAGTCCTTTATAAGTAAACATTCAACATTCATTGACCGAACAGTCGGTGGTAATTTTCGACTGTAATTTATAAAATCTTTCTATCAATAGGAGTAAATATTTCCGGCTATCGTCTGGTTCACACTCTTTACCAGTCTTTTGAACAGAAGTAGAAGGTTGTTTTCTGTCTAAGATTGGGCTTCCGGTTCCTTCGAAATTCTGCTTCAGTTGTACACTCTTAAGGCTTGTTCTTTATTAGGCTAATATAATTCCTCACAGAAACCCTCTACTTTGAATGACTCTTGGGATTTGTATTGGGTAAACATTATAAAAAAAAAAAAAAAAATCCTAACGAGAAAAAACAATGTTTTGCGGGAAAAGATGTTTCTCATATTTCGTAAATGTTACAACATTTTTTAGTTATCTTACTGCCTAACTTTTTGCTGGAAGCAGTTTGGAACATCAGCACATTAAATATATCATTCTTGTACCTTCGAGTTACATGTTCTCTCTATTTGAAGATAATAAAAAGAAAAACAGAGAGAGAAGGAAATATATAAACGACACGTTTCGTCGGGGGCGTATGCTTCTTCTGGCTTTTTCAGATTGGAATGAAAGAAGGACAATCTGTATGTAAAGATAAATGCGTTGGGTTCTTTGAGGATATGTGGAAAACATAATTCTAATAACCTTATTACATCCGATGACCAGGGAATGTCTGTTTCATATATATATATATATATATATATATATATATATATATATATATATATATATATATATACATGCACGAGTTTGGCGCTGTTTGGAAATCTTCCACGCAAACAATACAGATTATCATTGTTGCTATGTCCGTGTATTGTTTAATTTATTGTATCGTAATTGTCATCTCTGATGATGGCTTATGTAAGCTGAACCCTTAGATAGGATTAAAAACATGTATCAATATGGTGATGTTCTTTCGTCTTTCAATGATAATGTTATTAAGCTTATCAGACGATATGAAAGGCATTTGATTAAAATAAATAGACCAAACTTGTCTATATTATTTAATGAATTATCGAGTTCTCTCAGTCACTGTGTGTTTATCTAAAAATAAATACTCTTAAATTCACCTTCATCCCTGCCTGCGCCAACGGCTTAGTAGTGGACCCTCCGACTGACGACAATTCAGCCGCGTTTCGATCCTAGCTAGAGGCAGCCGGACGTCTCGCCACACTGATGATCTGTGATACATAGAAACAGTCAGACTGTTGATGATAGTATATATATATATATATATATATATATATATATATATATATATATATATATATATATATGCGGGTCTGTAAACATTGCGGAATGTCTTGCGTAAGCTTCACAAATAATTAATAAAAAACGTATATATAATGTTTGAATATCAAAAATAATAACATTGTTGTTTCATTTTTTTTTTTTTTATATATGTGTTCGTCACATCAATTTATTTACGAACTCGATCTATCGGTGACTTCTGCGATACCTAATCCCCTCAGTGCGAATGTATATTTACTACAATCAAACTGCACTGCACTTACGATCATCCTATTCCTTACAGCACAGACAGCTGAAATTCTAGTGTTCCCACTTGCCAGGAGCAGGTTTTCCTTATAGTTTACATAGAAGAACAGCTACTAACATCTGATCCCAGCCCAATGGAGAAATAAAAGATGTTTCTTGATTAGCAAGCGTGTTTCCTAAACATTGAATGATTGACCCGCTGCTATTTGTAGTGCATATAATTGTGCCTGATTTGATCGAATCTTTCAAACTCCCTTCAGTACAAAAGTTATACGTGCAGAAGGCAGAGTAGATTAAATTGTATAAATTGATTTCCATTTCTTTTTATTCGGCCTTATTCAAAATCAGATATCTCCCAAATCTAACCAATTGTGCATTACATAACATTTCAATGAATTTATAGTATGTGTCGGCCACATTTACTGCGCACCCATCTACCCAAATCGGGACGCTTCTTTGTTAATTAGGGAATCATTTAAATTCAGATTTGAACATGCCTTAAACAAAAAGAAAATAGAAAACCAGAACAAAATATTGTGTGCCTCATTTTCAATATAAGTGGAATTATACACCATTGCGCAAATTTATTGAAACCACCTATTTAGTTTCCTTTCTTTCGCCCTACGATCAGTTTTAGACCCACTGGAATAACAGGGTGCAAATGATTTCTATTTTCCCTCAGGTTAGTTCATTTTCAGTGGTGTGCATCAATATGAATCTATTTTCTGGTTGGATGATGAAATTTGTTTGGCCTTGTCAAATATTGCGTCATCCGTAATTGAATCAGATTTTCATCACGCCCAGACACTATTGTCTCGACTGTCGGTTAGTTGTCCTATAGCCATTGCCTGCAATGGACGTTACTCCAAGAAAGCGTACAAAAATTGTAATGCTGAACAAACACAATGGCAAGCATTACCGGTGAGAAAATCAAAATACTATAGAGTGGCCCGGAAACACTCTTCATTTAAATCCATTCGAGAATCTGGGGGTCAATCTCCAAGGAACGACTTCGTCGAATGGATATATAATGTACTAACATGTGCACTGGGTCATGTTGCTTTGGGGAAATACGAAAAGGTAAATAATACTGGAAGAAGCCTTTCTCCGGTTTTTCTACTCAGAGAATTTTTCTATTAGACAGATTACCAACCACGGCCATAAGGTCCAGTCTATCCTTCTATTTGCCCCATCGCTAGAAGTAGAAGAGATGTTTCCAGGTCTTTCACAAGGGCTTTTGTGCGAAATTGATCGCAACAGACATGCCCTGAATTTGAACTAGGCTCGACGATTTCAATTCCCTCGTCGGTATCAACATTCTATTTGCACATGCAATGTACACTGACGGAGGATTTTCATAGAAGAAATCGTATACTATGCATAATACTGACATGGGCGCCGAGCATTCTAAATCG
The DNA here is from genome assembly GCA_963932145.1 of Acanthosepion lycidas. Taxonomy (NCBI): domain Eukaryota; kingdom Metazoa; phylum Mollusca; class Cephalopoda; order Sepiida; family Sepiidae; genus Acanthosepion; species Acanthosepion lycidas. Next base: position 9,867,594 of record OZ010592.1, on the reverse strand, counting down.
AGTTTATTCCAAATAGAATTTCGCAGAAATCTTTGCCTCGTAAAAAAATAAAACGGTTCAATGCATTAAGCTAGCAAAACGTGACAACACTCTGTAAACAAAAACTCAGGATCATTTCTGTTGTTAACAGACGACAGAACAAAATGGTACGATCACTGAATTTCTTGTTAAGGCTAAAGTTACAGAACTTGATTTAGCGTTGCCTTTACTTAATCAATATCGGTGGCTTAAGAATTAGAGGAAAAAATGTCAGACTAGAACCAAGAGATGAACCTCTCAAGGCAAAATATAGTTTAACGGTCGGTGTTGATTAAATAAAGTTAAGTTCCCACCTCTGGGCAAGTGAATTTTCGGAGTGGTTATTGAAAGACCTGAAACCCTGTGACCGACCAACGAGAAGTGACGAGACCTCTGGCCAATTTCTTTAATTTATCCAAGCTATTCTTTCCTCTTCAACGTGAGAGAATAAAATCTTTAGCTCGATATGACTCAGATTAGATTACAAGTAAATTTTATGCTAATTCTCTTAGAGTAATTGTGGATAAGGCTTTCCTAAAACGATAGACGCAATAAAGTAAACATCGGATTGGAATAAATGGCTCTGGCTTATTGGCTGGAAGAAAAGTGGAGTTGTCTGACATCTGTAATTAACAAAGTTGGTTTTTACTATTCTGGGGATATCTCATGAAAATCTCCTGGTTATGGTGAATGTTTGAGGCAAGAAAGTGGTAAACATCTTGTCTTGGTTTAAATAATGTATTCGTTATAAAACAACATTTGAAGACTTTACAAGCATCTGAAGACAAATAGAGTTTTATCACCTTGTCGAACAAATATTTCTTTTTTTTCAGTTACATTTCAAGTGGACTTTTACAAAGATAGATTAGGTGTTTCGGAAAATTCGCGGTCACAACTCAACCTAAATTTTTTAGTTTTATTGATGCTACGTCTTTGGCTTTTTATAGTGACGTTTTTTTCAAGCAAACTAAAGCAATCCGTTTTCGTAAAGAACCCGTCTGTCATATCACTCAACACCCTTCTGTTACCACCCTCAGCATTCTAAAGATTCTGGGGTTATTTGGCGAAAGGTTAAATAACGAAACTGATTGTAAAGATCTCGATCGATGTTATTATTCACCCCATTTAAGATTATTTATTTCGTAAAAAAATACAAAATTGTGGCACAAGGCCGAGGGGAAAATGGAGAGAGGCTGGTCTTCATTAGCTATCCTAGTCCTGTTTAATCAGAATCATGGCCCATTCATTCATTACAATTTGTCCATTCACCACAAGGATTCATCCATCACCACTCAATCCTGCATATACTATAATACTGCATATTCACGGGGGACCTATAGAACATCCTGTTATGGTAATTTACCCACGCACGCATGAACTCTCTCAGCTATAAATAGGAGCAGATACTGCCCTTTTCCCTCTCTCTAGTGCAATGAAAGGGCGCAGCAGCTCTCAGAGACGCAACTGAGAGATGATAAATAGAGAGAGAGAGAAATTTATATTTACTTGACCCCTACCCTTCACTGAAATACACATGCCACTGGTCTTAGCTAGTCATAGTTTGTCCAAACTAGACAGGGCCGGTCCATGCTGTGATACTACTAGCGGAGGGACGAATCTCTGTGACCGGTAAGATAATTTATTTCGTAAAAATACAAATTTGTGGCACAAGGCCGAAGGGAGAATTTATTCTTCATTAGCTATCCTAGTCCTAGTTAATCAGAATCACGACCCATTTATTCATTACAATTCGTCCATTCACCACAAGTACTCATCCATCACTGCTCATTCTTTCATATACCATAATACCGCATATTCGCAGGGGACCTACAGAACATCCCATAAATATTGACAAGGCGCTTTTTATCTTTACCTGTCGGGAAGTCCTCTTAGTGTGATTTGCCCTGAAATTTTCACATTGATAATGATAGAAAATGAAGAATTTGAAAATTAAAAAAATATATATATTTTCTTTTGTCAGAAGTGCGCTATTATTGCTTACTATTGACTTATTATAAGCGTATTTACAATTTTTGTTGACTTAAACATCGAATCAAAATACGGAAAAAAAGTAATTCATCTTGTCTTCAAGAACAGAAATTAAAATAATATTTATTTCTGTTAAAAAAAGGAAAATATAGCACAAGGCCAAAAAAAGGAGGAATGGAGAAAACTGATCATCAATTTTCTTTATCTTAAACTTTGCTAGCCACAATCACTGACCCAAACACACTATACTATATTCTTTGTACCAAAATACCATATTCTTACTTAACATTTTTACTACAACCACCATAATACCACAAAGTCTTTATAAAGTCCTAACTCGTCCCCATATGTAAAATTTGTGGGTGAGGCGTGTGGAATGAAATGACAACATTTAAAAATTAAAACCCCAATAAATATTTACTTATGTGACTAATACAATATATCCAAGAAACTAAACAAAATTAAATAAAATAAAGTCTTCAAAGAAGGTAATATCTCAATCAATAACCTAAATTTACAAACTTGGTGAATTTCAGAATCTGATGAAAGTAGTAGGTGGGGGGGTCTTGAAAACGTATTCTCCATTCTGTGTCTGCTTCCCTATCGGCGCAAAATCGCAAGTTTATTGCCAGTTATTCGCTATTGTTGTGTAAATATATAGACAGGCTATTTAGTTCTCTCAGGTCAGACATTTATCACTAAGACATATCACTTTCACGAAGTCGAATCTTCCTCATTCCCTCCTTGTTAAACACTTATAAAGATAGTTCCACTCAGACATCTTTTTGGCAAGAAGTGACACAGATTCCTGTGGAGTTGCTTCCCATAGTCCTTCAATCTTGACACATTCCATATCTTTCCAACTTATCATAATCCTAATTCTCCAATGCCTTATCATATAACACACCATACACAGCAGTATATATCTTTCACTCTCTTGAGTGGCTCTTGAGTTTTGTATTTCCTGAATATATTAGTATATTAGTTGTTGCTCTTTCCGTTACCAGCATGATTGGGATTATATCCGTAATTTTCACCGTGACGCCCTTGACTCCCAATTGAAATTGCGCCACTGAGGTTTCTTCTTAGGTCAAAGTCGATATGGACGCTCTCATCCCTTCTCAGAAATACTAGGTGAAACCTCATTCCTCTCCATGGAAAGCACCAGTATACTCAGCCGCATTTTTGGCTAAATGTTATCAATGTTCCTGTTTGCCAAGAGAATGAGGCTCCGCGTAGCCTCTAACAACAACTTTCGCTCTCGAGATTACTGGCGGCTCAGTAATAGGGCATTAAATAAGTGTAACTTTTCAATTCCCCAACTATTCAGTCAATATCAGGTTTTATCACCCTTTGTTGATTTTGTGGTGTCCTCCCTCTAGAGAGTCTAGGTTAGAATCTTCCGCCTACTATAAGATTAGCAAGACAGAAGGCCTCGGGGAACAGTGAATAGATTGAACGCTAGTTCATTCGATACACTCTCACAAACCAGGTTTGCAGATATATCGTATATTAAACAGTAAGTACACCAGAAAAGTATTACCCGACTTGTGAGAGTGTATCGAATAAACTAAAACTCAATATTTAACAGACCCACCCAGGAGGGGTCTATGTTGGACAAGGCCGAGTTTATCGTGGGTTCTCCGAGCCCGTAGATTCAGACAAAAATAAACGGTTCAGGGCCTCTTTACCTCCCCAGACGAAACTTTGCCCTTCGACAAAGCCTCGTCCGGGTTCCTCTCTGCTCAAGGCAGAGAGTTCGACAGTAATGAACAAGCTATTCACTGTTATATTTAACAGCCCCCCACGAGGGATGTATGTAGCACAAACCTGGTTTATTGTGGGTTCTCCGAGCCCGTAGGATCAGACAAAAATATTCTCGTAGAACCCGCATAAACAGCTTCAGGGCCTGTCTATCTCCCCGGACGAAACTTTGCCCTGCGGCAAAGTCTCGACCGGGTTCCTCTCTGCTCAAGGCTGAGAATTTGACAGTAATGAACAATCTATTCACTGTTTCCCGAAGCCTTCTGTCTAACATATACTCTTTCGAGGGTTCCTCATCTCTCATCTGACGGCTTTTTCTCAGACAAGCAATGTGGCTTTCGTTTCTCTAAGTCAACTACTGATGTAGTGGCAATATTTGCGGAAAAAAGTGTAACATGTTATAGATAGAGACGGTGAACCCGTGCTATTGCACTGGATATCTCGAAAGCCTTTGACAGTGTCTTTCCTTTCAAATCGTGAAATGAGAACTGAACGCCTACTCGTCTAGATTCTTTCGTACTAACGTAGGTGTCTACCATGGCTCCATCATTGGTCCTACCCTATTTTTAATTTTATTAATGACCTTCCTGGTGAAATCAGCCTTCAACTACGCCGACGACACAACAACTTATTCCTGTCTCGATATCAATCTGACTAGGTTAAAAGTGTACGACGATGACAAAACGATCTCCACTGTTAACTGGGCAAAAGATGACTTAGTAATTTTAACGCCTCCAAAAGTAAACTACAAATTACTGAGGGACTAACATCGTTTCGTCTCTGGGGAAGAGGTTTTAGGGTAGAAAACGTTTCATCATCCACAACGCCACGCAAATGCCACTGAACACTATAAATGCTGCAAAATTAGACTTGGGCATCTCCAGACCAGCTGTGATAGATATACCCTATATGAATTGTATATATGTGTTTCACTTGAGATCTTGGATAAACTTGACCTCAACATAAGGTTCCAGGTAAGGAGCTTCTCTTAATATAAGAGTTGAGATATTTCTATATGAGTATCTATCAATAATGCAGATTGTCCTTCGTATTAAAATTCAGTTGATGAATTCTTCCACGGTATTTTAATCAGGCAAGGCAATAAAGCTACTAAGATGCAAGATGTTATTGAGTGTTAGAGAACATGAGAAAGTACTATTAAGGAGAGAGAATAATAAAGTATAAGAATTAAGAAGGCAAAAAATAACGATTGACATTACGTTAAAATTTTTGAAGCTCAACATTGACTGCAAAGGAAGTAGCTGGATTAGAGTTCCACATGCGAGAAGTCATAGAGAAGAAACTGTGGACATAGAACCTACGGCTACATCTAGTCATTTCAATGTAAAATGCTGAAATATTGCCTCCAATCTAGTAAGGGCTTCAAAACCTAAAGTTGAGATACCATAGAGAAAAATTCATCAAAATAATTACCATGAAATTATTTATAGAAAAGGAAACGGAAGCATCATTACGGCGGTGAGAAAGTGACAGTAGACGAGATGCCTTACCAGGACCAATAATATTACAGATTCTTCTCTGGTTTTTATCAACAAATCATTAAAT
>OZ010592.1:9832257-9854757 GCA_963932145.1 Acanthosepion lycidas | reverse complement strand
ATATATATATATATATATATATATATATATATATATATATATGTTTGTGTGTGTGTGTGTGTGTTTGTGTGTGATCCTGTTTCACTGTATGACGGCGCATTGGTATGGCTATACATCCTATTGTTTCAAGCCGGGATACAAACCCGACCGATTTGGTATCACTCAGTGATCCTACACCTAAGCTATCTGTGCACGGAAGAGAAAGGGAAATTTTAACGTATTATATATATATGTGTGTGTGTGTGTGTGAGTGTGTGTGTATGTGTGTGTGAACCTGGATTATGATGGCAAGATTTTAAATTCGAAATAAAATTAACAATGATTGCCTTCAAATGTTGCTTGAAATTTCATATGAACATTATTGAAACAGAAATGAAAATGTGTTCACGCTTTTTGTTTCCATCTTGGGAATCATTTTATCAATTTTAAATTTACTAAAATTCAAATTAATGTCTCTAAAGGATGTTAACGCACGTTATTTCATCTCTACTTGTTAAGCCGAAATGTTCCCTAATTACATAAAGCTTTCTTTTTAAAAATCGTCTTTCCTTTCAGTTTTGTACTCCGACAGCAACTGTTCAGTTCTCAGAGACATACTTTATTCTCCGTGAGATCAGTAGTTCTTGCTGCTGAATAATATACCCCAGTGAAATGACGTTGCAGTGTTGAAGGTGTTGATTAGGTGTAAAGTCCGGTATGGCAAAATGAAAATGTGCATATTTTTATGGTATCTGCTATTGTAATGAATATTTAAACATCTGATTTCTTGGCTAGTATAAAAATGTTATTATTGTGACTACATGGCATATGCAACTTTGTCACAGTAAGAAAATTTTTATGCTTAGCTCTTATTACAAGATACAACGTAAAGTTAATTCTTAAACTAGATTTTATAGAAAGAGACGTTTTAGAAAATGGTGAATCTTGCATTTAAATTCATTACTAGAAAATAAATACGATAACAAAGAAATTCTTCAAGGAAATAGACTGTGTTTTCTCGCCGTTCTTCCCGAAGATCTGTATCGCCTCTGTTTGAATGTCATACACCAAACCAACATCAGAACTCTGTCGAGGCTGCCGCAAAATAATCTTATTTTGACAAAAGACAAAACGTCTGCATCAAGTACAAGTTAAGATAAGCCATCTATATTATTAGATTTAAAATGTATAGTATATCCTTTCTTTAATAAAAGTCAGAAAAACGAAGTCCTTTTAAACACTATAGGTGCAAAAAAAAAGAACGAATGTATGGTGACATTATTTCTTGATGCCGCTATTGGGTGAGACTGGGAAAACGCGAGATAATTAAATAACTGAGGATGTACTTCAATCTCTTCAACGATAATGATATTAACAAGAACAATACTCAATAACAAAAATAACGAGAAAAATAACCAAAATAAATAAATAAAAATCAATAAATAAATAAAAATAAATCGATTAAATTAAGTAATTAAAATAGCGTATCTATGAACAGAAAAATCTTATTTTGTACAACAATTTATTAAATGCATTAGTCATACAGTGAAATAAGTTCAACCACTAATCTAACCTAAAAAGGCCACATTTATTAAAAGATAAAAAAACTTTTTACTTTATTCGGACTATTACCTCATCTTTACTGCGGTATTTATCACAGCGTTTCGGACGTCGGACGCTCCGGCCTTCTTGAGGTGGTTGGAATGTCGAACTGAACCCTTTATTTCGCTCGCTGGGGTAGACTGTTCTTGTTCCACGTTCCATGTCTGAAAGATTCCAGTTATCAGTTATCTCCTGATAATTCCCCTCTCCAACTTCTCCACCGCCTTAACCAAGTATTGAACTCACACTCTTTGAGCTCTGTCACTGCCAACGCGTTTATCCACTGTGCCATGTCAATAAAGGGTTCAGTTCGACATTATAACCCCTGAAAAAGGCCGTAGCGTACAGCGGCCGAAACCTTGTGTCAAATATGGCAACAAAAATAGGACAATAGTCCAAATAATGTAAATAGTGTACATAATACCTCATCTCAGTAATATAGACAGGAAATAACTTACACTGAAAGTTCTTCAGAGTGCCGCTGTCGAATCTTGCCAAATTATTAACGGATACCGCAGTTATTTCAGATGTCTCCTAAGAGAAATATACTTTTCTCAAAGCAATATATATGATTATAAAAATGAAAATATAAATGAAACCATCAAATGAAAACCAATTATTTTAAAATTAATAAATACATAAACAATTTTATCAAATTAAAATAAAACAATAAATTACAGCATTTAATATCTTCCATAGTTTATCCTGACATTTACAAGAGGCGTTATGCTTATTTTTGCGCGCTCTTGAATTTAAACATTTTGAAAACCTGGATATATTTTTACTTCTGGATATATCTTAAAATTAAAACCTTACATTTGTCTTCATATAGTCCAAACGCCTTTATTGACAATATTCATATTGCTTTTACATATATATTATTTACATTTAAAGTTTACACACACACACACACACACTCACACACACCCATATATATATATATATATATATATATATATATATATATATATATATATATATATATATATATATATATATATGTATGTATGTATATATATTATATAAATTACCATAGAGGCACTTGCAGGGACTAAGGAACCTAACCAAAAATAAGGAAATCTACATCTGACCAGTGAAGAAGAGGGTAGGATTATCATATGAATTAGAACTGATACTATGAAAAAACTTTATTTAATCTTAAACCGACACTGACATATAATAAAAATAAACAACAGAAAATAATTTCTGAGTCTTTAAAATGCACAAAAAGATTAGGAAATTAGTTAAAAATGAAGACAAATATTGTTATAGACAAATGGAATATAACTCTAACATGCCCAAATTTTACAATATCCCTAAAACGTACAATACAAGCATCCCAATGCTTCCCTATGTTTAAGGTTTAGGCATCTCTCTCCACAAGTAATAAATTTAACCCCTTCCCATTGAACAATCAGACCATCACATAAAAACAATTCATGCAACCAAGTTGGAAAAAAAAAAGTAAATATGACTGACAAACTGATGTCCAGTCTAGATATAAAATCATTTTACTGTATAGTCCCGGCTGAAAAATGCTTAACTCTCTTAAAAAGTATCTAATACACTTAAAGAGAAATCTCTCCCTTCCAAGAGATAAAATAATAAAAAATCTACCGTCGCCAATAAATGCTATTTCACATTACATCATAATTTTTATCGCCTCTTAGTGGATTATAGTGTGTAATTTCTAGGAATTTCTATAATCTGTCCCTTTCCAAAATATTTTACCTAAACATACATCTGATATATTGATGACTAGCAGCATGGCCCGGCATTGCCCGTGCAAGATTCAAAAATCGTACGACTCATACAGCAATCGGTATCACTTGACTTAAAATATTTTTGCCCTTCCTTGCTATTAAAGGAGTGCCCTTTGCCGTGCTGATGTTGCTACATGCCTTACTTCTTGCCTTATCTCACACTGCGAATCTTTTCTAAGTTCTATACTAAACATTAAATCTGTCACGAAACTATATATACCAGCCAGCTTAAAACTTAGTGCCTCCCAAAAATTAACTAATAAAAATGATTTTATAAACTTCTATTCCTGTCGTAATAAACAAATCAAATCCAGAATAATCATCAGATTCTACTTAAGAGCAATCACAATTTGCAGCCCCCAATATTTACACGATGAGGAGAAATAAAGTGAAAATACATTCAAGTTCTTCTAATACTCTATTTCATATACAATACAAAACAAAAGGCTCATAAAATATTCCAAAGTGGAAAATCGTCTCCTTTGGGACCTCGACATTATGAATTTAAGAAAAAATCCATAACAAAGAAATTAACCCATCTTATTGGAAAAAATATAAGATCATTTTACGTTAACGTCCCGGATGAAAAACACTTAAACCTCTTAAAAAAGCATCTAACACAATTAAAGATAAATCTCTCCCTTCCAATAGCTAAAATAATAAAAATCTGCCGTCACCAATCAATGCTATTTCACATTTAATAATAATTTTTATTGCCTCTTGGTGGAGTGATGTCGTGTAAGTTCTTCGAATTTCTCTAATCTGTCCCTTTCCAAAATATTTTACCTAAACATACATCTAATATCAGGCAGCTTAAAACTGTCCACCGAAAATCAACCAATAAAAATGATCTCATAAATTTCTATTCCCATCATAACAGCAAAATAAAATCCGGAACAATTATCGGATTCTACTTAAGAGCACTCAGAATTTGCAGGCATCAACAAGAGGGAAAGGAACTTGTTGAAAGCTGCAGGGATATAGGGAGGTGGATAGCCATCGAACATGGCACATAAAAAAATAAATAACCCCAAAAATAAAATAAAAACTCTTTTTCGATTACATGAAAAAATATAATATTAAACTTCAAAGAAGTTTCATGGCACCAGTCTGACATTTTTATCGAAACATGTTTTAAAGATGGATTGCTGCCCAAAACCAAAATTGTATATATGTTTATATTTCGAGGATATGGGTACCATATAGAAAAGTTTCCTCTTTAAACCAATGATAATTACTTCTTCTATTAATGTCATTTTGGATAATGGGGAAAACCTGCATTTCTCTCGACCTTTAATAAAATCGAAGTGACCTCCTGACGATTTGCTGAAAGTACCACTAATGGGAAAGATCCATCAGATATGTTATTTGAAATTCGCAATACACATACACACATACACATACATACACCAACACCCACACGCACATACACAAATATATATATATATGTATGTATATATATACATATACATAATACATATATATATATATATATATATATATATATATATATATATATATATATATATATATATATATATGATACATATATAGTGTACTATAGTAAATTTAACTTTATTGACTTCAGCAATGTTATTCTTAATTATTGACTGAACAATGGCCAACGGATAGGCCTTGTTATTAGTTTGGTGCAAAATAATGTCGTTTCTCACATAGTAACATATGTGAAAAAACGACATTATTTTTTGCACCAATCTAATACAAAGAGTAGTTGTAATAAACGTAATCCAAATTAATCTTAGAAAATATCATTAACATCCAGTGGGTAAAAGTTTTAATTAAATTAATTTTATGTTTTACAGGACAAATAATAATCCCAACGGATATATAAACCAGTCAATGTAGGTTTACGATAAACAGAGGTAACAAATCCCGGTGCAGATCCGCAAACCAAAGCATCAAGAAAGGGAATAGAAGAATTAATTTCCTTTTCTAATTCTAGCGCGGACAACTGGTATGAAGAAATATTCAGAACATTCCGACCAATATCAGGATTAGCAGAACACCCAATTTTTTTATGAAAAAACTTCGATGCTTAGTGGCAAGTCTAGAATGACTGCGCTCAGGAACAAATGCAGCATTACAGATGAAACAAGTCCTATCAAAATAGGAAAGTGAGCTCATTGTATTACGCCCTAATTGATAATATTTCTTATACAATTTGGCAAGACTGTAAGAGAGCTTAGATATGAAGTTGGTAATAAACACCTCTTCTATTCTTCGTCCTGAATCTAAGTTAGCCTTTTTTATTATAAAGTAATAAAAGGGGGGACTTTTTTAGTCAAGCACAAATGAAGAAAGGACTTGTTAGCTGAGGCTGTTGTGATATTTATTCAATATACTGATTAAATCAGATTTTTACATTGTCTTAAAATATTTAAAGATATGTTTTATGGTACAAAATTGTATGACCACCATGAAAAGACAAAATTTATTTTTTTTTTATTATTAGGGCTTCCATTATTTTTATTTTTTTTAAATATGGATGATGTTATTATGCTTGTATTTTCTACTCGTATATTTCGAGATGGAGTCTGAATACTATTAGAAAATACCACTAGAAATTACAAGCATAATAACCACATAGACATGTAAAAAATAGATTTAAAATAATGGAAGGAGATAACTGATAACTGACATCCATTCGACATGGAACGTAAAACTAGAACAGTCTAACCCAGCGAGCGAATTAAAGGGTTTAGTTCAACATTCCAACCAACTGAAGAAGTCCGGTGCGTACAACGACCGAAACATTGCGATGAATATGGCAACAAAGATGAGGACAATAGTTTGAATAATGTAAATAGTGTATATATGACTTTAATTTTCAAAGAGAACATGGATCTTAAGTATCTTTGCAGGAAGGTTTTGCTCCCGCCAAAAGCTATAAAATGCAGAGTTCAAATCTCCAACGTTACCTACAGCAGGTCCACTAAACGACTTTAAATAATGAGGCTAGCAGAAGATTAAAAAAAAGAAATTTCCTCTATAAACTAGTAGTAATTGTTTCTTCGATTAATGCCATTTCAAATGATGAGGATAAGCTTTACTTTTCTCAGCCTATCATAAAGGAAAATTGGTATGAAAGTAAACTGGAAAAACTGAGAGATTGACTGAAATGGGAAATATACAATTCATAAGATTTGAATTTCGCAAGAAGGCCATATAATATATCTACGAAGACGTTAGGGTCAAAATATTCAATTTTGTGAGTCCAGTCAAAATAATTAAAAGGACTGAAATATTCATAAATATATCTACCTAAATATATTAATCTCAATAATATAGCCCCTGCTGGTAGTTAAAAGAAATACTGGAAGATAGTTAATGGGTAACAGATCATTTCAAAATATCTGAAAACATTATGAAGAACGTAGAGAGCATCATCCAGCATTCTATTATTAATTATTAATTATTAAACAGACATCAATCTGAAAAAATGAAAAAGAAAAGAACGGATGTTAAAAATATATATACGGACGGAAAGCAATCTTACATTTGATAAATGCAAAAAATCTTCGAGATCACAATCTGTAAGAAAGCTGCTAGACCTGTATAGATGAGAGGTTTTCAAAGAAAAAAAAATAGACGAATAATCAAGCAAACCTGTACATAAAGTGAAGGATACGACAGCGACACATAGCACAAGCCCATTCAATTTCACTGCCGACTGATTAGCCAGATTAAAATATTTTTGTTTCTGTATGCGCAGTAAGGTCCCCTCCGATGATTTGCCACGTTAGGTCAAAGTCTCGAAACGGATTCTCGGATTATACTTTCAGGGCATGCCCCGGACATTTGTTAGTTTTAAAAGTGTATTATTATTAACCCAGCAGACATTAGGTCAAAATGGCCAAAGAAACAGGAATTGAAAGAATAAAAATGCACCTGCTATACGTAAAAAATTAGGAATAATCGAAACATTGAATTAGAAAAGCGTTTAACACATTGTACAGAAGTATAGTTACCATTTGCCAACATAATCAAAATATAATTTTATTTTATTTTTGGAGACATCTAAATGATTTGCATTGACTGTCGATAAAGGGATAATGTTCCATTCATTCACAACTCGATGTGTGTAGTAGCATACCTACAGACGATAATAGGTACTTCCCCATTCATATAAATACAGTAGTAAATACTGGATGTTAGTCTGCAGTCGAAGATTCGTCTCCAATTATGCTGTCAAAGTCTCTACCTCCTGGCAGAGAGGATCCTAAAACGAGGCTCTGTCGAAGGACAGAGTCTCGTCTCGGGAAAAAAATACCCGACCCAGTTTTATGCGGGGTCTACGGGGAATGTTTGGCTAAGCATTCGACCTGGATGACCTACATTAAATTCAACCTTGTGCTACATCTGACCGCGTTGAGCGGTTGTTAGATATCCTCCAGCTGACCGGAGGCAGAGAGGATCTCCAGACGAAGCTATATCGAAGGGCAGAATCTCGACTCGGGAAACAGTTACCCGACCACGTTTTATATGGGGTTTACGGGGAGTTTTGGCCCAGCTTACGGGCTCGGATACTCCATATTAAATGTGCCCTATCTGACAGCGTGGGACGTTTGGTTGAGATCTTGCAGTCGGAGATTTTGCTCCAGCTATGCTAGAAGAGGCTATATCGAAGAGCAGAGTCTCGTCTCCAGAAACATTTACCCGGTCTCGTTTTATGCACGGTCTACGGGGAATTTGGGGCCGAGCTTACGGGCTCGGATACTCAACATTAAATTCGTCTTTGTGCCACATCTGGCCGCGAGGTGCTGTTGGTAAATATCCAGCAGTTGGAGATTCATTGTGGAATTCACTGGACTCACTTCTAGAAGTTGATTACTAATTCTATGCACGGCTGGTGAATTTTTTGTGTTGTTCTTGTCCTAGCTATTATCGTTCTTTACCAATCATCATGTGATTATTCTGTTCAGTAACCTTTCTTAGGTTACAACAATGTGAAAAAAGAATCTTTAGACAACAATAAAGCGAATATCGGGCGGAATAATTCATATCGAATATTCTCACGAACGCGAGAAAAAAAGGAGTAATCATAAGATGCAAAAAGGCACGGTTTTGTCGCTAGCAAACGAAAAACCTCAAGGTGCGTGTTACCAGTTGGAGATGTCATTATTAAACAGGTGCAAACATTTGGGAAGGGTTTTAAAAGAGGATGGATGTGATAAGAAGTTATGGTCGCCTATGTCCTGAAGAGATGTCTCAAAAAGAAGATTGAGTAGGAGACAAATATGCGCTCAGAGCTCAATATAAAACAAGTGAAATTCATTCTTCAACGGGGCAATTTATTATTGTGAAGTGACGGGGATTTCTCTGTTCTAAGCTTAGTAACAGAACGTTTGAACATGTCATTTCACATTCTTAGTTTATTGTCTTCAACGTGCTAAAATGAGACCGTGTCACAGTTTTAAACAAGAAAAAAATAAATAAGGATAAACAAATGTAAAATATTTGTTCGACAGAGTACTTGTGACATTTACACTTTGAAACTGACGTTGTATATTGCGCTGTCTTAATTTCAGCACAACACCTTTTCTTGGCGTAAATATTGATTCTTCAAATACGCATTACGGGCAAAAACAACGAAGCTAATCTGATTTCTGCTATTTATATTCCTTCTATTGCCCTCGATCTTAATTTTTCTTTTAAAATACAATTATCTCAGAAACAATTGTTATATAATATTAAATAAAAGCAAAACAAACTTTTAAATTAAATTTACATCAAACTAAAGACTATACGTCTGTTAGAGATTAGTTTTGCACAATGTCTAATGAAGTTACAATTCATTTTTAATGATCAATGAAAGTATTAAGTTACACATTGCAAAAAACGGAGTCGTTTGGTTCTATTACCTGTTGCGTGTTTGCAACTGCAATTAGAAGAGAAGAAAGCCCGCTTTAGTCTTAGCACTTTGAGTACTGACCACCGTTTTACCAGTGGTAGAGAAAAATGACGTAATGCCCAGCCATCGGTTGAACAGTGGTTGAGAAAAACAACATAATGTCCAGCTACCGGATGAAATGTGAGTAAACAATTGCAACTATTTTTTTATATCTACCATGAAACATTACATACCAATTATTTGAAAATTTTGACTCAAAAGTTCAGACAGAATTCTTCAGGAACGCTGGGTTGAAAGGGTTATACATACATACATACATACATACATACATACATACATACATACATACATACACACACATATATATATATATATATATATATATATATATATATATATATATATATATATGTTATAAAATCTTTATCTTTATATTGAAATAGGTTTTCTCCCTTAATTTTTATTGGCGAAAATATGTGTTTGAGGTTTATTTGAATTCAAGATTATTACTTGAAACCTGACTTTTTTTTAAAGTCTTCCACTCCAAGCACGGCGGGAAGCCACTAGCACGCAAGGGGTTACAGAGAATTAGAGCGAGAGCAAGCTATTGGAGTAGAAGAGATGGCTACATTTGACAGTTTCGCCAGTGAAAGGGTGAGAGCGAGATGCCAGCCTAGTTGAACGCTTAAATTCATGAAGTCTGGGAACCAGCGAAAGCAGCTCATCGGAGCAGTTACGGTAAAGTATTTGTAAAAAGACAGAGGGAGGCAACGGCACGTCTGTGAGAGATCGGCTGCAGACGAGATGCCATATCAGGGCCAATTACATTGCATATCCGTCTTTGGATTTTATCAAGGACCTTGAGACAACCAAAAGAGGCTCCAGACCATATATGCCAGAAATACTTTTCCTGTCGCGGCACATGGAGCCAACTTTCCTTGCGGTGGACGAAGCTATTGACTCATTGTTCTATCTCAGGTGAGCGGACAATCTGACACCGAGCAGTCGCAAAGAGGTGCTCTCGTGGAGTTAAGCGTCAGACATCCTGCGCGACTTACACTTTTAACACATAATCTTCCGAAATCAGTGATTTTCAAAATCCTTCTTCTGGAGAAGCGAATGTCTCGCATCTTTGAATTTCGCAATATTATACTTATGCTATATACTGGATCACCTCCCTAATTACCTTCTTTGACGAACATCTTCCATTTTTATGCGTAATTACTCCCCAGTTCCTAAACTCGTGCTCTTCGGTTTAAAACTACGCATTTCAGAGCCAATAATAAAATCTAAATCTCCCACTGAAGTATTCTTTAACTAAAATGTATTCACTTATATATACACCTCCTTCCAATTCCTTGCCTTTCTTTAATATCTTACCTTATATCTGAAGCTCTTCCCCAGTTCCTTACTCGTCTAAACTTTCTCCTCTTAGATACTAAAACCTCTTTATTTTATTCCCTCACAAATATGTTGATGATAATTGGTCTGATGCGCTTCCCTCTTTGGTGCATCGATTTTAAAACTTAAGGGCAGTAATATATTGGCAGCTAGGTCTCACCATTTTACAGATTAAATTGATAGATGTAACCGTAAGTTCTATGCTAACAGTTTCTTCTATCGCACTTCTCACTTGGTAAACTGTCATCCGCCTTCTTGCTTTCCAGTAAATGCGGTCTTCAGAAATTTAAATGAAATCTCAACGGTCATATCCTGTTTTCTTATTCTTTGTTTCTTTCATTGTTCCATCATCTTTTTTTTCTTTTACCCATAATTTTCACACCCGGAAAAACATTATTAAAATGACAAAATTCACAATCTATACACGAATCTATTTAAAGAATGTGAATATGTTATAAATATCAGCTGCAGGTGAAAAGAACACAATGGCTACCCGTTGAAAACTTTACGCACTTTTGTTCCAACCCAATCATTATCATCATCATTGTCATCATCTCCTTGACTTTTGTACTCGTAGGAGGGCCCGAATTTAGAAGCCATATTGAATCTCCTACGCAACCGTCCATCAACAGCCGCCAGAAGCAATTCTGGTATAGTCATACTTGTCCATTGTTTGACATTGTCCAACAGTTCAATGGTGCCTTGCATGATGGTCATGCACAAGCTGCCGTGTCTTGTAAACGTGTGAAAACCACGCCATTTTCCCCGTTTGAGAGTGGAGAGAGAGGCTTCTGGTGGGCCACTGAACTTCTCACTCTTTTCCAACCCAAACCACATTGGTTAATATTCAAATACTGAATATGAAGAAAGTATCCGAGAAACAATATTTTCTCTGTCCCACAGTCATTAGCCATTCGATTTAGGGTTCAAATAAATACCAGCATTTGCAACTTTCGAACTGAGACGAAGCTAAATCTCTCTGCTACAATTTAACGAGATTTTTTTCCAAAACTGAATGTTATCATTCTACCATAGAAAAGATAATTGGCTCGTACTAAGAATTTCTATCCCATTATTGAAAGTGCTTTGTACACTAAGTTAGCCTGAGGAAAAACTCATCAAAGTCGTAACATATTTCCTCTATCGTTTATTCTTGGTAACTGTGAAATAATTAATTTTTTTCCCTTTTATTTTTCATTCATTACGGTGTACAGTTATTTAGGAAATGCATTTCCATGTTCTTTCTTTCGTTCTGTTTAATATTGCTCTTTCTGTAAACAGCTTTTCATTTTCAAGTGATTCTTTCTTTTCATTCTTTCTTTTCATGCTTTCTTTTCATTCATTCTTTCTCATTTATCGTTTACTCTTCTTTCTACTCCACTTCCTTTCACGTTTAATTAATCATGTATAGACTCGTATATAAAATGGAAGTTTTCATAGCTCATGGTCTACGTTTAAAACCCGAAACTATAAATTTTTTTTGAGCCTGTCTTACCATAATAATACAGGTACCAAAAAATTGATGCAGTTCAAAATATACCCAGATAGACACTGCGTATATCAGGGCCGTGGAAAAACGACCTCTTAAGTACGATAAAAAGTAACAAGAAAAAAATAAAAAAAATAATATAAATATAGTTTGTTTTAGCGTCGCTTATTGATAAGTCTTCCGAGAATAAAAACTCCATAATTTGCAGATATGGCTTCAAAAGCTACTAGAAAAAATACCTTTATTTCCAATAAATACTGCTCAGTTGGTAATTGCCCTAAAATGATTATCTGATACTCTATGATAATCATATTAGTCCCTTTGCCGGCGTAGACGTGTATATATGTTTTACCGAAATTGTCTTTCTCAGACACGTACGAATAGACACGTACGAATAAACACGTCGAAATCATGGCGTTAAAAATCTAGCTACGGACAGGTTTATGAGTCGAACTTGATTCTTGTTATACTTTTCTGAGCTTGGAATGAGTTCAAATATCAACTCATACGTCTGGTAGAGATGTTAGTTACCACTAGGGTACTTCAAGGTACCCCAGTTTCTTAGTCTTTTCAAACAACTAAAAAAAATCGTCTGAAAATGAAATGTTTTTTTTCCCCTTAATAATTGATGGGTAATGGGTCAAAATGTAATAAATCAAAGAACTAACTTGTCACTACCGCTTTTATGCGAGGTCGTATGTGTTTCTTACAATGGAACATATCTATCATGTAAAATAATGGCGGTTAGACAAAGGGCCGTCCTAACGCAATCGATGGCATCTTTACGCCCAATACTTTTGAATTTAAAGATGTCCTTCCTTGCTGCGACCTGCATTTTATCCGTAGTTGTAGAAACATTAGATAGATACGAAAAGATCACAAAAGACTCGGCAGTTATTTGAATTCGGCTCGTCGATTCTAATTTCTTCTCCGTTAATCTTATCAAAGTAATGCTAATTTCAATCGGGATTTTTGGTAGGAGTACTGATCTTTATTAACGGTAATTACAGCTGTACTATCTCCTCAGCTTAGTTATTATCGCAGGGCGTTGCGAATTCCGTCGCTCTTCAGATGTGTGTCAATCCGGGTAATCTCAAGGGTATATTAAATTGAACTCTTTATTTAATCTACGCTCTGTTCATGTCTAGGAATATCGCATCTTTTACAGTAGTATTCAGTTTATCCTTTTTCTTTTTATGCACCATGTCTTTTCAGGACGTAGACGATTATGGCTCTCCACCTCCTTCTATCCCGTGCAGTTCTCAACAAATACCTTATTTCTGCTTCATTTACCAGACAAAATTCTGTCATCCGTTTGCTTCAGACCGCCAGGTATGTCACGCGTTGTTTTCCCTTGTCTCTCTTTCTCTCTATTCAACTTGTGAGTATCAGATTATCCAGACCCTCCTTCCTCATTATTTGTCCCAGAAGCTTCAGCTGCCTCTTCCTGATATTAAGTATAAGCCTCCTCCTTGTTTGCAAACTCTCTAAGATCTCATCGTTGCTTGCAAGCTCGGTGCCTGTTATCCTTTGCATCCTTCCGTAGAACCACATCTCCGTCGCCTCTAGTCTCTTCTTCATCTTCGAGGAAATCGTTCAACATTCGCTGCCGTAAAGCAGGACAGATGTCACGTAAGACTTCAGTATTCTTTTATTTGTTACCAAAGATATTCTCCTGTCTCGCAGTAATCTGTCCAACTTTTGGAATGTGTCCTTGGCCATCCCAATACATCTACGGATCTCGATGTCGCAATTACCGTCCTCGCTTCCCAGGTATTTAAACTTCCGCGTCCTGCTTGATTTTAGTGTTCCCGACTTCCACTTTTTCAATTGTTCTGTATTACCCTATCCCAGGAATAGAATTGATAATGATTATACTACCTAATTCACAAACACTTTAGCACTCAAGAAACCTGAAGAACTCTAGAGAGCCCAACGGCAGTAAAAGCATTTGTTTCATTCTACCTCTGTCGAGATAAATGACCCAGAACCCCGCGCCGTATAGTACGCATCGTCATCGGGCTACATTCCTAGTTTCTTAAGGTTGGACTTTGGTATTCAGGGTTCTCATTTTCCACAGTTGGTTACTGCCACATATGGTCTGTTATGTATTTAGAGAATCTTGATAAAATCCAAACAAGAATATTTAGTTCTGATCTGGCTCCTCCTCTTCAGTCCTACTCCCACCGCCGTAAACTTATCTCCCTCTGCATTTTCAATAAATATTTTCATGGTAATTGTTAGTATGAGCTCTTCGCTATGGTACCTAGACTTTATGAATTTAAGCGCAGTACTAGATTGGTAAAAATGGGTTAGATGTAAATTAAATGCTAACAATTTTTTTCTCGCACTTCTTTCTTGGGAAAATCTCTTCCGGCTTTATGCTTTCTAGTTCATCTACTGTTTTCCTGATTAACGTTCCTTGCCCTATATCCTTAGTAATTCTTTCACACCCTGTAACCAATTCTGTCTTAGTGGCTTCACTGGTTTTCTTGGGGTAAATCTGATTAAAAAGAAAAAAAAAGAAAGAAAGCGTTTAACTTTTCTCTAATATAAAATCTGTTGATGATATGCGCACTGAAGTGTAATTTCCCTTGGCAACAGGAAAAATAATAAAGGAAAAAACAGTCAAGTAATCTACAAAGTTAAGCTTAGGTTTCCTGGTCATCTATCTAGAGAATATTATCTGTCGCTAGATAAATGAAAAAAAGAGCAAACGGTTGGAATTAAGACGGAGATATTACCATCTTAACTTGATTAGCCGATAACGGAAAAATATACAAAAATATTGGTGTTTACAAAGATATCATAATATCTTCTTATATGAATCTTATTTTCTTCGATGTGACGTGTTCGTTCAGCTCACTCCTACCTTTATATATCCACATTTTCCTGCCCTTTAAATCACTTAGTAATGTTTGTCGGTTTGCTATTTCTCAAACCCTGTTCTGTTAACTATTTAGACAAGATTTTTAAGTAGGTTGTTTTCTTTTATCTCCCTTTTTTCGTCATGTGAGTGTCAGATTTGTCAACCCTCTTTCGTCAATAGGAACGTTCAACTGTCTTTTTCTGATGCTACATATAATTATCCTTTTTTGTTTTTACTAAAACTTGATTTTTACTAGCATGTTCAGTCCTTGGTTAGTCCAAGAATCCTTTTCCAGGATAAAATTTCGGTTGCCTCATGTCTCTTCTTCATCTGTGATGAAATGGTCCAGCATTCATTTCCTTATAGGGGGGATGATGTTACATAACATTTTAGTACTCTTTTGCTTAGATTTTGGAAGGCATCATTTGTTACCCCAATGCACATTCGCAATTCAATTTTCCATCTTCTTTATTAGAACACGGATGTTATTGCTTGGTATTCAGTAGTAATTTATTTTGTATTGAGAAGACATAGAAAACCAACTGCTGACAAAATACACGACTGTATTTTTGTTTATTTTCTATTAGGTTAAGATTGCAAAATAGATGAAGTTATCTAATGAAGGCGATGAGTTCCAATTACTCGTCGTTCATTTTATTGACTTACGCGAAATATCTTTGGGAGGGGCATGAATCCAAGTCTTCTCCCCTGGCCATGGGTTTATCACTAAAAAAGAATAATAATAAGATTGATAAAAATATTTAAGTTTCGGCAGTAACACACAGAGGTGTTGATATGCCGCTAAATAAATAAATAAAAAACAAACAAAACAAATCAACAGTGGTTTCTCTTATTTGCTATAACTATTGACGTATGATCATGTAGCGTCAGTTCACGAGGTTCTAGAAAGGATCGTCTATGCTAAGACATACTTCATTCACTCAAAACCCAGTCGGACCACCGGTCTGAGAAAATACATGTACGGATCAGAGAGTTTCTAGGGTATTATTTACAAAGTTAAAGAAAGCATTATTTCTGCCAATCTTTGGCGATCATTAATGATTTAAACGTTTGGAATTATTGTGTATATTCTAAATTTTTAGAACTTTCTTTGCTGAGTAAGTAATTTCCGAAAACTTTATATTTTCAAAAGTATCCAGATTAAAATATTGATCCGTTCATGGATTTAAAGGTTTAGTGAAATGCCTATTGATATTTCAAATTTGATTTCAAATTTTATTGCTTCGAGTCTCTCAAAAAAGCTTCTGGAACTTTGGTCTAATTTAAGAGAAAGTCCAGGAAAATATTTCGGAAATTATTAAATATAGGCACCCTTTTAGAAAAAAAAAAGCACGACATAGATATATTGCATGGATCGAATAATTATCATGGTCGTCTGTAGAAAAAACAAGCGAACTAATAAAACTAAGTTCAGTGCCACAATTTCAAAAGCAATGATGGGGATATCTCTCAATCTATTCTCTGTTTATGTTGAATGCATGGTGCATTGGGGTTCACGATGAAAAATATACGTAACTTCGACTAATACTCAATATTTTTTTTGGAAGGGTCGATTTTTTTTCCTTTATTTTTTGGAGAGAAAGATTATGAATACTGCATAAATATTGATGGATATTTTGATGGGGCAATTTATAGATTGGAAGGAGTCATTTGTCTAAAGACCACTTTATTAACATCTATTTGTTCGGGTTTCAGTCAATGTATTCTATGTTGTTAACCTGTAAAGCGACTTTCTCTTAATCCAACGAACTTTTCACATAAAATATTTTAACTACATTTATCGTTAGTATTTCATCTGTATATTTTATATCCAGTAATTCTCTAGTCGAAACATTTTATGGTTTCGACAACTTTTATGGATTTCGGGCAGAATTTGAATTTAAACTGCCCAATGATGCTTGTGCACATTCGTCTTTCATAAACGATTACCAAAAATCTCAACGTTATGAAGAATGCTCCATATTTTAACATCCTCCTTGTTTAAAAGGGATCGTGAGCGTTGACATATCAGCTGTGAATATGACACATTTGTAACGGGAGAGATTCATGGCAGAAAGATTTATTTTCCGAATTGTATTTCTCTCGTTATGCGAATTATTATATTCATGATAAATTAACGCCGTAGATCAGGGATGGAACTGAATGGACAAAAGAAAAAAAAAGTAAATGACAAACATGCTTTGTTCTCAGAGAGACTTCCATGCCATTAAGTCATAAACAATACTATATTTACATATATGCGCATGTCCCAAGCGGAGAATAATATATCAAATATATCTGCACAGCAATGCAGAGTGTAAGGAAAAACAAAATGGATATGTCTTAGATATAATATGGAGATAATCCTGTGTCTGGAGAAGCCATGTTTAGGATTCAAACGGGCCGATTTAAAAGAGATGGATTCATCTATGTCCTAGGTGAGTACATATGCCACAAACGGGAAAAGAGGGTGTTTATGCTTTCCCAAATTGAGTACTACGAGCTGCAGTTTCTTTCTTCATCTGGTAAAGACATATTCTCAAAGCGAAACGGCACCATAGAATTTTAAGCTGTCGGGTGTGGCGGATTTGACTCGGCTCGGGCCATGCGGATTCATCTGCTGTAAATATACAGAATTTGACTGTCGCTTTGGTTACTGTATGGACTGACGTGACTAAGCTGTCCGTTACGTGACCTGTCTGACTTATCTACACCAAAGAGAGATATATGCCTTCTGTTTCCGACGCAGGTAATATAAGTCATTGTAGAGACGGTGAGGCCAGCAAAATTAATCTTACCTTTCATAGATCTAGGCATCTTTATGTAGTGTGTTCACATGAATTATATAATTCTCACGAACCTATCTGATAGTTCTCATTAAGATTCGAGAGAAATTATGGGAATATATATATATATATATATATATATATATATATATATATATATATATATATATATATCAGTTCTTGCACCACACTGCGAAAAGATGTATATTAGAAAACAGACAAAAAAATCAATACGAACTTTTTGGTTATTCAATAATTTAAGATAAAACATAATATAAAATCGTATTGGTTCAGATTCATTACTTGAAATATTTAGATATATGTTGTGGTGTCCTACCTCTAAGAATCTGTTAGACGCCTACTATAAGTTTAGTAGGAGAGAAGGTTCGGGGTACAGTGAACAATGACGTGTGAATAAATTGAGCTCTAGTTAATTCTCTCTAGTCGTGCAATACTCTTCTGGTGTACTTACTGTTTAATATATCTTCAAACCTTTTTTTTTTATTACTTAACCATTTACTTTATCGCAACAATATATTTAATTGAAAGAAAATGAATATAAAAAATAGGTTCTTTTTGATTTGCCTACATTTGTTTCATCTAATGAAAAATAGCCATAACTTCAAAACCGGTGACTTCAACTATCGCTCCCGTAGCGACAACACTTAGCGCAGTAATCATGGCGCCCGATATTCCAAAAGGTTAATATACATAGATATAAAGAAAAGACTGCAGAAACAATTATCTTATAAGATTTGACACTGTATGTCTACCAATGTTCACCAACGTTTTCCTTGTTACTGAAATAATCAATATCTTTGGTTTCTCGTCGAAGTAATGCGAAAATCGACATCTTTTGATGGCGACTAACATTTCCAAGTGATTCCTGAAATTGCTGCGTTTCCATGAATCTTTGTTACCATTTACTCAACGTCTCTACAACAGAAAAATCGCAAAAACAATTCCAAGAATCCGTTCCAAAATGCTAAAAACTTAACAGCTCGAAATGTAGTCTATAAAAAGAGAAGACTTAAGTATAATAATCGTAATAATTGGCGGATTGATGTAAATGGATTATCTCCGAATAGAAGATAAAAGAATTGAGGATGAATAACAGTTTTCGATTAGTATTCAAAAAATAAAAAAAAGAAACAAAAGGAAAATTGGTATATATGTCCAAATAATTCGTAGAATTTCTGATCTCTGAAGTTAAATAATATTTAAATATATTTCACTGATACTGTTACTACATTTACAGCCAGATTATTTCAGCTATAACTCTCTTATAAAATAAGAACTTGTCCTTGGTATAACGATAAACTACATTTATGACAGCAAAGTTGGAGGTTTTGAGGAGCGTTAAACGACATCTTAATTGCTGTTTTTCCCAGGTTCATCATGAGCCTGTTACTGTCCTATATATAGGCAAATATTGAACCTCAAAACAAAAAAAAAAACCATTATGAAATGAAAAAAAATGCGTTTTTATAGTAAAAATACCAGCAACAGATTTTACATAGCAAGTTTACTAGCAATTTACATTTAGGGTAAAATTACCAACAATTCAAAATAATCGCAGAATTACCGACAATACATCTTATAGCAAAATAACAAACGGTAAATTTTATCTGTAATTGAAGGCATTATTCATTAAATAACCCATCAACCAACAAAAACGAGAATAATCGTTTGTCAAATGTACCTGGAAACTACAGAAGATTATATACTAATCTGTTTCACATAAGAGGAATGAAATAAAAAACGAAGCCAACAAATTAAAAAAAAGAATTTCAAGCGGATGAAGAAAAGTAATTCAATTATAATCTAAGTCTTGTAACAACAATGAACAATGAATCAAAATGTAGACAGTTAAAGTTCATTATGGTCAATACTTTACCCATTTAAAGACGATGACGTAGCCAAACTCCATACCCCATCACCGATTACGTAATGCAGGATTTAAAGCCCTAAGATTTTATTCTTGCTGTATGGGAATATTATCAATCAAACATAGTCAAGAATTGTTTGGTCCCGAATGTATATTGTGTGATGAATATCCAGAAACAATTAGCCATCTTTTATTCGGTTGTGTTAGTATCCACTGAATAGAAAAATCGGCACGACAGGTTTGGCCACTGGTAAGTCAGCTACTTGTTTGCGAAAAATTGGTATGCAAACCACTCAGACCTGGTTACAGGTATAGGACATCTAACAATTTGATGTTACTTTACGATACACACAGATCGAAAGCTAACCGTCCAGGCAAAATGATTTCAAACCTACAATAACAGAAGTTGCTTCCTTTAGTGGCATGTCAGTTCCTACAGACTATCTAAAAACAAGGATCTTGAAGAGGAAATCTCAAAGAGGAGGCACAAGAAAAATCAGCAACTCCAGTTGGTGTTAGAAACCATGGTTTGATTGATTTGTTTTCAAATAGACCCAGTGATGTCTCTGCTTTAAAAAAATACACGAAAATATTTCTCCCAATCACAGATCACACATTACGATGGGAGGTGCGAGTTCATAGGATTTTTTTTATTTTGATTTTTACTTTTTTTAAAAAATATGTTCAGTAAAAAAAAAAAGCCATGATGCCATTTCTGACCTTAGGTCTCTGGTTAGAATCTGGAAGGAAATGAGTATAAAACAGAAATCAAAATAAATCGTAATAAATAAATAGTAACAACAATTGTATTATATCAGAATCTCAGACATACAAAAGATTACTTTGTGCGCAAATTCATCACCCGCAAAACCTTTCCATCTATAGGAAAGACCCCAAACATGCATAAATAACTCTCCTACATTGTCCTTTTTAATCATAGGCACCGGATGGGAGTAGGTAATTAGGCACTTAAAATTCCTTTCTAGCAAGATGATATCACACAATAATAATCTCTATCTATAAAAGGCAGGATGTGTGGGTGGGTGTGTGTGTGTGTGTAACGAATGCACGGCCGCAATTTTCGACGGATTTGCATGCACATGCTCCAAGTCATCAGAAAGGCCAACACCGACTTTGCATTTCCCAACTCCCATCGATAGTGGAAATAATCGATTTTGTCATGCTTCTACGGCAGTTTTCATGTAGTTTGTGGCCATTTTCTACTGGCCAGAGTAAGAGCCTATAGCTGGCTGCCACGAATAGATAGGCAGATTCTACTGGCCAGCGTGAGAGCCAACAGCTGAATAACACGAATGTTAACTAAACATGCTAGCACGCAAAAAAATTAATAGCTGCATTCGTCACAAGTGGGAAAAATTTAAATCTGCATGGCACTTTACTCCAATTGGCTCATTCGCTTGATTAAACTCAACGTTGATTCTGATTCCGCAGAAAAGAGTTGGGTGTGAAAAAGTATTTGTTGTTAACATTCTTTTTTCATTCGGTTTTTCAAGTTACGATTCCTTTTTTAAAGCTGATCGTTTTGTGTTCATTTTGTTTAGTTCTTTTTTCGTAACAGATTTAATGTTTAGTATAGAGGTTACAAAAAATACTCAATGTGAGATAGGCAAGAAGTAAGGCATGTAACAACAACAGCACGGCAAAGGGCACTCCTTTAAAGGCAAGGTAGGGCAAAATATATTAAGTCAAGTGATAGCGATTGCTGTACGAGTCGCACGATTTTTGAATCAAGCACGCGCAACGCCGGGCCATGCTGCTAGTAATAATAATAATAATAATAATAATAATAATTCGATTCAAATCATAAAAGTCGAGGAAGAATCAGGACATAGCAGTACCATCTAAAAGAAACACCTCCATGAAAACTATCTTGTCCAAATACAACGACTTGGAGATCGAGATTAACATGATGTGCAGAATGAAGACTAAGGCTCTGCCAATAGTAATCGGATCTCTGGGACACTTTGGAAAAGGAATGGATAATTTTACTAACAGTGTTCCAGGTTATAGCAACATACTGGTTGGCCAGAATATCGTCCTACTAGGAACATCGCATATACTAAAAAAAAGTACTATCAGTTAAATGACATTTCTCATATAGGGCCTAAGGTGCATTGTTTAGACCCGGTTCCACAGGATACAAAGCAGGAAACGTAACATACACAAATAATAATAATAATAATAATAATAATAATAATAATAATAATAATAATAATAATGATGATGATGATGATGATGATGATGATAAGAAGAACGCTGCCCAGCAGGAAAACAAATAAATACAACAAAAAAAAAAAAACACGAGTTTCTGCACAAAGTTAACTAAATGAATAAAGAGAATGAGATAACATGTGTTAGTATCATGAAGGAAATTCTACTTGGAAAGCTTTACTGGAGAAAGATTCTTTTCGTTGATGGAAATAGGGTACCAAAAACGGAACGAGAGGAACAAGTGTTCTACTAATCATCAATCAAAATATATTGAAATTATTCAATACGAGAAAAAATGCTTAGCATTGACATGGTCAAATGATAAAAAGCCCTATGACATATTTACATTGCCCAGAAGAATAGAAGCTCTGATGTTTTAAAAAATATCTAAATCTGTTTGCTGTCGTCAATTGAGTTCATAATGAAGCCAATTGAAATTAAGGAAGTAGAATAAAATGCAGAAGGGAAATCATTTGCGGAGATCAAATCTCAAATATTGATCAGTATGGTCAACGATATTTTACATAAATGCAACTGAAAATATTGATTTCAAAATGCAACACAAAAGCTGTACAAACTTATGTCTGTTGAACTGAACCAGAAAAATTTTAAACAAAAC
>OZ010592.1:9814757-9827257 GCA_963932145.1 Acanthosepion lycidas | reverse complement strand
CAGTTGAATCAGCAACGTCAAAATGAACAGTTTGCTTTATTAATAAGGGAACAACAAATAGCACTGCAAAAATATCAAGAAAAGCAAGATGAAAGACAGCAAAAATATCAAGAAAAGCAAGATAAAAAACAGCAAAAATATCAAGAAAAGCAAGAGGAAAGACTGGGAAAACAGGAAGAAATGCAGATCAAGGATTTAGAAATTCAAAAGTTAACACTGGAGAAATTAAACAACAATCAGGCAAATGAGGGAAATTCTTCATATTCTATTAGGTTGGTGCAAAAATAATTTCGTTTTCTCACATAGTAACATATGTTAGAAAACGAAATTATTTTTGCACCAACCTAATAACACCATATTTAATTCGCTGGAAACTTTCAACTATGTGCCAGACGAAGAAAAAACGTTTGAAGCGTACTTTAAACGATATGAAGATATTTTCTACACACTGTGAAAACTGGTCGAATTCAAGAAAAGTCAGTCTATTACTAAGAAAGCTAGGTACAGCAGAACATAGCAAATTTGTAGATTTTATTCTACCGAAAAGAACGAATGAATTGGAATTCTCGGAAACATTGAAATTGCTAAAGGAGATGTTTGGAGCAAATATGTCGCTTTGGCATAAGCGATGGTTAATTCATGAATGTCGCTAAATCCGACGATCAGGATTATTTAACATATGCATCTATAGTGAATAGACATTGTGACAATTTCAGAGTGGCAGAGATTACGGTTGAAGAATTTAAGTGTTTAATTTTTGCTCAAGAACTGGTATTCAGTAAGAGTACCTAAATAAGACGTAGAGTTTTGTCTAAACTCGAATCTGAACAAAACATTACCCTGAAAAAGTTAGCAGAGGAGTGTCAGCGGGCCGTAAGTTTAAAGAAAGAGTGTCAAAAAATCGAAGAAGCTGGCATTGCTTATATTAAAAAAAATTAAAAAAAACAGTCAAATTACCCATCAGAGAAAAATTGGAGTAAAAATTCGGCGTATTTTAAAAATAGACAAGAAAAATTAAATAAGAAGAACGAGGAGAAAAAAAAGGTTCCACCATATAATTGCAGACGTTGCAACGAAAGACACTGGGAGGTAAATTGCCCATATAGAAATAAATGTTTCAATAGCGAGAAATTAGACAATCAAATTCGAATATCATATCAGATAGAGATTTGAGGAAATATGTGACGACTGAAATATTTAAAAAGAATATCAAATTTCAACTCGATTCGGGTTCAGATTTAACAATAATGAACTATAAAACATGGAAAATTTTAAAAAGGCCTACAATAATGAAGTCAACGAAACGCGCTCGAACGGTAACTGGAAAGGAAATTAACTTCGAAGGCGAGGTTGTACTTCCCATGAAATTGAACGGGATCGTTAAAAAAATAAAGGTTTTCATTCTGAAAAATGGAGAAAACTTGATGGGTACAGATTTTATTGAAACATTCGAATTGTGGGATAAACCGTTAAACTCATTCTGCAGAAAAGTAGGAAGTAATACGCAAACAAGACAGGACATTAAAGATGAATTAAAGAAAAAATTTCCGGAAACCTTCACACCTGGACTTGGAAGATGTAACAAGTTAAAAGCTAAATTTGAATTAAAGGAAAATACTATGCCGATTTTTAAAAAGAAACGTAACGTGCCTTTCACAAGTGTAGAGAAGATTAACGAAGAACTTGATAGGCTGGAAAAAATGGGAATTATTTCGAAAGTAGAATCTAATTCATGGGCTGCGCCGATTGTGTGTATAAAAAAGAAATAAAACCAAATCAGAGTCTGTGTTGATTTTTCGACAGGGTTGAAGTGGGTAATCAAGGACTACCATTACCCGTTACCGAGTCCGGAGGAGATTTTTAAAAAGCTAAATGGTGGAGTTATATTTTCAAAAATCGACTTATCAGATGCCTATCTCCAAATTCCCGTCGAAGAGGAATGTTCGAAGTTACTAGGGATAAACACGCATAGAGGGTTATTCAAGTACAACAGGCTTCCTTTTGGTATTAAAGTGGCACCAGCCATTTTTCAACAAGCTATGGACATCATGTTGAATGATTTAGACTTTGCGTGCGCCTACTTAGACGACATCATAGTAAGGAGCGCAACAGTCGATGAACATCGAGAGCATCTCAATCAAGTATTTAAAAAGATTCAGGACTTTGGATTTAAAGTCAAAGAGTCAAAGTGCGAATTTGGTTTGGAGAAAATTAAGTATTTAGGTCACATAATCAACAAAAATGGCAGATTTCCAGATCCGGAAAGGTCCATTGCGATTAGAGACATGCCGACGCCCACTAATGTGGCGATGCTACAGAGTTTTCTGGGGCTCGCAAATTATTATCAAGCGTTCATTAAAGGAATGTACAATCTAAGATCTCCGTTGAATGAACTATTAAAAAAAGGCAAGGCATGGGAATGGACGGTAGAATGTCTGAAAGCCTTTGATGAAATAAAGAAAATGTTTACATCCGACCTCTTTTTAACCCATTACAATCCAAAACTTGATATTGTAGTGGCAAGGGACGCCAGTTCATACGGGATAGGAGCGTGTATTCAACACATAATGCCAGATGGTTCTAGAAAACCAATTGCACATGCTTCGAGAACTTTACTTCCAGGATAAAGAAGTTACTAACAGATCGAAAAAGAGGCGCTGAGTATCATTTTTGCCATAATAAAATTTCACAGATACATCCACGGCAGACATTTTATGCTTGAAACGGATCATAAACCTCTGATCACTATTTTTGGTTCAAAGAAAGGGTTACCCGTTTATACGGCAAATCGTCTGTTGAGATGGGGAACCATTCTTCTCAATTATGATTTTCACATAAAGCACCTATCATCCAAAAATATAATTCATGCGGATAGTTTATCAAGACTCGTACCGAGTCAAGAAGAAAGATTCGAAGAATCAATTATTGCAAATATCAGAGCAGATTATGAGGTGTAAAGCATGGTAAACAACATTTTAAGAGAGCTACCGGTTATATCAAAGGAAATCAAAAAAGAAGTTGAAAGCGATTATTTCATTTTAGAAATAAAAAGCAAAATGTTAGCAAATGACCAAAAAGTGCAGGAGATTTATTCAATTTGTGACGGATTTTTATTATATGGTGAGAGAGTAGTAGTACCAAAAAAGTTGCAGAAAAGAATGCTACGGGACTTTCATATGGGTGACCCGGGGGTTAACAGAACAAAAAGCTTAATGCGAAGCTTTGTATATTGGAAAGGAATGGATATCGCAAACATGGTTCTTCGATGTAAAGGGTGTGCGTTAGCAGCTAAGGCACCACCTATAGTACACAAACCATGGCCCAAGACGGATCATCCGTAGACAAGGTTACACATTGATTTCGCTGGTCCAGTAGAAGATTATTACTACTTAATGGTGGTAGATAGTTTTACAAAATGGCCGGAAGTAATGCGCTGCAAAAAGCCTACGTCAAATACCACACAAACTTTTTTGCATGAACTATTTGCACGGTTCGGTGTGCCAGAGTGTATTGTGAGTGACAATGTTACACAATTCACTTCTGAAGAATTTAAGGAATTTTGTGAGTTATATCAAATTAACCACATAACGACTCTGCCGTATCATCTGAGGTCCAATGGACTGGCAGAAAGATTTGTCGATACTTTAAAGCGCGCGCTGAAGAAAGCCTCAGGAGTTCCAACGGAAAAGGCGCTTCAGCAATTCCTACAAGTATACAGAATCACGCCAAACCAGAGAACACTCTCAAACATGGCACCAACTGAACTAATGTTCGCTAGGAAAGTTAAGTCAGTGTTTGACAAGCTTTTGCCAGGAAAAAATAGAGTAAAGAATACTATGTATACAGCGAGAAAAAGATACACCTCCGGAGAGGTGTTTTTCAAGTGCTACAAAAACAACGTTGAGTTCTGGGAGCGAGGTATAGTGGACAAGAGAATCGGTGACCTGATTTACATAATTAAAGGGCCGAAGAATACTCATAAAAGGCACCAGAACCAACTAAAAAAATGTTACGTTCTAGAGCATGAAGAGAGTATACCGGATGAAGAGGAAGATCCCATTGATGTAATGTATGATATGTTTCAAGTAGAACCTCCGCAGAATACTCCTGAACCGAGAAGATCCGGTAGGAAACGAAAGTTCACGGAACCATTGGACGTGAATCCAAAACGGAAAAAATATTAAAATTAAGCAGATGGACATATGCATATGAAGTATGCAAATGGATCTACAAAGAAATAGCCATAATCATCAACCCATATAGGAAGCCAGTTTGAAATCCAAAAGGGATTCCAAGGCTTGGGAGAGGGGTGTTGTGGTAGGATCCACCTAATTTGCATAGTGGAGTACCGACCATATAAATATGGTTGGTACCGGGAAGAGAGGGTAGGAATCAAGAGATTCAACCAGAGACTCTGCCCGACTGCGACTCAGTAAACACATTCTCCAGGAACGGTCTTCCCAGTATTATACAAAAGACTATATGTAAATATTGTGTACACTTTCTTGTTTCAATACAAGTTTGTTTCACAAATCAACAAATCAAGTTCTGAGTGTCCCCTTCTTTATAAAGTTTTGCTAACTTCCGACTAAGTTGATTTTTCTAATTAATAAACATTCGAATGTTCATTTTTGCGTTTTTTTAATCGGAGTACTTCCACTTGTCACTACAGCTGGTATCAAGACTTTCGTTTTTTTTATTATCTGTTTATGAAGCATCGTTCGCTCCTTTACTGGAACAAATTTTAAGTCACCTAAAAGTGACGTCATTTCGACGGTCATACTCAATTACTACGCGGCTAATTTTTATACTCACTTCAATACTCACTTTCTATACTCCGGCACATGAATTTGCCCTATTTGCTTCTGGCCACTTCACTTGTATTACAAAGGCTTCCACAATCTTAAGTCTTTTTTTTTTTTTTTTTTTATGCAAAAATTTCGTGAATAGCATTATATCTTGATAAATGACTAGTCAACCTACGAGAGATTGTGGTGCCTGTTTGGCCAGTGTAAGAATTTAATGCTATTTTTTTATTGTTACTGTTCGAGATAACATCTCCCAAAGCCAGAAGAATTCCTAAACAAGAGTTTTTTCCAACTGGTGTGGATTTTGAAATGGTAAATTATTTGTAAGAACGAGAATGGACGTTTTGAATTTTATTTTTATAATAAATAATAGATCCAACATATTAGTTAGAATGAATAATTGTTATATATCAGCAAACAATAATGTTATATATTAGGTTGGTGCAAAAATAATGACATAATAATGTCGTTTTTTGACGTTAAAAATACGTCAAAAAACGAAATTATTACGTCATTTTTTGGCACCAACCTAATAATATAATATGATATAATTGCAAACAATAATGTTAATAGTCGTTTTGTCTTGTGTATAAATAGGATTCATTTGCTTATAATAAAGTAATATAATGGAGTCGTTATTTTTCTTTGCATCAAGTTGGTTGCATATATTCTTTTGTTTAAATGTATTTAAAGACAATCTGATTCCTTTATCAACAAGCTGATTAGAGAAATTATTCTTGATAAGTGTTTTATGTTTAGTTTTTAAAAAAATATGTCTGAAGAGGAAATCATTTTCGCAACACTTCCAATCTTTGAATTTCAACATACAAATGCGTATGTATAGACACAACACCACCCATATACATACCTATGTCAAATCCCATACTGTCCACATATGTTTATATATGTATGAGTCCCAACGGACAAGCAAATGTGTATGTGTGTCTGCGTACCTCATCTGATGTACGGACATGCATCTATGTTTGCGTTAGCACGATGACATCACGACGACGATTCACCCCACTCCCATAATAACACCAATACACGCAATCTACATAAACCCAAATTTAAAAAAAAATAATCAGTTTGTCTGACGATCGCAAAAGAGTGAAACCCAGGATCACAAACTCACATCAATCCAACCAAATATGTTAGCTCTATCTCTGATATTGAACGCTTTCTAATAAGTACCGCGCATATAACATATAAATAATTATATATATATATATATATATATATATATATATATATATATATATATATATATATTTATATACACACACACACACACACACACATATATATATATATATATATATATATATATATATATATGTTCAAGGGAAATGAAAACCGCAGATGTTTGTGGTTATAATGTGGATTTTTTAAATATATATCATACTTTATTTCTGCTAAACGTATTTTGGATTTTCTGACCGTCATCAGACGACGAGTGCTTATTTCCACATTATTTAAAGGAATTAGTTTTTATTTATATCTTCTCATGTTTAACAATTGTCACGTGTGTGTATTATTAATCCAAATTTTCTTGGAGTTTAAAATATACACTTTTCTCTCGTTGGAAACATACTACAATCTCTCCATTTTCCCCGCCAAACGGATAAATTGTCGGAAAACTAAATAAAAAAAATATCAAATTTTCCTTGTTTGTCATTTGTTTACATTTGATACGCCATGAGCAGATATCAATGTACGTGGGAGATTCATGGAAGATTGAAGTTTAAAGCACGTTCATCTCCATTCTACCCACTCCAAAGGTAAGCGCTCAAGGGTGTTATGTGGTATATTGACTGCTGACAAGTTGCTTTTCAGCTTCTCTTTATATCTTAGCCATGGGCGTCCTACATTCCTGTAGCCCTGATCTAACTGGCTGTACATTAGGATCTTGAGCACCCTGTCATCTGTATATATATATATATATATATATATATATATATATATATATATATATATATATATATATATATATATAATAACCATAAAACGAACTGATTAGTATCAAACAATATAATAGCATACCTATATTATAGTTACCGTAGAGACATAAAAAATATAAATAAATAAAAACACAAGAAGATGGCTTAACTAGTTTTTATCCTACTTCATTAGAACTGTATCCATTTACAGGCCTCGATAGAGCTCGAACGACAGAATTATGCAAAACGGTTAAACGGGATTTTGCCCTTTCAGACTGTGCGCAAAACCATACTTTTACATAGACACAGTAAGCAACTTCCTCGTTTGAATGATAAATTGGAATAGAAAAAAGCCTTTTATCGGACAAAGACGTTGAGTATCAATTCTTATGCCTGATAACCTACGTTGCAAGTCGGAGGAAAATGGGTTTCCGACATCTTTCTCTTCTCCCCTCAAAACATTATTTGCTTCACACCATGTAAAATTATCCGTCACGTCCATGTAGCATCAATATAAAAAACTAAACTATTCCATCATATCAAATCTAGAAAATATATTTCCTAATTGAATGGACAAATTTTGTGTAAAGATGGCGTCTCTCAGAAATACTAAAAAATTTTGGCGATGAATGAAAACTCATATTGACAAATGATATCAATGTTTTTAAAAAAGCTAAAACAGTTTTCTTAAAGCTAATAAATATACGATCTATCTATCTATCTATCTATCTATCTATCTATAGTAGCTTACTCAGTATCTATTTATCAGGCGTAGCTACTCATTATCTTTCTATCTATCTATCTATGAGTCGTAGCTTAGTCATTATCTATCTATCTAGCTCGCAACCTGTAAATCGTAGCTTACTGATTATCTATCTATCTATCTATCTATCTATCTATCTATCTATCTATTAGTACTTTCATAACTTCTTTACTCTATTCCTATCTATCTATCTATCTATCTATCTCAGTATTTTCCCTTCCTATCTATCTATCTATCTATCTATCTATCTCAGTCTTTTCCCTTCCTATCTATCTATCTATCTATCTATCTATCTATCTATCTATCTATCTATCTATCTATCTCAGTCTTTTCCCTTCCTATCTATCTATCTATCTATCTATCTATCTATCTATCTATCTATCTCAGTCTTTTCCCTTCCTATCTATCTATCTATCTATCTATCTATCTATTTATCTATCTCAGTCTTTTCCCTTCCTATCTATCTATCTATCTATCATATAGTTTTCATTTTCTGTCGTGTTCCCAATTCATTAATAGTTAGTTTGGACATGTGAAGGTGGCTGACCCTATGTTTCTAGAACCATATTTCAATAATGGCTTATTTAAAGAATTATGAAATCATACTAGTTGAAAATAAATACACGCCTGCAACTGTACAAATACTAAAATTATGGAAGGTGTTATTATTTTAAAAAAAATCTTTTAACAGCATCAAATAGAAAATAGAGCCATAGTATTTTGGTCATATTCGAGACTTTAAAATATATCTACCTCTCAACAAATAGTATACTGTTTTTAATAGGATAAGAAATAATCCTGGCAAATGACTTATGAATAAGTCGAGAGGTCCTGCGAAAATCATTCAGACACTTTCTACGCCCACAAAGTCAAAACAAGAACCCCTTTTTGCGCACACCAACTTAATTGAAACTTATTTAAATAAGCAACTGGCAATGACATTATACATAAAACTCCCAGTTGCACTACCGGCGAGGAAAATAATCTATATTTATTATTAATATTATTTATAGCCCTGTAATTATGCATCGACCACTATATTATTACCACCAGCACTCAATGTGCAACATAGCACGAGGCAAGAATTGCATGCAGTAATATAAAAGTACAATGGGAGGCGCAGTTTTCAAGCTTTTGAAAACGTAAAGATCTGATATATTTGAAACAGAAGTATCCGGTTAAAGAAGGAAGAAGTGAGCCTTCCTTCTCATTTTTTCTAATCAGATTTTCAGTCTTCAAAGCCAGTTTTTCGAAATATTCTCGTTTATTTGTATTGAGAATGTTTTTAAGTAAAATTCCGAAATTATTTTTTTTTCCATGTTTGATTATGAAACAAATGTAAAACATGGTCCACCGAGAAAGGGGTGAAATATCCAGGTAAACCATAACAAATGAAGTATGATTCCGTTGTACTTAACATCTAAATATTATATATATATATATATATATATATATATATATATATATATATATATAGTTGTCCATTATCACTCAAATGTTTTCAATTGGGTTATGTTCAGGGTTCTTTTTAGACCACTGGAAGTGTTGCATTTTAGCCTCGTTACGTTTCTTTAGTTAACGTTTATTCTTTAAGGCGGTGTTCTTAGGATCGTTATCGTGTTGGAACTTGAACCATTGACTTCGGGCAAAACAGTTTTTTTAGCAGAAAGCAACATTTGATTATCAAGAATGTTGTGGCATTGATGCTGGTCCATGATTCTCTTGATTTTGTACACATTACCAAATCCTGCTGCTGAGAAGGCACCACAAACGCTGAATCTTTTTATCTTGTTTAACAGTGCCCTTGGTAGTCACTGGGGTATTTGTGTCACCGGGTGTATAGCAAACATGTATTCGTCCTTCATATCTAGATTTACTCCAGTGTAAATAA
Source organism: Acanthosepion lycidas (assembly GCA_963932145.1). Classification (NCBI taxonomy): domain Eukaryota; kingdom Metazoa; phylum Mollusca; class Cephalopoda; order Sepiida; family Sepiidae; genus Acanthosepion; species Acanthosepion lycidas. The sequence goes on along the minus strand of OZ010592.1, from coordinate 9,817,858 downwards.
GCTTTGCAACAAGCCAAGGGTGCCCGTCCATTTTTCCATTTTTCCAGATACGAAGGTTTTTCTTTATGTATTTGCAAACAATGCCTTTTGCTTTAAGTTTGCGTCTAAATGTTCTTGAAGAAACCACGAAACTAGCTGCTTTGGAAATATCCTGTGGTGTTGCGAATCGATCTTTTTTGCATTGACGAACCAAATTTCTATTTTCAATGTCGGTTCCACTTTGATTTCTCTTTTTGATTAACTTGTGGACACATGATTCACTTCGATTAATCTTATCAGCTATCGATCTATTTGACAGCCCAAGATCATGAAAAGCGGAGACTTGGCCTTTCTCGAAGTCAGATCAATGCTTAGGCATGTTAATAAAAGGTAAATACAAATATAATAAACTTTATATCTTGTTGATCATAATTTCTATGGATGTGTAAATTTTGGCACCGTAATATATATATATATATATATATATATATATATATATATATATATATATATATCTGTGTGTGTGTGCGTGTGTGTATATACATAAATCCAGAGTATACATCCTGTTTTCTTTTCATATATATATATATATATATATATATATATATATATATGTATGTATTAGTTCAATTTCCAAAAATAATTTTCTAGATAAGGCACATTGATATAAAAATGCCAATTCATAGTTCTTGCAGACGCGTATGGTCTTCCGAGTTTATCAAGCTTAACAATGAAAGCGAAATGAAAAGAAATGTTTTGCTGACATATTTACATTAAATTCAAAATCCTACGAATTCCTCTTTCTGGATATTAATAACTTTCTATTTACTAAGGGTTTTTTCCCCATGTCCAAAATATTGTTAAATTTATAAGACAAATCGGTATAAAAATCACAATTGGGAAAAAAAAAATCTCTGGTACCTTTGGATAGGCCCGTCTGCTTGTGTGGCATGTTGCAGAGTCTTGTTGCCAGACTTAAGGTCTTCCAGTATCTATCCGCTCGACCCAGGACAGCATTACCTACTCAACACACTGTCTTGAATCTGAGGCCGTCATCACTGAAATGATGAGTTCTTGTGCTATGATAGTGAGTTTTCCAATTTGCCATAACTTCGTAATCGACATTAGACGTATCCAACTCTTTCCGAATCCTCTGCAGGAGATTGACACCCAAACTTTCTGAAATATTTGTATTGGAGATTCCGGAGCGAATGCCAACCAGTACAGTATGCCGTTTGCAAATTTCTGGCGCAAAGAATTGCATCGGGTTGCTCTTTTTCTCTGCAGGCGGCCTCCAACTGACCCTACTATACCTCGCAGTCGACAAGTTCAAAACGCGCATATAAAATGTCGACAATTTACCCACAGCACCTTTTATAAAACTGTATATTAAAATATTTGTCTTTATACCTCTATTAAGAATAACACACACACACATACACACGCGGGCGCATTAATATCCTTTGTCATAAGGATAATGGATTCCGTTTCCTTCAACGTCGACAATGTTAGTGTAATTCTTTGACGGGATTTACCAGAAGAAAACGCTCTGTGTCATATCTCATCTTCTGAATTGCCAATGTTATGAACTATTTTTTTTTATATCCGAATGATATCCGTAGAGACACGTGATATTTTGAATGCTCCATTTCTGGAGCGCAACACTCTCTGTACAATGCCACTTCAAATATCTCTTCTTTCTACATGTGAAGGACAAATCAAGTCGCCACTATTATTCTTTGCTGTTACCATGTCACTCAGTGCGATCTAACACATGATCTGAAGGCAAAAGATGGTAATGCTAATAGTAAGAGCAGAATTAGCCATTGCCATACAGGAAGTAATCAGCTGTAATTGACTGAACAGTTAGGGTTACTCTCGTTTGAAATGAATAATATCTTTTTCTTAAAATAGTTTTTCAGGAAATTAGACATATGAGGTCCATTAAACATTATAGTTCTTTTTTAATATCGATGGGAATTTATTTCTAAATCATTCGTCTTGTTTTTTCGTTCAGAAAAATTAGCAGCTTTATTTATATAATTAATTCATTTTCTGGTTACATATTCTGCCCAGTTTTGTAGTTGCTGCTCTTGGAAGACTTTAACTGATGTAATTATTGTAGCTTGGTTATTTGCTATCCAAAATTTAGCGTTCAATAAGCAAATTCGTTTTCACTAGAGTGGTTATAAAATTTTAACCTAACATGTGATAAATATAGACAATATCTTCTTTTATGTACCATGTCCTTTCAGAAGGTATGTGGTCATGGGTTTCCACTTATCCCTATCCCTTGTAGGTTTCCATATGTTTTGTTCTTTTGCTATTTCTCCCAAACTCCGATCCGTCATCCACTTGTTTAAGCTCGCTAGATATGTCACACATTGTTTTCTCTTGTCTCTCTCTCCTTCCCTCTATCCGCTCTGTGAGTATCATGTTCTTCAAGCCTTACTTTCTCATTATGTGTCCAAGAAAGTTTTGCTACCTCTTACTGATGTTCTCGCTAAAAGCAAAGAAAATGAAGAATTTTTTTTTCTTTTTGCCTTTTATTTTGTTTAAATAGCAAAGTCGCCATTTTGAAGGGTTTAAAAGAGATTTGGTCATCCAAGCATGTAATTGGAGACTACCAACCTTACCAGGTGACTTCGTCTTTGTTTAACTTCCTTCTATCTGGTCCTTGAAATAAATACTGATTTAGAGTCTGCCACACTTTTCATTAAATGATATATATATATATATATATATATATATATATATATATATGTTTCACCTTAATAGATCTTCAGGCTTTACCCTGAAGATTCGTTTAGGTGAAACCTAGGTAGATTTGCCTGGCTCCTTAGGATTATGTTAGGTTTTGCCCTACTTAGTGTATTCAGCACTTTACGTAGTTGTCTTTTTATTTGTTTTTTTTTGGCGGGGGGGGGACTTGGTGATTAAACACTAGACGATTGTTATCCCCTTGTCTTAATGTTCTTAGTCTTTTTATTCTCCATTTTTTTCCGGTTACCGATTTGTTCTACTGGAAGTCGACCTACCGAGGTTTCTTTTCCAAACGAGTATCATCATTTACACACACACACACACACACACACACACATATATATATATATATATATATA
>OZ010592.1:9744757-9812257 GCA_963932145.1 Acanthosepion lycidas | reverse complement strand
CATTTAGTATTATAACAATAAAGAAAAATAATTTCTGAAATAGTTTAGCCAAAAGTCTCATAATCAATAAAAATTTATGCAATTCTTACATTAAGTCTAGAAAAGAAGGCAATTGTTCGTATACAAGAAAGTCATAATAAATAAACAGAAATAGAGGTACCTTGTCCATCTTGTTCCACGAAACATATTAAAGGGTCATTGCTGCCCGAATACAAAGTTATTACATAGAAACAAGATCAAAAACTATCTGCATTTTTTGTGATGGTGATTGTCAAAAAACACAAATGAACGGGCTCTGTTAAAATTACTTTTAAATGTGTGCAAAACAAACATCTTAATTTTATCAGTAAAATAATTTTGTCTTTATTGCCATAGTTATCGCAAGGTTTCGGCTGTTGTACGCTCCGGCCTTCTTCAGGTGGTTGGAATGCCGAAGTGAACCTTAGGGACACATGGCACAGTGGAGAAAGTCGTTGGTTAGATTCAGTGACAATGTGAGTTCAATACTTGGTTAAGATAGTGGAGAACATAGACAGGTAAATTATCAGGAGATAACTGATAACTGACATCCATTAGACATGGCACGTGGAACTAGAAAAGTCTACCCCAGCGAGCGAAATAAAGGGTTTAGTTCAACATTCCAACCACCTGAAGAAGGCCGGAGCGTACAACGGCCGAAACGTTGTGATAAATATGACAACTAGGATGAGAAAAATTGTCTGAATAATGCAAATAGTGTACATAACACGTCATCTCATAAATATAGACAGATACTGAAGTTTGTCTTTGTCATTCATCCCTGACGATGATCTGGGAGTAGATCGAAAGTACATGAATAGGAATAAACTTCGGAACCTTCCTTGACGAATTTCATCTTAACATAATGAAACTGATTAGAGAACTGCAGGTGATTATTTTGAAAATAATTTAGTATATTTTATTAGGATTATTATAAAAATAAATTAGTATATCTTATACAATGAATTATATATATATATATATATATATATATATATATATATATATATATATATATATATATATATATATATATATATTTATATGTCCATTTTAAATTTGGTTTGAACAGGTGAAGCGTGAATATCTGAGTAAGAACCGCTATTCTTCCAGTCTCATCAACGAGACTTACAAAATCACAAAGAACTGTCATAGTAAAAAAAAATTGTCATTGAGGACTTCCAGCAGTAGCAACCACTAAAATCCAGCGTAACTTGAGGAGAGTAAATACGAAGTTGAATTTAAGTACCCCGTCAAAATGAGGAAAAAATATTCACATCTAGGCTGGAAAGAACGGCAGCTATTAGGTTGGTGCAAAAATAATATCGTTTTTTGACGTATTTTTAACGACAAAAAAACGATATTATTTTTGCACCAACCTAATATTTGACTTGAGTCTTCTATTTTGCTTAAAAAGAGAAAATGTTTATAAATTTCAACCAACAGAAAGACTTACTTCGCAGTCAATGAATGCCGAATGTTTCCTTATAAGGAAAAGTCTAATATCACTATTGCAATTTTTTTCATTTGTTACTAAATTCTTTTCCAATGCCCTAGCGTTTTTCGAACACCGGACTGTTAGTTGCATAAAGGCACCACTGGCTTCGATTCAAATTCTATTTATTTTCTTGGAAATGAATAACAATTGTCCAAGTTACCCGGGACAGAGCACACAGATTTTAAAAATTCCTTCATGCGTTTACAGTGGAAAACAAAGATTTTTCTAACACAAGCAGAAACTCGCTAAAAGGCTTAACAGACATCCGTTGCCAATTCTGTTTAATAACACACACACATACACATAAATACGAGCTTGGTTAATCGATATAAGTCTTGGTATATTTCATTTTATTCTATCTTATGCTGAAACTTTTTAGTTTATCGCTTCGTAGCCATATTTCTTTAATGCATTTCAAAACATTCTACTGTTAATTTCTTTTCGTTGTTAATAAATTCAAATCGTTAGAACATTTTTATGGAAGTAATTTGATATTCCAATCACAAATAAGTGGGACTTCACGAAAACCATTTGAAAACATCAATTAACTTTCACCAAGAATATTTTCCCTTATTCATATTTATACGAATTTAATTGTGAAATTGTCGAACCTCATGAATTTTCTTCTTTTTATTCAACCTGATATTGATGTTGAAATCACTTTGCTATTCGGACAACATTTCTGTCCAAGCAGATCGTGGTCATTGGCCGAGGACAAATTAATTGCTCAATAATTTCCTCTCAAGTGCACAGATTTCTTTCTCAAATAATTTGTATTTTTTTTCTTATTTTTATTTTATCTTCATTAGAAACGAATTTATAGGATTTTTTTTTTCTTTAATTTCTGCGTTTTTCTTAATTCCAATTTGCATTCGTTATTTCATTTCAAATCAACTTTATTATCGCTGTTATTTTCCTTTTTAATTTTCACTTGCATTATTTACATTATTCGGATGTTATTCTCATATTCACATTCAAGTTTCGTCCTTCTTGGAGCGTACTTTGTGATTGGAATTTCGGACCGAACCCTTTTATTTCATCCACCGAATGTCTCAGTTATTTCCCTTTAGCTCAACTATCCAAGTTTTGTTTCACCTCTGCTGCTGCCTGGTACTGAACTCACAACTCTCTAGGTCTAGTCATTGCATCTAATCAACGTCTTTATCCTCTGGGCCATATATCCAGTGCTCATATTAAATTTTTGTTATTATTATTAAATTTTTACCAGACCTTATATTGCAATTTTTTGTTGTTATTCATTGCTTTTCTCTAGCACTCGTTACTACCGGTTCCCATATTGTATTCATTTCTATGCTTGATCGTGTCAGGAGATTTCTATCTTCGTTGTTAAATCTTGCATTTCTTTCCTTTCTTTGAATAATTATAATCTTTCTTTCGTGTTCCTTTCTTTCACTCTTCAATTCTTCTTTTTATAGCATCTCTTCCTGACGTAGTTTCCAGAAATTCTTTTTCTTTAGCATCTGCAAATTGTCATGAAAGAGAGCGCAGTAGCTTCCCGTTGCCTTCTCCATTATTTTAAATTCAATGCGTTTCTTCTCTTGGAGAGTCGATTCTGCTATTTAAATCGTAGCTGGGTGAGAAGATATGGTTTCATGACTTTCTCAATGGCATTTGTGCTGAAGTGAATGGCTCTGGTTCGGCCGGAAATTGAACCCGGCTCGCCATTAATACATTCCTCTTGTGTCTCATTACGCTATCTGCACATCCCATTATTTCTTTTGCATTCTATGTTTATTGATCTTTTTTTTATTTTTTAGATAACCTCTTTATTTCTGAATGTTAATTGTTTCAATTTTTAGTTATTTCTTTTTGTCTTTCTTTTCTTTCTTGTCTTTTCTTTTTTTTTTTACTTTTTTACGAATTATTCAGTCTTAATTATTCCTTTCTTTCTCGTTTAATTTTCTTTACCTAATTTTTTAACTTATAATTTATCATATTCTTTTCTTCTTTCCTGTCCGTAACTTTCACACCCTTCTAATTTCGACACATTGTTTTCTCTTTATTTCATAGCCGTTCATGATATTTTATAGGAAAAGAATTCTTTAAGATATCTTCTTCATTTAACTTTCATTCTTTATTTTTCTTTCATTCTCATTCATCTATTCTTTTTTTTATTTATCTCCTTCCCTTAAGTTACCCAACACGCTAGTTTCATCCCTTCTTTTCTTTTGTCATTAGGAACTCTCCTTTTTTTACGTAAAATGTCACCAGAACTTAAAGCAAGAAGAACTGTTTACCTTTTTAAGGACTGAAGCAAAACAAATCAATGACAAAAATGTAAAACGAGATTTGCAGCTCTCAGTATTTTGCAATACTGCAATGAATCCAGAAATGTCTTTGTTTGGAATTACCTTCAAGAACAAAAGTTTCCTAATTACATGGTAATCTTAATTATACCTTTTAACTAAGGTTGTAGGAATACATCGTTTTTATACCATTTTTCTCTTTTTAAGACAACCTTTATGGTCTATATTTACACGATCTTCAATAGGCGTAATATCGACGAAAGATAAAGCCACAGTTTCGAGCAAGATTCGAAATCGCCATCTCTATGTTTAATTATAATGAATCGCTTGCATTATGACAGATCTGAAGGCCAACAACACAAAAACCTAATTATTATCTCTAATGGTGGTGTTGCGTTCGTATTAACTTCCGACGATTTAGATGTAAGAGAAATAATCTTTTTTATGGCGAACTCGAACATTCATCAGGATAATTATTCACACGCAGGCTTTGCTGTTGGTGTCACAACGTTTCGACTTTTATGCCCTACGGACTTCATCAGATGTTACCCGATCGGGGTAAATTTCAGGGAATTTCAAACTGATCCCTTTATTTAATTTACAGTATAGATTTTTCTGGTACTCAAATTTACTATGACACCAAATTCAACATTTTAAGCAACTAGGTTAAAATCCCGTGATGCAATAGACTTGATTACAAGTCCCATGGGCAATAAACTAATGAATTAAGCAACCCACGGAAACCAGTTTAGTGGATTATTGTTGCTGCAAGAAAATAGCCTAGTGTATTAAATGTACACAAAAGACATATATAAATAGGGGAAATATAGGTTTCACAGTAAAATATCACGCGGCATATTGCCATAGTAGATTAAAAATTTGGCAAGACGATATCATAGCGGATTAAAAGTTCCGCGAGACAATAGTCTTGTGGATTATAGAGCGCAGTAGACAACAGCCTAGTGGATTAAATATCCTGCGGGACAATAGCCTAGTTGACAATAGGCTACGTGGGACAACAGCCTAGTTGATTAAAGGGCAATAGTCTCCGCATGAAAACAACCTAGTGGATTAAAGGTCCCGCGGTACAATAGCCTATGGGACGATAGACCACGTGGGACAGCAGCCTAGAAGATTAAATGTCCTGCAGGACAATAGGCTAGTGGACGATAGGCCTCGCAGGACAAGAGCCTAGTTGATTAAATGTCCTGCGGGACAATAGCTTAATGGATGATAGGTTCCGCGGGACAAGAGTCTAGCTGATTAAATGCCCTGCGGAACAATAGCCTAGTGGACGATAGGCCCCGCGGGAAAACAAACCTACTAGATTAAAGGTCACGGAGGGAAGAAACTGATTGTAAGGTACCTCGGGACAGCGTCCTAGTGAATTCAAGGTTTTGCGGGACAACAGCTTAGTTAAATGGTCCTTATTCAACATCAATTCCTCTATCCATTTAATGCTTTTATTTTCTAATTCATTTTATCTCAACATTTTAGGTTTATAAAAGTTGCGATGGGTAAATTGTAGTCATTTTATATTGTTAATATCGCGCATGCGTATTGTTTGTTTTTGATTTTGTCGACTGCACAGCATAGTAGGGTCAGTTGGGTACTGTCTGTGAGAAAAAGTGAACGATGACGGAATTCACTCCACCAGAAATTTGAAAACGATATGATGTACTGTTCCAATACGGGCCCGTAGTTCCAATACGAACATTTTAGAGTATACGCGTGTCAAATTGCGAACAGAGCAGAGAATTGAGAAAGAGTTGGTCAAAATTTATAGTGATTACAAAGGTGTTTGGAGTGATCACAAATGACGGCGACCTTATGCCTCCATTCATTTTACACAGTGTCTTAAACTCAACGCATAAAACTACATCAAGTGACTTGAGCTGGTAGTGCTGCCCTGGGTGAAAAGGTTAACTGCTGGAAGACACTATGGAATCTGCACCATGCCACACAAGCAAGAGAACCCAGTCATGGCTTTCAGAAAATTTCTCTGACAACATCACTCCATATATCTGTCCACCTGACTCCCCAGACTGCAAACCACTTAAATATTATGTGTAGGCGCAGTTAAGCGAGATATCAAAAAAAAAAAATAATGTCGTTTTTTGACGATTTTTTTGATTATCGTTCACCCATTTATCCAACTTTTTTTAACTTACCTATTTCCTTTAAATGGCGAACGACTGTTGAGTGGTCGACCTCGAGTTCAACAGCAACTTCTCGTGTTGTTTTGCGAGGATCGGCTTCAATTAAGGCTTTCAAATGTTCGTTATCAACCGCAGTCGGCCGGCCGCGACCGTCTTCATCTTCGAGGCTCTCGTCACCATTGCGAAATTTCTTGAACCACCGTTGTGCCACACGTTCGTTAGTGGTTTCTGGGCCAAACGCATCATTGATATCACGAGCTGTCTCGGCAGCTTTTCGGCCTAGTTTGAACTGGAACAAGAAAATCGTACTGATTTGAATTTTGTCCATGCTGTCGAAAAGCCTGCAAAAAAATGAATGAAGAGATTGAGAACGGTAACGAATAACACGATTCCATAGAGCGAAAAACGCGCTTCAAAATTATATATAACATGGCTATATATATCAATGAATTAATTCAGAAATCATATATGAAAGTAACATATGTGAGAAAACGACATTATTTTTGCACCAACCTAATATTTATAAAAAAACGCGCGGGGAAGCTACATTGCATTGAAGGGGAAGAAACTGAAGCATAGATGCCAGATCAAGATCAAGTACATTGCATATACCTGTTCGGATTTCATCAAGAAACACTAAATATATGGCAGGGTTACGAGACCAGCTGTGGCGGCAATATTCAAAGCAAGGACGCATGGTATACTCATAAATATGTAATAAAGATACACACACACACACACACATACATACACACACACACACACACATATATATATATATATATATATATATATATATATATATATATATATATAAGATTATGCAAGCATTTTAATTATTCGCTTGATGTGCTAAGTTTTGAGATTTCTTTGAACACTAGATGGCAATTTTGTAATGCCAGCGAATACAATCCTGCGTAAGATGTTAAACTACACCCGCTTCCTGGGTAAGACGATGAACTACATCCAGCAGTAAGGCCTCTGATCAGGAGGTTTTGAGGAGAGTGGAACCACCTTTTAATTGCTGGCGTTCCCATGTCCATCCCGACCCGGGGTGGTAGCACCTGTTAGGGTCCCAGCTATGGGCAAATGGTTAGCTATTACCAGCAATCCTTTTTTTTTTAATTATTAACATCAATAGAATTTTGAAGGAAAAATATTAACAGAAACAGATTTTTACAAAAATAAATTATACCAGCAATAAAAAAAAAAATAAATTGTCGGAATTAGATAACACATTGAGGTTGATAAGCCGTAAAACAAAATAAACCAATAAACTTGTTGGCACTTTCCTAATGCTCGTTTTAGTAGAGACTTTGTAATCGCACATGCAACTATAGTAACGCCGTTGAACTATACTGGTGTCACATGCCTTCGAATATAACTCGCACTAATAGCACTTGCTCGATAATACGCGCTCGAATAGTAATATGTATAGTGATCCGAATAGAGAAATAGTTTTTTTTTTTTTTTTTTTTTATAGTTTTTTTCGAGTAGAGAATGGCGGTCCGTATAGTAATAGAGGAAAGAGTAGAATTAGCTATCCGTGTAATAATAGAGGATAGACTAGAAATGACGAACCTTATAGTATTAGAGCATATACTAGGAATGTCGATCATTTAGACGTCACGCTACTTATGTGTTTCCTCTATGGTGACGAGGTTTACTTAATTCAATAATAGGACAAACTGTGTTTGCTCACTAGCGATCTCTGTTCAAAGTTAAGTGTCGACGGTGACACTTTATTCCTATATAACACTAAGAAAAACAGATTTTTTAGAAAGCTATAAGAATAATCCAGAACTTATATCGAGATAATTATAATCCAGAATCTGTATAAGAATCCAGAACTTATATTGCGTGCAAAACATTCGGATACGGAGGAATTCTCTAAATACGAAAAATCATACATTGACATAATACAAGGATGTTTAATCTTTAGAGCGCGTCGATTATGAGAAAACTGGAAGATTGGCGGCCATAATCTTAACAACATAAAATATGTATATCACATGGTATAGATAGGAGTGTCAGAAATGAAACTGCAGGAAACTGCCGAGAATATAGAGATGGAAAGAAATAAATATCAAAAGGAAAAGCCCGAAACGCAAGGTAGGAATTGGAGATCTAAATCGAACAAGTGCAAAAAGTTCGAATGTACCCACGAATGGAAAAAGATGCCTTCCAAAAGGTTAGTGAAATATTAAGAAACATGTAATTTCGTTAGAAACAACGATAAAAAGTTCTGAACTGTTATGTAATATCACTTTTCTTATGATAGTGACTAGTGGAAAATTTTGTCACAGATGAAGATGAGACTTGAAGCAATGCGTAGAATACCTTAGATTGAAGAAGTAAATAATAAGGAAGCTTTAAAAATAATGAAAACCTGCGTAAACAGGCGTTTGTAAATGCCTGGCAGAAGAGAGGCAGTGATAGGGAAAATATAAAACTTTAATAAAACCTTCAGATAATAGGAATCTATGAAGCGCCATGATCGCTTATTTTTGAAAGGGACAGGGAATATAGAAAAATAAACTTCTAGTCTCTTATGAATTCATCTTTTTATATCTGATCGAAAATCTGAATATGCAGAAATGTATCGGCTTAAAGCCTGATCATTTAAAAGAAATTTATTAGATATTAAGTCGTTACATGAAGTCGTTCATTTTTTGTAATCTATTTTAATACTTATCATTTATGAATATCTTTGATGAATGATTCAACAATGTTTTCCTTTTCTTTGTTTACGACCTCCTGCCAACGATCGACTCACTGTTCAATGCCTCGACAATAGAAATGACTTGGTTTTGACTTGAAAAATCCATCAAACCACGTTTTAGGCTCCACATTATTCTTGAACGAAACACCACCCGAATTGTTAAAAAGCAACTGAAAAAGTTGTTAATCTGAAAAGTTTATATCAGGAAAATATGGTGGGTGTAGCGGAACTTCCTAATCGAGCTGTTTGTTTTGATTAGAGACGTGTGAGTGATCATTGTCATGTTGAATAATCATGTGTCTAAATACTTATTATTTGTTCATAGTTCTGATAAATTATTTAAAACTTATTCCCATTTATTGTCAACGATCGACTCTGTTCAATGCGTCGACGATAGAGAGCAATAGGTTTTGACTTCAAAATTTCATCAAACCACGTTTTAAGCTCCACATCTTTCTTGAACGAAACACATGTCGAATTGTTAAAAAGCGACCGAAAAGCTGATAGCCTGAAAAGTTTATATCAGGAGAATATGATGGATGTGGCAGATCGTCGCAACTGAGCTCTGTGATTGCATGTTTGCGTATGTTAGGGACGTGGGAGCGAGCATTACTTTGAAGCCTTTAATCTCTGTACAGAGCAGAACAATCTAGAGTTTCTTTGGCAGCTTTCTGACCGTGGATAAAAGCAAAGAGTAGAACAAGTCGAACAGGGTCATTCTTGTCTACTTGGCATTCCATCTGAAAGGGGTATCTAATCTGAAATAAAATTTCGTTAGAAAACAGTTTCACAGGATAACCAGAGTTACTAAGACGTAAAAATGCTACAAAAGATTTTTCGAAATCATTCGTAGGATATCAGAATAAACGAATTAATACAGGGTCCAGCAGAAATGCCTCCAACATGTACCTCCCAGAAATACCTCTGACACAATGGCAAGATATTACTGGCAATGGCGTCGTCCTCTTGCTAATGTCTCACCATTATGTGGGATGTATTTCTGCCCCCACCCCGTATATGTAAAAACCTAATAAACAGATCATTCATTCTCATTAACTAGCAGTTTAACCCGTCTTTGCCGGGGTCTTTCATTACTGGGAATTTTTGCCGTTCAGTCGGAGTAGTTTAAGTTAAAGGTCAGCCCACCCGAAAATCAATATTAGTAACAACATTTGGGCGCAATTTGAATGGAAAGGGGGGGGGTCCTGAGAAAGGAACTGTATAATAATAAATGGTATTATTGTAATAATAAATGGTATTATTGCAATAATAAATGGTATTATTGTAATAACTTAAACTATTTATTTTGATTAAAGTTTTTTTTTATTTATTTTTTTATGAAAGATATATATCCAAGTAAATAGTAAAATATCGCTGAGAGTTATAATGGACAGGAACTAGTGGAGAGCCATTGTCGCCAACAATTTGGACTCAAAACCGCCATCGAAGAATTATCTTCTAAACAAAAAAAATCATCGATATCGGATGAAACTGTGGGAATGCATAAACAACATCCGATCACTCACACACACACACTCACACACACACACACACACACACAACACACACACACACACTTTTTGAGAGTTATCAATATAGATATAATCAATTAAATATATTTAGCTGTATAATAATAAATAATATTATTGTAATAATTTAAACTATTTATTTTGATTAAAGTTTTTTGAAAGATGTATATCCAAGAACAGATAGTAAATAGTAAAACGTTGCTGAGAGTTATAATGGACAGGAAGAAGTGGAGAGCTACTGTCGTCAACAATTTGGACTCAAAAACGGCACTGAAGAATTATCTATCAAACACAAAAATCATCAAAATCGGATGAAAACTGTGGAAATGCATAAACAAACTCCGATCACACACACACACACACATTTTGAGAATTTTAGGCATAGATGGAAAAATCCCGGAGAATTTATGACATCCATCTTAATTTCTTCGTGTTAATTTATATTTTAGATTGTAATTAAGTGTTCATTTAAACTCAAAAGAGACAATGAGGCCCTCTCTCTCTCTCTCTCTCTCTCTGACATCTCACCCCAGCATCGAGGCTGCCATCCATTGAGTCAGCTAACGTGCCGATTATGCGTCCCACTAGATTTCAACGTATCATCCTGATTGGAGAACTTCTCAGCTGCAAGTGGCTACGCGGAAATCCAAAACAATACTTTCAGGATTCAGGATAATATCGACACTAGGACCTGGGAAATCGTTGCTGTAAATGATCCTTCCTGGCGTATGGGAATCCGGTTTGAGGGGGGTGGCGAGAAATCCGAGTCCATCCGTCAACATGCAGAGGATCTGCAACGTTCTGTCAGAAGGGTCCGGCTTGCGCAGCCGCTTCCATTACCCACTTTCCTCTGTACTGCCTGCTGACGACTCTTTAGGAGTAGGCTTTGCTTTCATAGCCCACACCGCGAACGCCACTGCCAACAGGAGGGGAGAGAATAGTCAGAGAGGATGAAGATCCCGATGTTCGGATGCGAGCGAGGGCCAACTACTACGAATGTCAGAATCTGATTTTGCTTCTGATACTTGCTCCGTAATAACGTACATCAAAATACGATCTGAGATAGGAAATGAAAAGCGACTGAAATTAAGAAGAAAGAAGTTCAGGTCGAAGAATTAGGATTAGCGATATTTATGGAATTAAAAGATATATATATATATCGCCAAATTATTGATACCTTTAAAAGTTATTGAAAAAATATTGAAAAAATATATGGCTTCAAATTATTTTTGTTATATATGGAACCATTTTCCTCATAATTAATTTATTGCAAGCGATTTTTCCCTTTAGATTCCATTTCTCCTTATTAAATTTGATGGGAGTGGAAAACTGACGATTTAATTGGGCAAGACAGCTCCAAGCATTTCGGAGCGACACACCTATCAATCTCTGATCAGTCGCGACCCATTTATTTCTCTCTGGGACGAGTGTATGTTTAGAGTTGTGATCTATGACATTTTCTATGCTGTGTGGAGGGTTTGGTTTGCTTTATTTTGTTTAACTGCATATCTATCTCAATGGGTTATTTAATACTGACAACATTCTTAGGATAGATTCGTGTGAATAGAATATGTATTGTTTGGTTTAGATTGGCTTGGTTTATTTTGTTTTACGGCATATCAACCTCAATGGGTTATTTAATATCGACAAATGTTTTTTACGCTGGTAATATCTTGTTTTGTCAAATATCTGTTTCTGGTAATATATTTCCTTCAAAATTGTATTGCTGGTAATAATTTTTTTCAAAAAAGTATTGCTGGTAATAGTTAACTATTTGCTCATAGCTGGGACCCTAACATGTGCTACCAACACGTGTCAGTGTGGACCTGAGAATACCAGCAATTAAGAGGTGGTTCAACGCTTCTCAAAACCTCCTGATCAGAGGCCTTTCTGCTGGACGTAGTTTAACGGCTTACCCAGGACGCGGATGTAGTTTAACGTCTAATCTAGGACTCGGAAGGAGTTTAACGTCTTACTCAGGACTCGGATATAGTTTAACGTTTGACCCAGCACGCGGGTGTAGTTTAACGTCTTACTCAGTACGCGGATTTAGTTTAACGTCTTAACAAGTACGCGGGTATAGTTTAACGTCTTACCCAGGATGCGGATGTAGTTTAACGTCTTATCCAGGACGAACTACGTGGAGAGAGAAATTCAGGCCCTACAAAAAAGAAGTATTTTTGTAGATAACGACAAACTTCAATACAATGTATATGGTACCTCGCACTCAACTGTTCGATTTCTCCTTTTTCCAAGGTCAGCTCCAACACACTTTTTGAAACGCATTTGATAAAATAGTATCCTTTTTCAAATTCTTTTTCATCATCAGGTCACATTTGGAAACCATTATGAGCGACCAGATATACCATCGGCTTATCATTACTGCATTTATCCCAAGCTTCGGTGACGGTATACTTTTGATTGCTACAATTCTTCTATAGCGATTTTCTAAGCGTACCTTAGATGTGAAACAAGGATGAGAATATCGAGCAACCAGTGAGAATCGAAGTTTTTTTTTCTTTTTATGTGCCATGTCCTTTCAGGACGTAGGCGATCATGGCTCTCCACCTCCCTCTATCCCTTGCAGTTCTCAACAAGTTCCCTCCCACTGCAATCTCACCCAGACCACGTTCTATCATCCATGGCTTAAGTCCGCCAGGTATGTTATGCGCTGCTTTCAACCCGTGACTATCAGATTCTCCAGACCCTCCTTCCTCATTATGCGTCCCAAAAACATCATCAGCCTCTTCCTGATGTTAAGCATGAGCCTCCTTCTTGTTTGCATCCTCTCCAAGACCTCATCGTTTCTCACACGCTCGCTTCACAATATCCTCAGCATCCTTCTGTAGAACCACATCGTCGTCTCGAGTTTCTTCTTCATCTTTGAGGAAATCGTCCAACATTCGCTGTCGTAAAGAAGGGCAGATGTCACGTATCAGCTCATTATCCTTTTCTTTATTATCAAAGAAATCCTCCTGTCTCGCAGTATTCTGCACCAGCTTTTGGAATGCGTCCCTGGCCATCCCAATGCGTCTACGGATCTCGGTGTCCCACTTACCGTCCTCTGTCAAAACGCTTCCCAGATATTTAAACTTCGCTGAATGCTTGATTCTAGTGATCTCGACCTACAAATCGAACTCATTACTCAGTTGTAATTTATCTAGCTAGACAAGTTTGTTAACTATTACTACGCATCGAAGTATCCAATAGAAATTTACTAAGTGTTACGGAAAATTTAATATTGAAATCCGAATGCATATTGGGATAACCAAAGAAACATTCAAAAAGTTCAGCCGAATAATAAGAAATAGAAAGATTTTCTAGAAACAAGGGAAAGAGTATTAAACATTTACGTGATATCTGACCTCCTCTATGGCAGTGAGTGCCGATGAAGAAGAGATTTGAAGCAAGAGAAATTGGGTTCTACATAAGGATAATGAGGATATCACGAACGAAAGAAACGACGAAGTTTTAGAGAAAATTGAAACAATAATGAAACTTCTACTTAACATCAGGAAGACAGAGAGGAGGTTAGCGCAAAACCGAGAGTTCCGATCACCAAGTGAAAATTAAACTCACTACTCAATCATAATTGATCTAGCAACGCAAACTTGTTAACTATTACACCAAGTCGAGGCACCTAATTACAATTATTTTATGACTAGATTCAAATTATTATTTTTGGATGTTATACCCAAAATATTTGTCGGTACAATTTTCATTATTTTTTCTGTTTTTTTTTTCCGTCCAAAATTTTCCAGATGATGTGTTAAGATTATTTGCATTATTTAGACCAGGGGTTCTTAACCGGGGGTATCCATATCCCTTGTGGGTATGGGAACCAAATGCTGGGGGTATGGTAAAATTCTGTTTTATTTAGTCGATATACTAAAAAAAACATGCTTATTTGTGTTCTCTTCTTTTTTCTTGTGTAATAAAACTGAATTAGAACTTTATTTTGCTTTCAGTAATATATATATATATATATATATATATATATATATATATATATATATATATATATATATATATATATATATATATATAATAAAGTTATCAATGCTTTTTTGTTCATGTTCTGTTCCTTGCAACCCATAATTAAATTTCAACAAATTCAAGCTATGGAAATATTTGGAAGACATACTGGCAAATAATAGGATTGGTGATAATTATTTCGTCAGTCAAGTGAATTGGGTATGGGACCATATTAAACAATACATTGGGGGTCTGGAATCATCAAAAGGTTAAGAACCTCTGATATAGATTATTTTTTACTCAGTGTCCTTCGAATTTTATCAGTTGTTTGCCGATCCAAATATCTTACATGGAATTTCGAACAGGACCCTTTATTAAATCTTTCTTTTAATGAGGCATAATTTTCAAAGCTTTGCTGATAATTATTTTATTATATACTAACGTCTTCTTAGCGTTTTAAATATCCAAATACGAAAACGTGGATAAAGAGATCGTGTTGCAATAATCTAGAAAATCCTTTAAACAGCGTACCTTCAGAGGGGTTATTTAAATATAGTACCCGTGGGAAAATGAATATTTATGTGAGCCGTCAAATAAACTAACCGTTTCTTTACTTTACTGTCTTTTACTTTCAGCCTCTTTCCCTCTGATTCTCCTTCCCCCGTGTTGGTGACATACCCGTTCAGACATTTGAAGGTTTATTTTTTTCTCAGGAATATATTCAGCTATATGTTAACTTATTTCTCACTGTCGTCAAACCAACTTGTCAAGTTGGTTATTCACAACATTAGATTTACCAAATTGTCTTTTCTTGTCATGCTCGTGACAAATTTCCTCTTTATTTTCATTTTTGCCCTGTCCGCGCGCTTTAGAATCCAACAACTGTTGCATCTACCGAGGATCACAGACCCTCAATCAAAAGGAACGAACATGGCAATTTGGCACTAAAACAAGTCAATGCTCCCACTAGTAACTCAAGTGTAAACCGGGAAAATTTATTACTCGTTAAAATGGCCATACATCAACATTTTTTTATGACTGTGTAACCTGGATCTATATCTACGTTTCGTACTCAAGTGTAAATTGAGATGATTCTTCAGTAGAAGTATTTGAAATTTTCTATCATAGTTAGATCTGGAATTAAATATAGCAGAGTTCCACTGGACACATTTCATTTTTTTATTCTTTTAAATTATTTCCTGCAGTAATAATATCAATAATAATACTATTAATAATAATAATAATAATAATAATATCAGATACAGAAACAATGGCAAGATAAACCGCTTCATGTCCAATACTCTGCCCGTACCAAACAAGCTGACGTAGACAAAACCCGTACCCATCAGTGGCTACGTATTGCAGGGTTGAAAGCTGAAACTGAAGGTTTTATCCTTGCTGCACAGGACCAATGCTTGTTAACTAGGAATTATCAAGCGCACATCCTAACATATTGTGTCAGCCCAAAATGCAGATTCTGTGATAAATACCCAGAAACAATCGATCATCTTGTATCAGGTTGCACGATATTTTCACCCACTGAATATAAAACCCGGCATGACAGAGTGGGCCAATATCTGCACTGGAAAATTTAAAACTACTACGAGAAGGAAACTGAAAGAAACTGATATGAACACCACCCAGACTCGGTTACGGAGATAGGACCTGTTACAATTCTATGGGACTACACAATACACACTGACAGAACAATCAAAGCCAAGCGCCCAGATATTGTTATTAAAGACCACAAACAAAAACGGTGCCTCCTTATTGATATGGCAGTCCCTGCTGAATGCAATGTATCTTTGAAGATATTCAAAAAGCTGTCAAAATACAAGGCCCTTGAAATAGAAATCTCAAAAATGTGGCACATGGGAACATCAACAATCCCTGTTGTAGTTGGAGCCCTAGGATTGGTTCGAAAAGATTCCAGTCGACTAATTGAAGGGATTCCTGGAAGTTCATACCTCAAAGAGATACAAAAAAATGTTCTGACAAGTACACCCAACACTTCAGAAAGGGCTTTATCTATGTAATTTTATTTTTTATTTTTTTGTCAGTGGAAAGTGTCATGATGCCATTTCTAACCTTAGGAAGAAATGTGTTAACGCCAGACATCAAACGAAATAATAATAATAATAATAATAATAATAATAATAATAATAATAATGATGTTATGAACATCAACAAAAACCTGTAACAATTTTAAGGGACTACACGATATACACAGATAGAATAATGTAAGCTAATCGTCCAGATATCGTTATTAGAGACCGCAAACAAACAAAAATACCTCATTATTTATATGGCATTCGGGCACCCCGAGGCGGTGTAATGGTTAGCAAGCTTGTCTCGCTAGAACAATTACGACTGAGTAGTGAGTTCGGTCCTCACTGGGTGCCCCATATTATCGGCCTTGTGACATATCTAAGCTACGTTTGGAAAATCACTATTGATATGGCATTCAATGCAGACTGCAATGTATCTTTGAATATATTGAAAAAAGCTATCAAAATACAATGTCCTTGAAATCGAAATCTCAAAAATGTGGCACATGTGAACATCAACAATCCCTGTTGTAGTTGGATCCCTCGGATTGATTGTAAAAGATTCCAGTAGACCCAGTGAAGAGGTTCCTTACTGCCCATGCCTTAGAAGGGCTCTATTTATGTAAAATATGTCTTTTTTAATTGCTCAGTATAAAAATCATGATTACATTTCTGATCTTCGATCTCTTATTGATCAGTCACATGATATGATGCAGTTTTAGGGTCCCTGCATAGTTGAGCACTTGACCATGTATCACTGTAGATCTTCATTCATTCGTAGCGTGTCTTGGACAAAGTACACTTGACGAAGCCTATCACTCGTTAATGTCTAACCACAACCGGTTCCATCCGAGGTGAATGCGCTTCTAACGTCACGAGCAGGTGGCCCTTGATCCAAAATGGGTAACCCTTTATACTGACCATTATTTCAGTCCAGGAACCCCAACTCCCAGTTATTCAGTGTAGTTCGGTCCCATCTGCTGATTTATCCTACAATAAGGCGAAATAATAATTAATTTAGGTTACATAGTGTCTTGTTCTTTTTATTCTTCTGCAGAGGTGTAGTTGACTTATTCTGAAGTCCCAGCCAACCGCTCGGCATGAAGTGTCATCACACTTACGAGTTAAATTTGCAAGAATTACTCTTATAGTGATTTTCCAAGCGTAGCTCAGATGTGGCACAAGGTCGAAAGTATGGGACACCCAGTGAGGATCGAAATCACTACTCAGGCGAGACAAGCTTGCTAACCATTACTCAGCTCGAGGTACCTAATATTTTCTAAGCTCAGCTGTATCACAAGGCCGAACGTATGGATTGAACTCACTGCTCAGTAGTATCTGATCTAGAAAGTAAATCTTTCTAATTTTTGCACCACGTCGATGTGCCCAGTAGTGATTTTCTGAGCGCTGCTTATATGTGGCACAAGGCCGGAAGTATGGAGCATCCAGTGAGGATCGAACTCACTACTCAGTCGTAATTGTTCTAGCGAGAAGCTTGCTAACTATTACACCACGCCGAGGTGCCTGAAGAATTGCTCTTATATCGGAGACTAATCAGTGTCAGTATACGGATGACCTCGCTACTCTCTTGCCACAACAGTTCAGACGGTACGTCGGATTTCTTGAATCCTAGTTCCAGTATACTTCACGATGTGTATCCGAATGACGTAAATTCATTAATTCTGATTTTTTCGCAGCATGCTCGCGTGTAAACTAAAGATCGCGGCTTACAATTAAGAAGTTTTAGGATTGAATATCAAAATAAAAATGAAACACAATGGAAGTGTAACACAGTGTCAAGAGGGAATTGTCTTAGAAATATCAATATTTAAAGAGGGCTTGTAAAACGATCCTTTGCACCGCGACCAGCTTAAAATCTTGGTGCCGCTCAAATGATAATATCGTCAAAATCTTTATTTTTCAAAGTCATGTTATGAATATTTAAAATATTCGGAATCTTTGTTATTCTTTCTTTTCTGATTTACTTGTGGCCATACCTGGATGAAACACTTGTCATGAATATTGCCAATAGTGAAGTGTCTTCTTAAAAATATTGTCATTTGAAAACGGCTTGTAAATCGATCACTTGCACCGCTACGTCAATCCTGATTATCATCTAAATCGGACACCGTTTGGGTGACTAGGGACGGTAAGCTTAATTGTGAGAGTGGTGTAAGGGCTAATAGTTCATAAATCGTCCCAGTTCTATTTTTCAATTCGTTGCATTCACCTACGCGCAAATACCCTTGGGAATGTATGGATTTTAAACGCAGCTATGGGTTTAAAATCTTATATGAGAATCATTATTATTTCCAGACAAAATGTTAATAAAATATTCATTCGAAAAAAAAGATTATTCTTACAATGCAGAAATTTGTCCCGGCTTTAAATAACTTACAAAAAATTGAAATGCCGTAAAAAGTAATTAATCAACTTTTCCGGTTCATTTCTGGCCGCTTTCTAGCAGGCTGCCATTGAGTGACATTAACGGTCTACTGAAATGTCTTTCTCTTTGCTTGGCAATTTTATCAAATATTTGAGAGGCCATCTCAAGTCTGGAATTTTTAACGAGTGTAGGAAGAGTAATTATTGTCTAAATAAAAATTTGATCGGTTTTAATTTAAGTTTAAAGAGAATTGCAAGACATATTTTAGTCAATATTAGAATTTGAATGTCGGTATTTTCACTATCTATACACATCATATTCTTGTATTTGTACGAGATTTTTTTCGCGGTATTTTCTTTCTTTCTTTCTTTTTCTTTGTTTCTCTCTCTGTCTTTGTTTATCTCTTTCTTTCTCGCTTTCTTTCTTTCTTTTTCTTTCTTTTTCTTTCTTTCTTCTTTTCACTATTTTCTTTTTTTCTTACTTTCTTTCTTTCTTTCTTTCTTTCTTTCTTTCTTTCTTTCTTATGAGCGTTGCTTTTGTTCCAGAATATTCATTTCCTCTTTATCTTATTTCTTTTCATATTATGCCCTTTCTGCCAGATTTGTAATACGACAACCGCATCCCCTGCCTAGAGTCAAAGTACCTCAGTGAAAAGGAGCCATCACAACGACTGGGCAATAAAAACGCTCAATTCCTACCAAGTGACTCAAGTTTACATTAAAATCAGCGTATGCCTACATATTTGTTTGTATTTTTTTAACACTGTCTAGCCTGGATCTATATATAACGTTTTTATTCAAGTGTAAATTGAACCAATTTTCATTCTTGATTCCAATGTAAACATGTTCTATATTTACGTTTTTATTCTAATATAAACCTGAAGTATGTCTGATTTTGGACGGTAGTGTAAACCGGACCACTATCTATTTTTCTGAGCCTTGTATAAACCGGACCAACTTCAATATTTGATTCATTTCCAAACCGGATCTTCTTTCAACACTTTTACTCTAGTGTAAACTGGATCAAATTGATTTTTTTCTACAAGGTTTAAACTGAACATATTTGTACCCCTCCGACTTTAGTTCAAACTGGACCAGCCTTTTATACTGTAATGTAAATTGGACATATACCTATTTATGACTCAAATGTAAACTCAATGCCCATTTCCTATTGACTTTAGTGTTAACGGGACTTAGTTTACAGTCAAATATACATCGGATTAAACCTGAAATATATCTATCTATCTATTAATACAAAAACAAGTTGAAGTTTTATTAAATTAGCCAACCTAACTTTCGATTTCCTTTCTACCTCAATTTTTAAGAATCGTTTATTTCGTTTATATGAGTTCATTATTGTTCTTTTCTTTTTATTTATTTACATTTATGTTCTTACTTGCATTATTTACATCATTCGGATCCTCATCTTTATTGCTATATTCACAATGTTTCGGGCGTTGTACGCTCCAGCCTCATTCATTGCAAGTATTCTTCAATATCTGCCTATATCTCTGAGCTGAAGTATTATGTTTACTTGAATTATTTACATTATTCGAACTGATATCCTCATCTTCATCGCCATATTCAAAACGTTTCAGCCGTTGTACGCTCCAGACTTCTTCAGGTGATTGGAATTTCGAACTGAACGATTTATTTTGTCCACCCGGGTAGATTTTTCTAGTTACACGTGCCATGACCCTGTCGGATGTCTCAGTTATTTCCCTTTAATTGAACTCTCTAAGTTTTGGTTCACTACTGTTATGGCCTGGTATTCCTTTTGTATTGTTTTTCACTTTATTTTTCAACTTTTCGCATCTATTTGTTTATTCAGTTTTTAATCTTCGGTTGAAAGGTAGTAATTGAAAAAAGGTGTAGGCAAATTTAAGTAATAATATTAAAGAAAGAATGATTAAAGTACCCAGAGTGTAAAGATGTCAAAAAGGAAATTTACGTCAGCAGCAAGATTTAGGTAAAAAGCACAAAAATAAATACTGAAATAAGATTAAAAGTTTATGGACGTGATAGAAAAGCATATCACTTGACAAAAAAAAAAAAAGAATTTTCATTCAATCTCTGGTTTAAAAAAAAATCCCAATGACTCTGTATTATTAACTCAAGATCGCATATATTAGGTTGGTGCAAAAATAATTTCTTTTTCTCACATATTAACATATGTGAGAAAACGACATTATTTTTGCACCAACCTAATATATACGAGATTTCGGAATACAAAATGGTAGTTAATTTATACAAATCCGTGCCAATTGGCTGCCTTTAACCATACAGATAAGCGAAAAGGCTAGATATCTAACGACTCACCGACAGCTGAAACTTCATATACCACTTTCTCAAAATCCTATAGATGTTCTTCTTTTTTTTTAAAATTCTGACTAACGACACTTTGTTACTATATGTACTATCTCCTCCTCTCCCAAACACAAGTCGATTACTGGTCCCGTTTCAAATAAAAAAATGCTTATGAAAATATACGTACACTTATAACTAACTTGCACTATTACAATTAAAAAAAAAAACTGTTGTACGATGTAAATAGATTGCTGTTTAGAAGCTTCCAACAATTATTGGAGACCTGTTAAATATGTTAATTGTATAAAAAATTACGAACGGTGGAATAAATGTTAGTGGCTCTGACTGAGAAATCGGAGTACCGAGTTCGAATTTCAGTTGATTTTTTTTTATATTCACTTATATATTAATATCATTTGAAAAGGTATGAATCCATTTCTTCTCCCCAAATGTAGGGTAAATAACAGAACATCCTGGGACCTTGGTTGACGACCGGTCCAGTAGAAGGAAAAACCCTGAATTCAAAACGAAACTAAAGAGGTTTGAGGTCTTTCGTGCTTGCCTAAGAAACACCACTTCTAATTCTCTGGTATCACGTGGGTGCCCCTACGACCCTAGAAGATTACGGTTTAAGAAAAAAAAACTAAAAGCAACGTCGTTATGCAGGCAAGGCTGTAAAATTTAAATTCTAAGCATGCATAATTGTACTTAAATATATTACTTTTATTATTATTTTCTTGTTAATTATTCCGGGGATTAGTAGGTGGCATTAATCTAATCAATTAATGGTTGTAAAACAGATTCATTCCCGAATTGATAATGTGTAAGGAAACATTAATATGATGTTATTTCCCTAGTCAAAAAGATCATCAGTAAATTATGAGATGAGAATAAATAACCCTAAACCTGCATTATTTCCATACGTTCAACACGGCGTAATGCTGCGTTCTATATTGTGAAGGTGGGCATCAATTTATTTTATTAATTAAACATGCTTTACTTTTAGAACTAATGGCGAAACCAAAGAGGAGTTCAACAATCTGAAAAAAGAAATTGACTGCCGCTTATTGATCAAGTAAATTCTATAAACAATTTCTGAATGTCTTGATATATCTCTTTTATCTACTGTTCCTAAATGGAATGAAATTGCTAATGTATCAATACTCCTGATGATATTTTCTCATTCATGAGAATTCTCAAGAAGAGAGTGACTAAAATCACAAGGGGATTTTCCGTCAACAAAAAAAATGTTCATCCAGACAGATATAAAGAACTCTGGAACCGATGTAAACGTCACGTCAATTTCCAGAATATTGAACCACCGAGGATTGCATAGGCGAGTTGCAACAACAAGAACAAAAAAAAAAAAAAAATAGGATAGACATTAATAAAAAAAAAAAAAAAATAAATAAATAAAAAAGGCTTGTTTAGAATTCGCATTTGAATCAGTTCACTGCTTCCTTGAATATAATTATTTGCGCAAACCAAAGAAACATTTTATATTTAGAAAATATGTCAAAATGTTACGTTTGGGTAAAAAGAAAAAAACGCAAGCATGATTTTAAAATTATACACCCCATAACTTTGAAGCATGGGGGTAAACAATTCATTTTCATAGATGATATTAACCGGAAGTAGAAAGAAAAACAAAAACAAAAGCAGGATATGAAGGTAAAATGGTTTTCCTAAAATATTAGTACATTCTTTCGAAAATTACATTACCACTTGCTATCGAGCTTAGATTTGGTAGGCAGTTCCACTTCCAAGAAGACACCAACCACTTGAGATTAGACAAAGATAGTAAAATTAATGTTAATGGTGGATTTGCCATTTCCATACAGGAAATTTATTGACCAAGAAGACAATGATACTGGCGGTTGAAATTTTAAAAATATTTCTTTTCAAACAATTTTCAGGAAAATAGGTTACTCATCTCCCTTAAGTGTTTTTAGCATTGATGGGGCCTGCTCCCTATTGAAGGTGGTATAAAAAGTGAGCGACTTGAATATATAATTGTTTCTTTTTTCTTTTGAGATAATTGTGCTATGCATTTTAGTTGTTGCTGCTGTTGAAAATCTTCGAATGTTGTTGCTTTTGTTCTTTGATAAAGATCTTTGCTTGGGATTCTCTACCAAGTATCCATAATATCTAATGACGGACTGTCTTCTTTAAGAGCCACAGGATTCATTTGCTTGAAGTGATTAACGTGATCAAATGACCTTCACAACATATTGACCTTAATACTATTAATAAGTCCTCATTTGAAGTAAAATTTCCTGTTTATAAGCTGAGGTTTGCGGGTCCTTCTAAAGTCTACTTCAACTCTATTCTTCTAACGTCTCCACCTAAACTCTGAAGTTATATTCATTTATTATTATTATTATTAATATTATTATTATTTTTCCCTCTCATAATAGAAGTAAATAAATTTCGTCATCGCCCTGTTCACACTTCTCTCCGATCTGTTGTACATGAGAAGAGGTTTATTCATTGTTTCCTGTTTAGGATTTTTTTTTCCGTTTTTTTCAAAAGTCTACTTCCATTCAGAACTTCTAAAGTTTTCGACACTCATGCAATATCACACTTTTATAATGTAAATATTATTTATATTATTTTAAGGTGGTTGGAATGTCGAACTGACCCTTTAGTTCGCTCACTGGGGTAGACTGCCTTAACCGAGTATTGAACTCACACTCTTTGGGCCCCGTCAATCTAACCAATGCATTTATCTACTGGGCCATGTGTCCTTGAGGACATCTGTGTATGAATTTCTGGGTATTATAAACCTAATGTCTTCAGCAAACATTTTTACCAGTGCTCATATTGGCAGTGAAGAACTTCCAGAGAGAAATTAACAGGCAATAACTGATAATTGACATCCATTAGACATGGCACGTGGAACTAGAACAGTCTACCCCAGTGAGGGACTAAAGGGTTCAGTTCGACATTCCAACCACCTGAAGAAGGCCGGAAAATTTAACGGCCGAAATGTAATAAATATGGTGACCAAAGATGAGGACAATAGTCCGAATAATGTAAATAATGCAAACCTTCGCTTTTATTTTTTTTAAATTTAGACATATATGCTTATTTGGGTCATATGTATTTCTTTAAAAAAATAAAAATAAAAAAACCTAGGGCGGAAATTTTCCCTCAAGAATCTTCTCTCTCATTTGCATTGTCTTTTAATGAGCATTAATTAAATCGAAGTTGTGTTTGAACTTACTTCTGTGTATAACAAACGTATTTGATGAATTACATTGATCCTATCTATGAACACAAAAGGGATCTTATACACAATAATTTATCAAACAGTCAAGCATAGATGTTCAACGCATGGACGCTCATTGTGAATACAATCATTCTTATAAGGATGGAGAACTATCACTGTCACAGCGTTGAGGAGTTTTGAGAATGTAGTAACCTAGACGTATTTGTGTTAGAGCGAGTTCAGAGGAGAAATCTATTGCAAAGTCCCGATCATCATATGTTTACTAAAGATCCGATAAACTTGTCATCCAGATCGTTTTTTAAAAACAGTACGTGGCCAGGACCACTGTGAGAGACTTGAAACGTGTTCATTCATCCAATGGGTTTCAAAAGGGTGACTATTCACGACTGCTTTCATCAAGCTAAATGACAGAAAGAAATTGATGGTTTCATAACCATTTCCAGTGATGCGATATCTGTAGAGTTCCTGTAACAACATTTTAGTAAAGTCTTTATAATATCTAAAGCAATTGCTCCCGTGACGACATCACTGATTATGTAGGTGATGACAGCTAAAACTTCAGTGGAGACCTAAAAAAACTTTTTTTCTTTTTCTGTGCTGTGTCCCTTACAGTATGTAGACGGTCATGCCTCTCCACTTTCCCCTACCCTTTGTAGCTGTCAATAAGCTTCGTTCTTCTGCCACCTCCCCTTAACTATGTTCTGTCATCCACTTGCTAAAGCATGCCTGGTAAGTCATGCGTTGCTTTTCTTGTCTCGCTTTCTCTCTATTCGACCTCTGAGTATCAGATTCTCCAAAACTTCCTTTCTCATCACGTGTCCCAGAAATTCCATCTGTCTCTTACTGACGTTAGGTATATCCTTCCTCCTTGTTTGCATCCTCTCCAAAACGTCATAGTTGCTCACAGGCTCGGTTCATGTCATCCTTAGCATCCTTGTGTATGACCATACCTCCAGTGCCTCGCGTCTCTTCTTTTCTAATTACGTGTCCCAGAAATTTCATCTCCCTCTTCCTGATGCTAAGTTGTTATGGTGAAACACACCTATTCTATAGTTAATAGACTTTCCCACCTGATATAAGTAGGAGTAGTAAGAGAAACGAGGGTCAGTCGATGTCGGACGACAGTAGTCGACAGTTAGTCGAATACGAAAGTAGTCAGCGACCACAACAAGATTACTCTGTGTAATATCTATTATATCAAGATCCTAACGTTTTGTACCTCGAACCTATTTTATGACCGATTTTAGTACAAATACAAGCCTCCTCTGCGAAATAACTCGACAACATAAGTATAACCTTCCTCCTTGTTTGCATCCTCTCCAAACCGTCATCGTGGCTCACAGGCTCGGTCCATATTATCCCTTGTATCCTTCTGTAGAACCATATCTCCCTTGCGTCGAGTCTCTTCTTTTCACATTATTGTCCCAGAAATTCAATCTTCCTCTTCCTGATGTTAAGTATATGCTTCCTCCTTTTTTGCATCCCCTCCAAAACCTCATCGTTGTTCATATGTTCGGTCCATGATATCCTTAGCATCCATGTGTAGAACCATAACTCCATTGCCTCGAGTCTCTTCTTTTCTCATTACGTGTCCTAGGAATTCCATCTGCCTCTTCCTGATGTTAAGTATAAGCTTCCTCTTTGTTTGTATCCTCTCCATAACCTCATCATTGCTCACACATTCGATCCATGGTATCCTTAGCATCCTTCTGTAAAACCATACATCTATTGCCTCGAGTCTTTTCTTCAACTTTGAGGAGACCGTCTAACGTTCGCTGTCATAAAGGAGGACAGATGTCACATAGCAGCTGAATGAGTTAAACTAGTACGACCAATACTGTTTGATGCTTTCGGGTTTTATTTCTGGGGAGCTGGTTATATAGACCCGTGGTCTCTATCGTAAAAGGAAGCGAATTATTTACGTTTATTTCAAACAGAAGAAAGTTATAACTTGTTTCATTGTATGAAATGTGTGTTTTCTTCTTTTACCGTCCCATTAAACAGTTAGCAATTTGGATATGAGGAGGTCGTAGATATAAACGGATGATAAGAAATTCACGTTGTTTTTATAAGAAAAACACTTTCAAGTATTTAGAATAAGACTAGCAGCATGGCCCGGCGTTGCCCGTGCTTGATTCAAAAATCGTACGACTCATACAGCAATCGCTATCACTTGACTTAAAATATTTTTGCCCTTCCTTACCTTAAAAGGAGTGCCCTTTGCCGTGCTGATGTTGTTACATGCCTTACTTCTTGTCTATCTCACACTGCGAATTATTTCTAAGATCTATGCTAAGCATTAAATCTGTTACGAAAAAAGAACTAAACAAAATGAACACAAAACGGTCAGCTTTTAAAAAGGACTCGTATCTGGAGAAACTGAATGAAAAAAGAATGTTAACAACAAATACTTTTTCACACCCAAACCAATTCTACGGAATCAGAATCAACGTTGAGTCTAAGCAAGCGAATGAGCCAATTGGAGTATAATGCCATACAGTTTAAAATTTTTCCCACTTGTGACGAATGCAGCTATCATTTTTTTTTGTATGCTAGCATGCTAGTTAACATTCGTGTCAGTCAGCTCTTGGCTCTCACGCTGGCCAATGGAATCTTCCTGCCTATTCGTGGCAGCCAGATATAGGCTCTCATTCTGGAAGTACAAAATGGCCGCAAACTACATGAAAACTGCCGTAGAAGCATGAAAAAATCGATTATTTCCACTATCAATGGAAGTTGGGAAATGTAAAGTCACTCTTAGCCTTTACGCTAACTTGGACCATGTGCATGTAAATTTTGATGCAAATCCATCGAAAATTTGCCGTGCATTCGTTACACACACACACACAAACACACACAAAATCCTGCCTTTTATAGATAGAGATTTATAAACTTACTCAGAAGCGATCACCCGGGCTTCTAACCACGATGCTAATCCACACATTCAGAAAGTGAAAAAGAAAACATTTATAAAATTTCAAAATATGCTTCTCTGTGGCTTGATTGATAGTTATCAAAATGTGCCTGAGCGGGAGATAACTATCACGTCAAAGCTATACTAATTGACACTTTAACAATCGATCAAAGATATTTGTCTGTAAAATTATCGATGCTCTCTAGTGGACTATTCCTGGGCCAAAGTAAGATATCTGTATTTTCGAAAAATAGATGTTCTATCTGAATAAAAATCGAAAATGACAACTGATTTTTAATATTAATTAGGAGATATAATAGAAAATACATAATCACTTGCCGTTTTTCCATTAAAATTCAATAATGACGTGATTCAGTCATTTGAATGACGACTTGTAGTGTCTGATTAGTTCTTGTCCTTAAACATAATAGGAGTTTAATCAGTAAATAGGGCAAATGAAATTAACATTTGCATCTATCTATCTATCTATCTATCTATCTATCTATCTATCTATCTATCTATCTCAGTGTCTCTATCGAGCTATCTTAGTCTATTTCTATCTATCTATCTATCTATCTATCTATCTATCTATCTATCTATCTATGTCTTTTCTTATGTATATCTATCTATCTATGTCTTTTCTTATGTATATCTATCTATCTATCTATGTCTTTTCTTATGTATATCTATCTATCTATGTCTTTTCTTATGTATATCTATCTATCTATCTATCTATCTATCTATCTATCTATCTATCTATCTATCGCGCCCCCTGTCTCTCTCACAGATACATATCGACATCAATATATATATATATATATATATATATATATATATATATATATATATATATATATATATATATTGATGTCCATGTATTGAATCTGTTTTCTGACGAAAACAAATTCATGGCTAATTATGTTAGGCCTACCACCTATAGCTTTTCAAAATATCTGATCAATCATTTGTCGGAGAGTATCTCCGTAACTGTCTAAACACGAAAATTTCATATAGGTAAACAACCTTGTTACCATTGCAATCTATCTATCTCAAAATGTTAATACACATTTTGCTACTTTTCGAGTTAAATTATTTATAAACAAAACATATAGATATGAAATATTATGGTATATCAATCATCCCCTATGGAACCGAATACTGGTCAATGTCCCTTGACGTGATGAACAGACTTGACGCAACAAAATTTGGTTCTACACAAGGATACTGAAAATATTATGGCCTGAACGATGAGGTTTTTAAGATAATTGAAGCAACTTTTTTCTCTAGCATCAGAAAAGTAACTTGATTGTTCGAGGGAACATATTGAGGAAAGAAGGCTTGGAAACCCAGCGGACGTAGTTGTCTGTCTAAAGAGCTTCTCATAAACAAACCCTTGAATGAACTACTTTAAATCTTGAAGAACAATCTTTTATCACAGCCTTTCGCCTCGTGTTACAAAATAACAAAGTAAATTATGCAAACTGTAAAATCCCATAAATAATAGATTGGTGCAAAAATAATGACGTAATAATGTCGTTTTTTGACGCATTTTTAACGTCAAAAAACGACATTATTACGTCATTATTTTTGCACCAACCTAATACTCTAGTTGATTTCCTGGACGCATTCGTTAAGATAATTATTTTAGGAATTTTATATAATGGTTTGCGGTTTTCAGTTGATTTCATAATAAAGCCGATTGTAAGCAGGGAAGTGTTATGTTCTTTCAAAAATCCGATTTCTGAAGGTCCGATTTTAAAATCAACTTTTATTCCTGAATTAATTTAATTAAACCGTCTTTATATCACTTAAAACTGGAATCTTGAATATTTATTTACATTTCTGCCAGCGAATTACAGTGTTACTTATACCTTTATGATAAAACTCTAAAAGTTTGGACGCTGATAAATCTTTTATACGGATGTCAAATACTATAGGTGCAAAACAAAAAGACAAAATTTATATTAATAATTTATGTCACGTGGCTGAGTGGTTAGAACGTTCGCATTCGGACCATGAGACCCGGGTTCGAATCTCACCATGGTCGATTTGCCAGATGTTATCGAACTGGAGGGATCGATCCCAGCGTGCGGCACCTTTGGAAAGTGCCTGAAAACCATACCACAGATTGACCCAAGCCTTGTGAGTGGAATTGGGTAGACGCAACACTTGGGCTAGCACGAAGTCACAAAGTTACTAATAGTTATTAATACTGCTTATTATAAATAGAGCATTTACTTAAATATTTGTATCTAAGCAGTGAACATCCGCTAACACATAACGTATATGTTCGGGTTTCAATTCTCGGTACTGGATGCGCACTATTGATGAGTCCCAAAGATAGGACGAAACGGCCGACCAGTGCTTTCTGCATTCTGTTGAGGTTTCTTCTAGACTCGATGGATTACTTAATTATAATTATCTCAAATCCTCCTAATTTCTATCACTTGTTGCTTGAACCGGATTCTAATGCTCTGGACTGAGCGGCCTGGTGATAGTAGTCGTGGCTCGTGGGGGCACGGTCCTATGGGTAAAAGAGAAACTCGGATGAGTTCCACTACGGAATATCTGATCGAGCGGCGCTATATCGAGTTTAATTTGCTACCTCTTCGTCACCGAGGCCTGTTGAAACAGTTGGTATGACGTTTGCCTGAGAATTTCCGGGTTTCAATTTTCGTTAGTGGATGCGCACTGCTGACGAGTCCCAAATATAGGACCAAACGGCCGTCCAGTGCTTTCTGCATTCTTTTGAGGTTTCTCCGAGACATGATGTCTTACTTAATTATAATTATCTCAAATCCTCCTAATTTCTATCATATATATATATATATATAATTGTATATTTTGACAACAATAACTCTTTTTACATTATTCAGACTATTGTCCTTATCTTAGTCGCCATATTTATTACAACGTTTCGGCGGTTGTACGCTACGTCCTTCTTCAGGTGGTTGGAATATCGAACTGAACCATTTATTTCCGTCACTGGGGTATACTGTTCTAGTTCCACGTACCATGTTTGATGGATGTCAGTTATCAGTTATCTGATGTTAATTCCCCTCTCCAAGTTCTCTACTGCATTATCCAGGTATTGAACTCACACTCGTTGGGTCCTGTACTCAAGGACACATGGCAGAGTGGATAAAGGCCTTGGTTAGATCCATTGACAGGACCCAAAGAGTGCGAGTTCAAGGCAGTGGAGAACTTGGATAGTCCACCATATATATATATATATATATATATATATATATATATATATATATATATATATATATATATATATATATAATTGTGTATGCTGACAGAAATTTCCATTAATAACGACTGATTAGTTGTTGAAATTAAGGTTTTTGTAACATTTTTCTTGTGTTCGTATAAATGGTTTCTATTCTGGGCAAAACATTTTGGGAAATTAACCGAATGATTTCTATATACGCGAAATTTCAGCTATTAGCCATTTTCAAAGATTGTTTTTGTATTTTAATTTTTCACTGAATCTGTAGATTTTTCTACATATATCTGGAATAATAGAAATGTGTTTTATATT
The DNA here is from genome assembly GCA_963932145.1 of Acanthosepion lycidas. NCBI lineage: Eukaryota > Metazoa > Mollusca > Cephalopoda > Sepiida > Sepiidae > Acanthosepion > Acanthosepion lycidas. The sequence goes on along the minus strand of OZ010592.1, from coordinate 9,781,656 downwards.
ATTATTGCTTTCCAAACATGGTCGGCACACTGTGGCCGTATTCATAGTTGAGTTTATTTACTGTTGGCATTTCTTTTTCTTATTAATAACACTTCTGACATTTTTAGCCTTTTTATACATGTAAATGAGGACATTTATATTTTCTATGAGTGTGTTACGGATGAAAAAAAAGTTTTTATGTCTGTTTAAAGGAGTCCTAATTGAGCTAAAGTCATAGATATCTAACGTGAGTTTTCTTTATAGACATGTAGCGGCATGATTTTGGTTTGATCGGGAACCTAGAACCTTAAATGTACTGACCGTTTTTGGCAAATATAATATATTTTAAAAAATTCGGAGACCTCTAATTTAATATCTAATAAAGAAAATTTCTGTTGGTTGAGAAAGAGGTAATTCTTTCAGTAACGGACTTACCTTCACTTTTATCATATATTCGCAAACTGACATACATCGACATTAACACACACATAATCCTACGCATAGACACACAAACACACATCACACACACACACACACACATATATATATATGTGAGTGCGTGTGTGTGTGTGAGTGTATGTAAAGCAGATGTCTGCGTATATCAGCTAGTAAATATTTTTAAAAAATCCTTCAAAAGAGTACCCGAAAGCGATCAGATATATATAACCTCGGTGCAGTTTTGAAACACTTTATGTCTAGAAAAGAAATCACTTATACGAACACAAGAAATATTGAATAAAAAGGTTAATCGCATTACTTTTCAGATGTCTTTAATGACACGGCCTGATTATGGTCAATCAAATATATAATTAAATATTATCCTTACGTTAAAGAACTTAATTCACAAAGGACCAGAATTTAACCGGATTTTATTTCCCATTCGTCAAATCTCTATCATTTCTATCTTCTTGATAAAGCTCTGACATGAGAGTTAGGAAAACCACTTAAGTTTGTTTTTTTCTTTCAGAATCCGAACGAAACCTTAATTTTAAAAACAAGCAGTGAGCAAATTCCTTGATTGAATGAAGCACTCGTCTATTTATTCTTTGTGCAGGACAATGCCGGTCATTAATTTCCAAATAGAAAAAAATGCCTTCTTCCACATGATGCTGTTTCAACTTCACAATATTATTTGCACCAACCGATGTAAAAATTATCCGTCAGGTCCAAGAAGTCATCCATCTGTAACAACAATCTGTAAATATTCCATCATACCAAAGCTAGAAATTGTATTTCCTAAATGAATATATAAATTTGATGAAATATAGCGAGAATTAGAAATACTGGAAAATTTAGAGTTGAATGAAACTTAACAATTCGAATTGATATGAATGATTTTAAAATCAATTTTGTAATGCTTCAAACTAATAAAACATGCATATCTCTGTCTCTCTATCTGCGTATCCCAGTCAATTCATATCTATCTATCTATCTATCTATCACAATTTTTTCATATCTATCTATCTATCTATCTATCTATCTATCTATCTATCTATCTATACCAATTTTTTCATATCTATCTATCCCAATTTTTTCATATCTATCTATCTATCTATCTATCTATCTATCTATGTCACATCTATCTATCTATCTATCTATGTCACATCTATCTATCTATCTATCTATCTATCTATGTCACATCTATCTATCTATCTATCTATCTATGTCACATCTATCTATCTATCTATCTATGTCACATCTATCTATCTATCTATCTATCTATCTATCTATCTATGTCACATCTATCTATCTATCTATCTATCTATCTATCTTTTTTCAGTCTATTCACATCAATCTATGTGTCTTTCCTATATTTGGCGTAATCTTCTAGTACTTCTTTCATACCTATTAACTCAATTCACCTTGGCATATAGTAGACAAGATTCTCGAAGAACTCTGTTGAAATATCGGAGCATGTTATTATTATGACACCCCGTAATTCTTTTAGATATATTAGCTGTAAATATCGGATCAAAATCTCCCATTCCATCACATTCAACATAAGCTCTATAGGATTTTGATCTGTTGAATATAGGGCATACTTTACCAAGGAAAACGCATTTCCCTTTCACATGAACCAATCAAATTCTATTTTTGATTTGCCACATTGCGAGTTATTCTGCTGCCATTGGCCACATGAAAATGATTGTGAAAATGAAGGCTTGTGGTCAACTAGTAAAAACAATAATTGATATCTTTGAATGTTCTAATCTGATAAAAATAGTTGTGCTCTGAATATAAATATTTAAACCCCATATAAAAACATTGGGTATTTTCCTTCAATAACCACACCATACGACACGGGCTACAATTGATAGTGCTTTCTGTCGGCTACCGTATTTAAATGATTGTTTCTGGTACCAATGGTGCCAATGTATGACAAAAATGATTTCCCATCATATGCTTTTCTTTTTTAGTATTGATTTGTTATTTGGAGCAATGTTGATAATCGCCATTTCTCCAGGAAATTTCCCGATATTCTATGAATAAACTATTTTTATAAATGAATTAAACAGTGATCTGTGTCTTTGCAATAATAATTTACACTATTTGCATTGTTCAGGCTGTTGTCCTCATCTTCGTTGGCATATCCACGACGTTTCGGTCCTTGTACGCTCGAGCTTTCTTCATGATCTGTCCATATTTCTAAGATGGTGTATTGTAATTATTTACACTATTTACACTGTTTGGACTGTTGTCCTTACATGTAGTTCTATAATTAAGAAAGTTATAAAGTTACAGGTTTAAGATAACAAGAACAGTTAGACATACAAATGGCTGAATGAGAGAAAGAATAAGTACTCGACAGTTTATCTAGATGTTTATTTACAGTTCAAACGATAGAATGGTAGTAATCCCATTTTGGTTTTAAATACGGTTTTTACAGTCCCGTTTTCGAAAAGACCATTATACCATCATATGTACAGATCAAAAAGACTATCTATGGCCCGTATTATCACCAAACTTAAGCAAAGTCAGTATTTAGATAGCTGATCACTTGCGATTACTGAGTTCCAATTCCAGTCGAGTTCTGTATATTAACTTACACACAAATACCCTTAAGTAAGGTATAAATCGTCCTCTTCTCTAAGAGTTAATGTGTGATTAGTATTACCTGTATCCGTAAATTACAAGCTAAAAATGTATTTGGTTTAAATAACCCGCGAAAGGTTAATAAGCCATAAAAAGCAAATCAATCAATCCGTTAGTGTGAGAATCTGATCCAGTTTTCTAGTTTGGGTCGGTTAGGTTGTCTGGGTCTCAAATTTGCAGAGTATCTTTCCTTATTTTTTTGAACAAATTGTGCATTCGACTTATAAAATTTCTTTATCTGGTTGAACACAATCTATTTGAGATTTGAATCTGTCATTTTTATGTACTTTCTCCTCTCATCTTTTTATTCACGATTTTTACTTTATTTCGTCTACTTTTCAGTTCGACGTTGTTTTCCTCGCCATTATAAGTGTGTTCGAAAAGTAATCACTTGTTACCAGAAATTATATAAAAACAAGTGTGAGTTAAGATTATTCAAATATTATTTATCTATAATAAAATAAATCTACTTTTTGCCAACTACTTCAGCTCACGAGAAGATAAATCTAAAGAAATGTAGGCTTTCGACGAAAAAAAAGACAACAAAAAAAAACAAAACAAAAAAAACAAAAAAAAAACGGTGAATGACTTTTTTAGCAATCGTGAAACAGAAGAAAATGATGCAAAACTTGACCGTGATGCCCCAAAAGTTTCACCCGTTTTAAATGAATATAGGAATTGATTCAATATAGTATTTTTACATAAAGTGGAAATTATTATAGAATTAACTGCTAAGAAAGTTGGCTCACTGTATCGTGCCAGACAAATTTTCTCGTAAGAATCTATATTACATATTTGTAAGTTTACCTTTCGCTCTTTCTTTGGAAATTCCTGCCACATCTGGTCACGTGTTCGTGCTTAATATTTATAGATTCTTGATAAAACCCAAAGAATAATCTGCAATATTATTGGTCCTGACTTGGCAATTTCAGCTTCGGTCCCTATCCTGCCACCCTTATGTAGCTACCCTGTTTTCTTTCTATAAATATTTTCCTGGTAATTGTTCTGATGAACTTTTCGCCATATTATCTAGATTTTATGTATTTAATCGCAATACTAGTTTGGCGCGCGTTCTTAAAATTGAAGAGTTGACATGGTTAGATGTAACAGTAAGTTCTATGCTAACAGTTTCTTCTTTCGCAATTCTCGCTTGTGGAACTCTTTTCCAGCTCCTTGCTTCCCAGATAACTTTGATCTTCTAAAATTTAAATGCAATGTCAATCGTTATCTTCTATTTTCATAATTCAGGTTATTTTATACCCCACCCCACCCCGTGTAATTGTTTTTTTTTCTCATATTCCTTAACACTCAGTAACCCATTACGTCTTAAAGGCGTTAATGCCTTGCTTGTGGGGAGATTATTTAAAAGAATAAATTAAAAAGAGAGTATCAATGTTCGAGATATCTGATTCAAAATAAAAGGAAAAAAAGGATCTGACTACCAGCAGACAAAGGCTAGTAGAAACTTATGTGGGTCATAGAAATATGTATTAATATGTAGGTTATCTGGCGCTCTCAAATCGTTTTCTTTTGATTATCAGAAGAAACTTCTTGATGCATCTTAATAGCTTGTTTAATAAATATCACCAAACGTGTTCGAGTTGATTTGGTTCACTTGATTACGAAGGAATTTCTTGATAAGTCAAGCATCAAAGTTAATCACCTAACGTTTTATCGCTGTTAATACTTTCAGACCCTGTCATGGGGATTCTTTTTTCATTAACGCTTCTACGTTTTTATTGAGATTTCTTGGCTGATAGTGAGATTTAGGAAATTCTTTTGTGGTGAAGAGATGTCTGTTTGTCGCTGATATTTATCACGTATATATTTTGCAAATGAGAAGGCAAATGATGAAAGTAAGGATAATAATGAATAATTGTAAAGTGGAAATGCTTTAAGAAAATAGTCCGGTAAATTCTTTTTATAATTGAAGATGATAAACAGGGAAAATTGGAAAGCAATCTGAAAAAGTTTGAAATGGATAAAATTTGAGGAAATCAAATACTTGGATGAGAAATAATTCATTCGTCTATACATCGAATATTGTTGCCAGAAATGGACTTGTTCTCCTGCTATATATTTATAGAATCCAAAGAAGCATCAGCAATATTATTGGTCGTGATCTGGCGTATCGTCTTCATTCACATTTCCGTCAACGTCAAGTTGCTTACCTGTGTATTTTCTATAAATAATTTCATGTTAACTGTTCGACTGACGGTTTCGCTATAGTTCCTATGCTTTATAAATTTAAGCGCTGTACTAGATTAGAAATTAGGTCTCATTAATTAACATTTGAAATGGCTAGATATAGCCGTAAGTTCGATTGTAACAGTTTTTTTTTCTGGAACTCGCTTCTTCCATTTGATCTTTAAAAATTAAATGCAATTTCAATCGTTATCTGCTATCTTCCTGATTACGTTTCTATCCTCGCTTCAAACTAATGATCCTGTTTTCTAATTCTTTCACACCTAATAACCGCTTGTGCCTTAGTAGATTTATGCTCTTGCTTGAGGTGATCTCGATTAAAAAATAATTTAATAAAGAATTGAAAAAAAAATAACTCATTGAATAATAAAATGGGAAGTCAATGAGAAACAAAAAAGCAGAAAGAAATTGAAGGGAAAAGGAAAACAAAAGAAATCTAAAAACACTGAAATGAAATAACTTGAAGAATGTAAAAAAAAAATAATTGCTCTTCTGGATATTTTCTCACAGGGAAAATAGTTATGACCTAACTATAAACAATTTAGCTCCATACTCTAACATTTGGCCTTTTCCTACAAGTACTACTCTATAAGACATGAGTTCAGGAAGTGTGCAACAATGGATAATGTCGTCAAATTTCCGTCAGGTGGCTATAGAAGATGGAATGGTGAACATATTCTAAAGAATGGTTACTGATTATAGTTCTGTGATTTCTCAAGTAAGAAAATTGGAGATATTCTACAAGAAGGAGAACACGAAGGGGTGATAGCAACAGGAAGAGGAACAGATGTAATTGAATTGGAAGAAAGAGCAGAGGACAGAACAAAAAGGAGAATATAAGGTAAAATGTGGAGAGGCAGAAAGAGATTACGAAGAAAAGAAATAAAGTATAAAGAAAAGAGGAAATAGCTGGAAGAGTATCGTAAGATTCTGAGGCCGAAGGAGAAAAAGAAATAAGGAAATTAAAAGGAGGACAAGGAGGAGGAGGAATCTGAGACAGAAGGGGAAAGAGAAGTAGGGGAAGTAAAGGGAGGGAAAGAAGTACGAGGAGCAAGATACAGAAAAAGGAAGACAAGTACAAGGCGTAGCAAAAGGAAGAGAAGTAGAAGGAGTATGAGAGAGAAGGAGAAAGAGAAGTAGCGGAAGTAACAGAAGGAAGGAATGGAGGAGGGGCATGAGACAGAAAGAAAACGAGAAGTAAGGGATTTTATAGAGGGAGGATAATTCAGAGGAGTATATGACGGTAGGAGAAAAAGAAGTAGGGGAAATAAGAGAAGGCGGAGTAAGAGAAGTAGGAGGAGTATGCGACAAAAGTAGAAAAAGAAGTGGCAGGAGGAAAAAAGTAGAAGAAGTATGAGATAAAAAGAGAAAGCGAAGTAGGAAGAGGAAGAGAAGTGGAAGGAGTATGAGACAGAAGGAGAAAGAGAATTAGGGGAAGTAACAGGAGGAAGAGATGTAGGAGTAGTATGAGACAGAAGTAGAAAAATAAGTAGAAGAAGTAAAAGGAGGAAGAGACATAGGAGGAGTATGAGACAAATGGAGAAAGCGAAATAGGAGGAGGAAGAGAAGTGGAAGGAGTATGAGACAGAAGGAGAAAGAGAATTAGGGGAAGTAACAGGAGGAAGAGATGTAGGAGTAGTATGAGACAGAAGTAGAAAATAGGTAGAAGAAGTAAGAGGAGGAAGAGAGATAGGAGGAGTATGAGACAAACACAGAAAGCGAAATAGAAGGAGGAAGAGAAGTGGAAGAAGTATGAGACAGAAGGAGAAAGAGAATTAGGGGAAGTAACAGGAGGAAGAGATGTAGGAGTAGTATGAGACAGAAGTAGAAAAATAAGTAGAAGAAGTAAAAGGAGGAAGAGACATAGGAGGAGTATGAGACAAATGGAGAAAGCGAAATAGGAGGAGGAAGAGAAGTGGAAGGAGTATGAGACAGAAGGAGAAAGAGAATTAGGGGAAGTAACAGGAGGAATAGATGTACGAGTAGTATGAGACAGAAGAAGAAAATAGGTAGAAGAAGTAAGAGGAGGAAGAGAGATAGGAGGAGTATGAGACAAACACAGAAAGCGAAATAGAAGGAGGAAGAGAAGTGGAAGAAGTATGAGACAGAAGGAGAAAGAGAATTAGGGGAAGTAACAGGAGGAAGAGAAGTAGGAGGAGTGTGAAAATGATAAAGTGTTGTGGAAGAAACAGGAGGAAAAGAATAGCAGAGGTATGAGACAGAAGGAAAAAGAGAATTAGGAGAAGTAACAGGGAAAAGAGCTGTAGGAAGAGGATGAGACATGAGGAGAAAAAGAATTAGGAGCAGTAACTGGAGGAAGACAAGTAGAAAATTATGAGACAGATGGAGAAAGAGAAGTCGGCAAATAACAGGAGGAATAGAGTTAGGCAGTGTTTGAGACTGAACGAAAAAGATTCGTAGCGGAAGTAACAAGAGCGAGAGAAGTAGGAGTATTAAACAGAAGGAGAAAGAGGAGAAGTGGAAGGTGTAATATTCTGGATGAATAGCAGACAAATTAGACGAACAAGAAAAATGATGAAGAATAAAATTATAAGAAATAAAAATTTTGAATGAATTAATTCTAGAAATTCTTGATGTCAAACGAACGCCCATATTTAATACTATAGTTTTGGAATCAACAAAGAAAGGACTGTTGGATTGGTATGTAATATCAGTCGTCTACTATGTCACTGAATTCTGGACAATTATGAGAGGCAACAGAAATGTCGATTTACAGAATGATCCTGACGATACCATGGACTGAAAGTGAGAAAATGGAAACAGAAAAAGAATATTTTATATTAGAATGTGACAGTTTAAAGATTTATGACGCATAATCCGAAAAAAAAAAAAATGTTCGAAAAGTTGACGTTCGTATAACAATGAAGGCAAAAGAGGATAAGCTAAAATACAGAATCGGAAGGACATTAAAAATTCTTTAATTTGTTAAAAGCTTTAAAGTAGTTGAAAGCCATGATCACTCACGTCTTCAAGGCACATAGCACCGGGAAAAAGTTCAGTGAATTACTTCTGCTGGAGTTTTGGGCTCGATTAAACTTGGTATCCGCCATTTTACTGGGTCAGTTTTTTGTGTTGTATATACAGGTGTGGTCACGTTTCGAGTTCAGATAAAACCTAGGATTATGAAGGTCAATTTTCAATGTAGTTACGACTGACTTATCATAATCTTCCGTCCTGTCTTTGATTCAATTTGGTCATTAAACTAAACTGACGAGCGGATTGTGTTACATGAAGGGATGAAGGAAAATAAACTTAAATTAAAAGAATAAAATGAAAAAAGGAAGAAAGAAAGTATCGAAGGAACGATATAAAAAGTGAAGAAATACGGGAATGAAATATGAGAACGTGAAGACAATGTAGAATGTAAAAATAATGGAAGAAAAAAGAGGAGTAAAGAAATAGAAGGAAGGATGTAGAATGTGAAAGAGGGAAGGAAAAATACGAGTCGAGGTGATAAAAGGGAAAGCAGCCAGAAGTAGACATTTAAGGAAAGAAAAATCAATGAAAGAATGAATGGAGGTGAAAAGGATTAAATGAAGAAAGGAAGGAGACAAAAAATGTTGAAAAGAATGAAGAACTCAAACGAAAATACGTAAATGCAAAATGATAGGAAATATTAGGTTGTCCCAAAAGTTCGTAAACACTTGCGAAAAATTGAATTTTTATGCAATACAATCCAGCACAATCGAGACAAGCGATGGGTTCAGAAAGGTCAAAAGACACCGTCGGTTCCAAAACAAGATCGATTCGGCAAGAAAGTCATGTTGTGCGTATGGTGGAACTTTGAAGGAATCGTGCATTTTGAGTTCGTTCCGAATGGTCGTGCCATCAGTGCCGAACTTTACTGTCAGCAACTGGAGCGGGTCTACGAAAAGTTGAAGCAAAAGTACCCGGCTCTGATCAACCGAAAGCGCGCTTTGATGCAACAGGACAATGCCAAGCCACATACTGCCAGAAAAACCAAAGACAAGTTTGAAGAGCTGAACGGCGGTGAGGTTCTGCCAAATCCAGCCTACAGTCCTGACTGTGCTCCATCAGATTACGGCCTTTTCTGCTCAATGCAACACTTTCTGAAGGGCCGCCGATTCGACTCGTTTGATGAAGTCGAGGAAGCGTGTCAAGAATTCTTTGATTCGAAGCCGGCTGAATGGTACTTTCACCAGATCCTAAAGCTTGCAGATCAATGGCAGAAAGTTTTGGAAAATGATGGTCTTTATTTTGAGTAATAATTTTTATTGTTTTTGTTATTATTTGGCGAGTAAAATTTCAATTTTTTGCAAGTGTTTACGAATTTTTAGGACAACCTAATAGATACACTAGGGCAAGGAATAATATTAAGAAGTGAGAAAGAAAATATGAAGTAAAAGACGGAGGAAGGAAGCAAGGAAGGAAGGAAGGAAGGAAGGAATGAAGGAAGGAAGGAAAGAGAAGGAAGGAAGGAAGGAAAGAGAAGGGAAGGAAGGGAAGGAAGGAAGGAAGGAAAAGAGGAGGAAAGGAAAGGAGGAAGGAAGGAAGGAAAGAAGGAAGGAAGGAAAGAAGGAAATAAGGGAGGAAGTCGAGGACGGAAGGGAGCACGAAAGAAAGAAACAAACAAAGAAAGAAACAAACAAAGAAAGAAACAAAGAAATAAAGAAACAAAGGTGGAGGGGAAGAAGGGTGGAAGAAATAGAGGGGGATAGGGAGAGAGGAAGGAAGGAAGTGAGGATATTAGGAAGAAAGTAACGTAGGAAGGAAGTAACGTAGGAAGGAAGGAAGGATGGAAGGAAGGGAGCACGAAATAATTAAATAAATAAATAAACGGGGAGGGAAAGAAGGGAGGAAGAAATGGAGGGAGGTAGGGAGAGAGGATTGAGGGAATTAAGGATATTAGGAAGGAAGTAACGCAGGAAGGAAGGATGGAAGGAAGGGAGCAAGAAAGAAAGAAACAAAGAAACAAAGAAACAAAGAAAGGAAAGAAACAAAGAAACGGGGAGGGAAAGAAGGGAGGAAGAAATGGAGGGAGGTAGGGTGAGAAGAAGGAAGGAATTAAGAATATTAGGAAGGAAGTAACGTAGAAAGGAAGGATGGAAGGAAAGGAGCACGAAAGAAAGAAAGAAAGAAAGAAAGAAAGAAAGAAAGAAAGAAGGGAGGAAGAAATGGAGGGAGGTAGGGCGAGATGAAGGAAGGTATTAAGGATAGTAGGAAGGAAGTAACGTAGGAAGGAAGGATGGAAGAAAGAAAGAAAGAAAGAAAGAAAGAAAGAAAGAAAGAGGGAAAGAAAGAATGAAAGAAATAAAGGAAGGAAACGGGGATGGAAAGAAAGGAGAAAGAAATGGAGGGAGGTAGGGAGAGAGGAAGGAAGGAATTAAGGATATTAGGAAGGAAGTAACGTAGTAATGAAGGATGGAAAGAAAAGAAAGTGAGATATAAAAGAATTAGACACTGAAAGAAGGAAGTGAGGAAGGAACTAGATCATGAAGGATAGATCAAACAAATAAAGTGACAAAGAAAAAAGGCGGAAACAGAAAGAGAAGAAAGAAAGAACGAGAGAAAAGAGCCAGAAAGAGAAGGTAAGAAGGAAGGGAGAAAAAAAGAATGTAGAAATTGAATGACGGGTGAGAGTAAAAATGAACGGCATAACAGTGGAAAAGAGGAAGAAACTAGAATGTGTCGAAAGGAAGAAAGACAGGAAGAAGAAAGTGAAACAAGAAAAGAAGAGAGTATAAGGAAATAGGAAGGAAAGAAATGAAAAGCGAGACGATGGAATGACAAAATGGCAGATAGAAGAAATTTAAAGAATAAGAAGTAAATGAAGGAAAGAAATCCGGAAGTAAAAACCAGGAAGCAGGAAGCAAGGAAGCATTTACAAGAAGAGGAAGTAACTAAGTAAAAAAGTGAAACGAAGAAGGAGGAAATCGTGGTGAGAAAAGAGGAAGCAAAATGGAAGAAGAAATTGAAGAAGGAAGGTAGGAAAGAAAGTAGTAAGTGAAGGAAAAATGAGGAAGAATGAAGGAAGGGAAGAAGACAGAGAAAAGCAATATAAACTGAATAAATGAATTAATTAAATAATGTGGGAGAGAAGAAGGAAAGAAAGAAAGAAAGAAAGAAGAAAGAAAGAGAAAAAGAAAGAAAGAAAGAATGGGATATAAGGAAGAAAGGGATGATGGAAATATAAAGGGGTGGAAGAAAAAAGGCACCAGAAAGAGCAAACGAAAGAAGATACGAGAGAAATACAAATTATGTGAAAGAATGAAAGCAGAAAGAAAGGAAGTAGAAATCGAACGAAGCAACAGTGGAAGAAACTAGAAAATTAAGAATGAAAAGAGGAAGAAGGAAAAAATAAAAGAAGGAAAAATAAAGAGACTAGTGATTCAATGGAGGAAGGTAAAAGAGACGATGAGAAGAAAGGAGGAAATAAAAAGAAGGAAAGGAAGAAAAATAAAAGCAAAAGACGTGAATTGTGAATAAAGGAAAATGTCAGTAATTAAGAAAGAAAAAAAAAACACGGAGAAGAAAGGTTTTAACGTTTTCCTGAAAACACAAGGAATGAAGACGACTAAGACCAAATGTGGTAAATGCAGGTTGCACTAAATAACATAAGATGCTAGTGGCAGGTGAATTTCTCTCTGTACACTAAATAAACCAAAGGAGAGTTTGGAGAAAGCACTGAGTGGATAATTGGCTGATGTTTTGTAAGGGTAGAAGCTGGATATGAGTGCCTATATTTGTGTATTACAGCGTGCGAATAATTAATAAAGTAGCCCAATATTGCGTTGATGGCCGCTGGTTGAAGAAGATGTCGCAAACCGTCGCAAAAGAAGCAAGATTATGAATACGCCACTGGTAACCAACCTCCTCGTTCCATCATACAACCTGCCATTGGCTGTGGTGAGAGATGATTGAAGTGCATATTTGTGTACGCAGTCATTAAATATTCGCTTTCGAGCTATGATTTCAGTGGGCGGGACCTTGGATTGGGTAAATTCCCGTTAAGTGCTGGCTCAGGAGGATAATGATGAAACGGTGCCCGGTGAAATGAAAGAAGAGGATGAAGAAAGAACAGATTGAGCGATAGGTGGTAAAGGACACGTGGAATAAATATGCATCTGCTTCGCAAAAGGACATCAAATGGCGGGTCCCTAGGACGAATATTTATAAAGCGTTGCACCAGATACAATTTGATGTACTTATATATCTATATATAAACATTACTAACATTCGCCTGTAAAGGAAGAAAAGGAAGAAAAAATTGATATAAATAAAATCAGTTAGATAAAGAAGAAGAAGGAAAACAAGAGAACTGAATCCGTCAACACAGCAATAAAACCAATATTTCCACGTAACAGTACTTGACGTAATTTTCAGTCACAATATGAATATAACAGCGTTTTCTAAATTCTTCCAGTTTGCTAAGGACATTCTGTTTTGTTATTATTAATTACTTTGTTTTAATAAATTCATTTCGTTTTTTCCTTGGAAAAGACCACATGGGACGAAGCGCGTCGGCTAATATTACAGTTTTCCCATTGTGTTTTACATATATATATATATATATATATATATATATATATATATATAGAGAGAGAGAGAGAGAGAGAGAGAGAGGGAGATAGATAGATAGATAGAGAGAGAGAGAGAGAGAATATGTGTATATTTTAAAAAGAGAGAAACAGCAAAAGTTTTTGGTTATAATGTGGATTTTTAAAAAATATATATTATACTATATTTTCCATATCTTTTGCTACACGTGTTTCCGTATATATATATATATATATATATATATATATATATATATATCTTTAAGCCTTTTTCTGTTCGTTCTCTTTCTTTACACCTCTCTCTAGATCATTCATACATTTTCTTCCCTCATCCCTGTTTCTCACTCCCACATATGCACTATCACTGATGTTTTTTTAAACCCGGAGATATATTTTCTGTTTTTTTTTTAATCTGTAGGTCGATAAATTGGGTCATGATTACGATTCCAATGTAATAAATTATAACTATTACTAAATATTAGTGCCTGCGCCTTACATACATATATATATATATATATATATATATATATATATGAAAAAATATGGTCTTAAGATGTGCTATATTTATGGGATAAAGTGCTCAATATCAGAGATAGAGCGTGTGTAAATATAAAAGTGAACATAGAAGTCAACACTTAGAGGCGACAGTCTGTTTCATGCTAGATGCAATGATCAGGGCTGACGATTGCATATAGCATCAAACAGACTGTCGCCTCTAAGTGTTGATTTCTATGTTCACTTTATATATATATATATATATATATATATATATATATATATATATATATATTCACTTATATATATTCACTTATATATATATTCACTTTATATATATATATATATATATATATATATATATGAGTCGGCACATAGATATGAACAGATTCATATATATATATATATATATATATATATATATATATATATATATATATATGGAGTGATAAATATGAATAGATAGATAGATAGATAGATAGATAGATAGATAGATAGATAGATATGATTACAATACTTTTGGCCTAATCCAAATCCTATAAAGGTAACACACAACTGAAGAGCCAGGTACTTTCTGTAGGAAGTGTACATTTTTCCAACATCTTCAGTGATGGCCCATATATATGAGTTCCACTGAATTGATATTCCAAGAAAGGCGCCACATTGAGAGTACACCTCACTGGAAAAAATCCGACTCTGCTCGGTGATTATGAAATGTTACCAGCTTTGTTTCTGTTTAATCTTACAAACCACGAAAACTAACTTCAAGTCACAAATATATCGGAGACGAAAAAAATCTTATTTCAATTGATGCTAAATTTGAAACACTGGGAATGTTATCAAAAAAAAAAAAAGAAGAAATATCTTATGATAGAACATGAAATAGTCTTTTTTTATGTACTTGCTGAATAACCCACACCTTGCCTCATGTCACGCATTTATTTGTAAGAAAATAATAATTGATTTTAATTAATTTGTAGAGTAAAATGATGCATTTCAGTATTACTCAATATGTCCTTCGTCGTCAGGCTTTCTAGTACTATATTTTGGATAGGAGTCATTCGAATTTAAATTTAATTTAAATCAAAGGGAAAAAAATTAGTCTGGGGTTTGTGCCCCTACAATCGGGTTACCACTTTGATAAAAAAAATATACCTATTCAATTACCCTGGGTAATCTATTAGGTTCGTGCAAAAATAATGACGTAATAATGTCGTTTTTTGACGTTAAAGAATACGTCAAAAAACGACATTATTACGTCATTATTTTTGCACCAAATTAATAGTTTCAGAATATATATGGTTATGGGGATCTATCTCCAAAACTTTAGGAAGAGTTCGATAAAAATCAAACAAATGGAGGATACAATTTTATATACAGTGTGTCTATAAAGTTTGTAACTTCATTTGTATTTGCGATAGAAATAATCTGTAAAAATTGTTATAAAGTTTAATGTACCTAGTTTTAAGTACAGCTAAAATAACTAATGTGATTTCAGGCATTACTGTAAATCAGTTGGCAAATGTTCTCCGTGAGCTGAAAAATCGTATTACCCTTAGTATTGCTAATAATGGAGGACATGTTGAAACTTAAATAAAATTTCAATAAAACTTTAAAACATATAGATTTACTTCTTTGTAATCCTTTTTACAAATTATTTCTATCGCAAATACAAATAAAGGTATAATTTTTTAAGTGTACACGAACTTTATGGACACCCTATATATAGACAAAATATTAAAAACAATTTATTCAGGTTTATGAGAAATATATATTTCTGGAGGTTATACTTATCAAGCAATTGGATAGATTTACGCTACAATTTCTTTTACATAAACCAGACTTTACCAAAAAAATTTAAATATTTAAAAAATGTTTATCACTAGTACAAACGGAAACTGATATCATATGTATTTCATTTAAAAATAGCACTTTTCAATTTTCTGCCTGAATGTCTGTGAATTGTCATCATTTTTACACTATTTATATTTGAACTATTGTCCTAATCGTCGTTGTTATTGACAGAAGAAATGTTTAAAAAATGTGAGGCCCAAGAGCCCCTAAAGATATAGGAATTCTCAATAATGTTGTCTTAAGGGCTTAAAAAGTGAAAATAAGAAGTCAATATTATGGCGATAACGGTTGACGGTAAACTAGAAAAGGTTAATATTGAACTGATATCTGTTAAAATAAATAATAGTTCTAAATTTCATAAAATATTTCTGAAGCGTTACAAACACAAAATTTTCATTAAAAATATGTATAAAGGAATTAAAGAAAGTCAAATACAATAGCAGGACCTATCTGTTTAAATTTCTATGTCTTGATGACGTAGCCAATCCTGGGCTTTGACCGATGCCTTTTATTTTTGATCTTTGAATTGACAACGTTAGACCGAAATCTGTGGCTTTCCCAACGGTTTTGAATACAGGTCTTCCCTTTTTTCTAGGCTAATTAACCTATATAGTAATGCCTACCATGTTATTTAATCCATAGCTGGTGGAGAGAATCGATCGATTTCTACATTTATTAGACGGGAACGCAACAGATTAAAATAGAATTTGAACTCGGTACACCGATAAACCGTAGACTAACCACGCAGCTTTTTTGATTCATATACAGATATTCAGTAACTAAATCTAAACATGGCTGCTTACCATTTTTTTTTTTTTTTTAAGCATTCAACCCCAAGCAAGGCGGGAAGCCACTAGCACACAAGGGGTTACAGAGAATTGGAGCGAGAACAAAAAAGAGTGATGGAGGAAAGAATGAAGAGATGGTTAGGGGATAGATCAGGGCATCTAGAGACGTCGATTGACGTTACATTTGTATAGTTGGAGATTATAGCTATCAGGAAAACAAGAAATGAGAAGGGAGTTCCACATTCTATAATTGCGAGACATGAAGCTATTGGGGTAGAAGAGACGGCTACATTTAACAGTTACGACAGTGAAAGAATGAGTGCGAGATGCCAACCTAGTTGAAAGCTTAAATTCATGATGTTTGGGAACCAGCAAAAGCAGCTCATCGGAGCAGTTACCATGGAAATATTTGTAAAAAAAAAGACAGAGGGAGGCAATGGCACGTCTGTGAGCGAGCGGCAGCAGACGAGATGCCAGATCAGGGCCAATTACATTGCATATCCGTCTTTGTATTATATCAAGGACCTTAAGACAATTAGAATGGGCTCCAGACAATATATGGCAGCAATACAACATGCATTATAAACCATTAAAATGAAATTAGAATCAACTGCGGAAAGAAAGACACAGGTTAATTGATTAACGCAATTTACTGAAAGAACACAATCGAGGAAGATCCAAAGATGTTTAAATAAATACTTCAATTATCGGGACTGGGAGATTAAGAGCTAATCTGTTTCCGCATTCACCAGACAAGGTTTGAGCGAGGCAGATGATAGAATCTCGGCTGGCGGGGTCATTTGTTCTGTAATTTAATTTATATTTTGCGATATCTAAAGTAACGAAACGAGGTCACGTGGACGGATCGAATGCTAGTACGCACCTGTTTTGAGACGTACAATTCTACTGAATCTATTTCCTTATGCGATGATCAGCTTCAATCGAATGTATTTTTCCTTTTGCTGATCATTTCTTTCGAATGAAGCATCTGTGAACTTTGGATACGAACTCAGCTGATATGTTTCTATATTTTTGAAGCAAGCCAATCATTCCTATCGATTGCTCTTTAGGCGCTGCTGATTATAAAGCAGATATTATTAATTTTATGTAATTAATATATTGACTTAGTTGATTTCCACATAGGGAAATCTAACAACATTGGCAATTATTGATACATCGCTAATGTCGCTATTTTTAATATGATTTTCTTACTGTAAAACTCATTTGTACTCTTTTCGTTCATTTGTGTCTTTCATTCTCTTCCTGTCCCTAATAAATTTTCTAAAATTTACGATTAATGCAAAAAATAACAACAAAAAAAAACAAAAAACAAAAAAAAAACTTGTTATCCAATAAGGATATTGTAATGAAATATTCTAAGAGTTTTACACCGGCTTCAATACTCTTTTCATATCGACAAATATAGACAGATACTGAAAGGCCGAAACGTTGTAATAAATATGGCGAAAAACATGATGACAGTAGTCCGAATAATGTAAATAGTGTACATAATACCTCATCTCAGAAATATAGACAGATACTGAAAGGCCGAAACGTTTTAATAAACATGCCAACAAAGATGAGGACAATAGTCAGTATAATGTAAATAGTGTACATAATACCTGATCTCAGAAATATAGACAGATACTGAAATGCTAAAACTTTGTAATAAATATGACGACTAATGAGCACAATAGTCTGAATAATGTAAATAATATAAAAGTCATCTCAGAAATATAGACAATAATATAATATTCAAGCTTATTAAAAAAAAAGTAAGATGTCGGTGTTGTCTATAACCTTATTGAAAACTTTTTGTCTTTGGGAAGTGATACTTTCAAACATTGAGAGTCATTCATACTACACAAAAGCATTTGATAAGTTTTGGTGGAAAGATTTATTTGAACTATTATGGAAACTTGATATTTTAGAAAGATATAATAATCCAGAATTTATACTGGAAACAACCCGATTGCGTACGGATAGAAATTAATAAAGGAGCATATTAAAAGGAATTCTAACTTATTTAAGTTTAACCTATACAATGAGGCATTCCTAAGAGAACTAGAAGTCCAAACAATATTTATTACCGATCAGTACTGTCTTAACAAAATAAGTTCTGACACAGAAACGTAACCGCAGGACAGAAAGGCTCGCATCAAGAAGGCCCAATTTAGAAGAAATCCCTGAAAGTCATATATCTTCACGCTAATATTAATTGGTGAAAAATGGAGATCAAAAACAATAATTTTCCCTATGATAGTTTTCACTCTCAATTTCTTAATCTAACCAACTCTTGGTAATTTAAACAATTTGCGAATTATTGCCCCATTATATATATATATATATGACAATTTGTGCAGTGATTTTAAATAATTCGATTTCTAGATTTATTCCTGAAAAAAAAATTGACACATTCATTAGTCGAATTCGAATTTGCAAAAAAACAAAACAAAACAAATCAAAAAAACAGTTAGTAATGGAAGGCAAGAAGAAAGGCCTAACTATCATTTAGCAGAATTGAATACTAACAAAATATCCATTTTTAAATATTTTAATGCGATTTGATTCGTTGTAACGCCGTCATTCCAAGTCATTCGATAAGCTCCCTACTATGTTCTCACAGATTTGAATTTCTAGGACTGCAGTTTTGCAGCACACTTATTTCATCCATGGGTTTTCCGCTTATTCCAATTCAATATTTAGAACAACATTATGTTTTTGTTTTTGGAGGTGATGACAACAGTGGAATATTAATTGGTTCCTGTCTGCGTAACTAATGAGGAACGAATAATTTGGTGTGATAAGTTTTGGTAGATAAACGTTAGTGAAAGAGGGGAAGAATAAAACAGAAATAAGAAATAAATAAAGAAGCAAAGAAAACATTTACATTTTAAAGTCAAATGATAAATAAAAAGAGAAATTAATTTAAAGTGAAAGGAAAACAAACAATAAAGAATATGATGAAGACAATCAAATATGTCGAAACAATGTAAATTTGAGAAAAGAAAGAAAGGACAAAAATAAATGGATAAGAATGAAGAAAAGAAAAGTAGAGACAGAAAAATGGACAAGCGCGAAAAAACAACGATATAAATAAATCAAGAAAGATAAGAAAAAAAAAGATTAAATATATTCAGATGAAAAGGATGAAAGGAATAAAGAAAGAAAGAAGGGATGAAAGACAAAAAAATAAGCAATAAAAAAAAGGAAACATAAAAGAAAAAAAAGGAAACAAAAAGGAAGAAAAAACGAACGAAAGAAAAAAAGAAGACGGAAAACTAAATTAAAATAAGATTTTAAAAAAACTCTAAAATAGAAAGAAAGAAATTGAAAGAAAGACAGAAATAAATATAATTGGAAGAAATCAAGTTAACCTAGACAGAAAGAAAGAAAGTACAAAACAAAATAAACGCAAGGAAAAGACATAAAGAAAACGAAAGAAACAAAATTTATTAAAAAAGAATAAAACATATCAAAGAAAAAAATACAAAGGCAGCTAAAACATGTAAGGATAATATCAAAAGAAAGGTGCCATTAAAATTATTACCTGAAGAACTGAAAAAATTCTCGATAAAACAGAAAGACGGCAATAACAAGTAGAAGATATAAAAATGTGAAATTAATTCAGAGCGGACTAAAATAAAATGGTAAAGTAAAAACAATTGGTAGAACTAGTAAGAAACATTAGGACAAGTCAATTTGAAAAAAAGAAAAACGAATTCTGTGGACTCTTTTGAAGAAAAGAAATAAGGTAAAACATTCTCTTTACTAGAAAAAGAAATCAATGTCTGCAGCAAAAAGTAAAAGTGTGTTAATAGGGGCTTTCAAACATTCTTAATTTTGGAATTTTAAAGCAACGTATAGGCCACATTATCAAATCAATTTTTGCTTTAATGAAGAAAAGCAGAATTTACTGAAATAAATCTAGTTTTTATTTTATCCATTAAGTTTTTTTTTTATTTTTTCCGTATTGAAAAAAAGAAAATCAAATCAAACATATGATACCGCATAATGAAAATACATCATATTAAGATATCAGAATTATTTTATGTCATTTTTTAGAAATTACATTTTTATAATTTATTTTACGAAAATAGATTATGCATATGTATGAAATGAAAGATGGAATAGATTTTTTTAATACCGTACATTTTTAAATTTTCAGTGTCACTACAGAGATGAAAACATTCTTGGAAATTTTCAAAAAGCTTGGAGTATTATAGCGAACTTAGCTAAAATTTTAGGGTTCATAAATGGTGATTTTCAAGGGAGTTTATTCGTCTGTTTTCGGAAGAGGCAATATAGTTTATTCCTCAAAAAATGCTTCATACAATTTAATCTTGTGTTCTACTGAGACGTGCGTAATAAATATCAATATGCCTTTATGTAAAGTATGTGAATAAGGATTATATACAGGAATAGAATCTCATAGAGGATAGAACTGAGAATTAAAACCAGAAGAAGAAGAAGAAGAAGAAGAAACGAGGGAATTGGAGAAATTCTGGATAATGTTCTTTTGCTCAAATCGTTAGATGCTGCTTTTTCTTGTTCGCTTGATTAGGTTCTTTGTTCTTTGGCAGTGGCTTCGCTTGGAAGATTGTACATTGAGTTAAAAGACTGGAAAAGAAATGCAAATACAAACTACGCTTCGGTGGATTGCGTATATAAAATGGGTAAAGTGAAAAATTAGTTGTCAATAAGATAAAATGTAGGATCTTTTGCGTTCTTGTATTATATATATATATATATATATATATATATATATATATATATATATATTAATTATATATATATGTATACTGAACTCTCCCGTCGTTTTCGACGTATGAATGTCGAGCAGCTCAGTTCTTAGAACGAACAGCCATGCTAGTCGCACATGTCTTTGATAATAGTGGTGAAGGCATGTATAAAGTCAACCATACTTTCAGCAAGGGTCGAATACAGATAACTTTGGTTAGCAAAGTCAAAGCGTTCAAGAGACTTGATAGGAAATTTGTTGTTTAAAAACCGCAATTTCACTTTGCTAACCAGACGCTTCCTATGTAGCTAAGCTGATATACTACATCAGACTATATGATGGTTCCATGCATGATACAGGTTCGATTCCTGTCGGAAAACACATATTTTCGATGAAGATTTCTCGGTCATTGATGCCAGTAAATATAATTAATACAGTTCATTATAAACAGAGCGTTTACTTATATATTTGTAACTCTAAAAATAACGTCTAAACAGAATACATACACACACACATATATATATATATATATATATATATATATATATTTATATATATCAGGGCCAGTTTGACCCTGACGATCCGTTAAAGTGAAAGGCTACGTCTAAAATAAGCCTTAAAAATTGACAAATCTACAAAATAAGTGATATAAACAAATTTTTACTACGTTAATAAAAACATCGATTAAAAAAATAAATAAATAAAATAAGAAACGAAGAATAAAAATAAAAAACAAGCAATATAATTTAACCCAAATAAATAAACAAACGACTTCCGGTAAAATAACCGCCATAATAGACTAAAAAAATACATTAACAGTAATAATAAAAAACAACACACGTGGCCTGACGATTGCATATAGCATGAAACAGACTGTCGCCAATAAGTAGCGACTTCTATGTTCACTTTTATATATATATATATATATATATATATGTGTGTGTGTTTTCCATATATATATATATATATATATATATATATATATATATATATATATATATATATATATATATATATATATATATATATATATATATATATATATATATATATATATATATATATATATATATGTTTTTCTTAGTGTTTACATGTTCGGTGCCATTCATCTTATTTAAAGCAAGATGTTTTGACAAGCATCACTCAAGATAAAGAAATTGTCCTTTGCAAATCCACGGAGATAATAATAAATGCTTCAGAAGTAAGTCCACGTCTGTAATTCATTGCGATTCCATAATAAGTGCATTTGATAAAAATCATTCGGATCGACGTTTAATCATTAGGGAAAAAGAATCCGGATCACGTTAACATGTCTTACGTTCTTTACTCTGTCGATATGAAATCATCGGTTGCGTTCTTTCTTTTCTAATTAACGTTTACCATTTTCTTTTTATTTCTCTCCCCACACATCGTCCTAATTCTTTGACTAGTTTTTGCAGGACATCATTTAGTTCTTCATACGAGTTTCAGCCATTACAATTTATTTTTATTTTCCTATAGTTTTCATTTTCCAGCATTCATTTGGTTAAAATTGTCATTATGGACAGGGTTAGTACAGTTTGTACACCCCAGTTTCGATAGAGTTCAAAAGCATCTCTATCTCATAGAGTTATTTCCCACTTTACGAACCTTTTCCCGCAGCCCAATCATCGCATCTCTCTCGCTGCCATATCAACATTTTCAAGGAATGTAATACATTCCTTAGTTCTTGCCAGTTATAATCTTCACGTCTAAAACCCACATTGTAGACACCAACCCTTATTCTCTATGTGTACTACTGGTGAAGTGCAAGTTCCCCACGAATTGCCTCTTCCCACGAAGTGTTGCTATTTGAACCGACGCCCAAGAGGATGCATCCCCGATGACTACAATCTTAATCTATTCGTGTCTACAGTTAAACGTAGTATTTCCCACATATCCGCATAAACTGTGCCTCTACATTGATTGGCTCTCGGGTCTTGTACATAATTGTAAATAATCTTATTGTCGTTATCGCCTTTCTCGAATTTTCTCTTATTGCATCAATTTTATTTTTATTTCGTCCTTCCGTCTTCCCCTTCATTTTTTCGAGTAAACAGACATTTTCTTTTGCTTTCCGGAAAATTTCTTCAATCTGTGTATTATATCTCAGATTCTGCGATATTGCAATGTTTTCAATACACGAAGCATTCCATTCTTATAATGACGATAAACGCTAAAAAGGAACCTATGCAACAGACGAATCATCAGCAGAAACACATCGTTTTAGTAAAACAGAAATACAATATCCCGTGCATTTCTTGAAGAAATCCATCTATTTTAACTCCATTGCATGCACTATACGACAAGAGGATCTAAATAATTCGGATTTTCGTAATTCGCTACGTGCAAAATTATTGGGGATATATTTAGGAGGGGAAACTTTATAGAAAAAAGGTTTAAGGCTCATCTACTAAAACGGTCGATGCTTTCCCCAAAAACAACATTGCTTCATTTATTTTTCAATTCACATGCACATAATAAAATCTGTTAATCCGAAAGGATTTATTCATGCATATGTTTGTAAAATCCGCCCCAAACCCGAAAGAGGAATAATAACTCGGTTAAGAAAAGAATCTCTAGAAAGGCACGGCGAGTTCCTGAATGATTGATTCTCAATTGTAAATACTTTTTGTGTAGCATTTGCATCATTATTTAACGTATATTGTCAGAGGATGGCTGAAATGTCTAGGCTCAACACACTTCCCTAAATAAATAGACTGATATGTTGGATATGAAAATACTAAATGAGGAATTCAGTCGTGCCGAAAATATTTAGGGCGTTGGGCATACAATTAAACGCAAGCTCTGTAAGGTAGGTTAGTCGAATATATATATATATATATATATATATATTAAATATGATTCCTTAGCTACATAAGAGTTCTCATGTTTCAAAAACGAGAGCCGAAACCATCAATATAATTATTAAAATTAAGTTGAATCAAGGTGTTGGGTCTCGTTTTATTATTATTTTTTGTTTTATTATTATCTCTCTGTTAATCTCTTTATTTATTTGTTTATTCAAATGGCTGTTCCGTATACAAACATGTTGCACTGGAATACAATCTGTTTTTTGACGACTTCACAAAGGTTTTTTTTTTCTATTTAATGATTTGGCTAAGTTTTTAAGACTTTTATTAAACTATGGAATTTATTTATTTATCTATTTTTTAATGCTAATTATTTAATGCTAATTATTTAATGCGAAAAAAAGAGTAAAAACAAGAACACAATCTATTTCATAACTGAGGATGTCTGTAGGAACAGACGAAAGCTTGTAAAATAAAAAGACCTAATGCAACTGAAATTTATAAAACAGGATCTTTTCATTCATAAACAGGTTCGGGGTTTTTGTATATTATTTGAATTGTTCGCGAAGATGGATTTCTCGCCATTTAAATCATTAACCTTTGTATTTGTTTTATGTATGAATAATTCATGAATATATATATATATATATATATATATATATATATATATATATATATATATATATATTGGACTGGTCTTGGAAATATGGCGTTACCAAGTATAATGGTGCCTTTGAAATGTGTGACTAGTAAGAGTTTTTTTTTTCGGTAACACCATGTTCCAAATGAAAAACAAGGACATGACCACGTGTATGTATCCTGGTTCAAAACGATGTCACCTACTTGACCATACACTTCTGAAATATCTTTTTTTTTTTGAACTGATCATCTATTAGTACGTACAGCGCTGAATCGTGCTTTTAAACCCACAGAACTTTCCTCAAATATGCCCATTCCATGGAAGGTCAATGTCTTCTATTTTAGAGATAAACCTGTGTGTAAGAACTCTGAGGATTGCCTAGACAAGACAAACTGCGAAGGCATATGGTCAGCTTTTAAGGAATATGTTTATGGCATAAGCAGTGATGTTTTAGATTTCCTGGAGAAGAAACAGGAAGATTGGGTCGACAACTATGTTAAAGAGCCTGAAGAGATTTTGCAGGAGAAACGAAAAAGCTTTCTCATATCCATCATATGATGAAAGGCAAAATGTGATTAATGAGCTCAAATATGCGAGAAAGGTTAAACGGAGAGTGTCATATGATATAAAAAAGGTTAAAATATTAAAGTTAAACAAAAAACAGGCTGCAGTAAGCTTCAAAAATTATTTTACAATCTTTTCTACGATGTTTATGACTCACTGCCCTCTCTAGAGTACCCTTGTCTTGGGTAAGACAATACACTACGTCCACATCCTGGGTAAGATGATAAACGACATCCGCGCCCAGAGTAAGATGATAAACGACATCCGCGGCCACGGTAAGGTGATAAAATACATCCGCGTCCTGGGTAAGATGATAAACTACACATGCCTTCATGGTAAGACGATAAACTACATCCGGCAGCAAGGACTTTGATCAGAAGATTTTTAGGAGCAGGAAACCACCTCTTAATAGATGGTGTTCCCAGATCCGCCCTGACCCGGGGTGGTAGCACCTGTCAGGGTCCCAGCTATGGTGAAATAGTTAACCTCCCAAAAGGGGTCAAAACACTATGAAAGTATAAAATTAGATTTTAATACCAGCAATACTGTTTTGGTAAAAGTATTACAAGCAGCACATTTTGTGAAAAAGAAAAATATTGCCAGCAGTACACTTTTGAAGAAAAAATTATCAGCAATAAATTTTTGAAAAAAATATGACCAACAATACATTTTTGGAAAAATATTACCAGCAATAAAATCATGTTGGCATTAAATAACCCACTGAGATTGACATGCCGTAAAACAAACAAAATCTAGTCTATCCACAGTAGTTATTAACCAAAAGATATCGAAAAAAAAACAAAAAAAACCGCATGAATATTTTGATGGGCCATTTAATTTTACTCTTTTAGTGGATGGGGATTTTCTCAATACTATTCCTAACAGGCCATTTGCAGAAGAGCTGGCGGCTTCTCTGTCGCTTGGCAAGGCAGAGGCTGCTGTAAAAAAGTTGAATAGTGAACGGCCTTATAGGTTGGAAGGTATATGCGCTGAGGTACTAAAGTATAGAAGAGGACATATCACTAAATGCCTGGATGTTTTATTACCAAATTCTTGAAAGAAAAGAATGTATCGCTGAGGCATTAATGATTGTACAAAGACATTCTTCCTTTTAAATATATTTCCAGTAACTACATCGAACTTTGAATCCATCTGCATACATTATTACTGTTTGAAAATTTTAATCTGGTACAATAGGGACCAAACCCCAGTCTGGCCACAAGAATTACCAGATGACAGAAATTAACTCTAAAATACCGAGTAAACCCAGTCTTGGTTGTGATGTCTTCTTGTCTGTTGCGTAGAAGTTCTGCTTCCGTATCGAGTGACGTCAGCTATATTAGTAGCTGCTAGACTCTATCCAAAGTAGATATGTGCATATGTCACTACACCTTCCGAGAAAGAAAAAGTTTTCATGCGCTTCTTTGATCTGTGACTTCTCTGAACAATAGTATAAAATGTTATCTCTCTATCTTGGAGTATGTACCTGGTTCTTTTTTATTGAGTATCTGGCTCTAGAAACGACGTCAAAATGAAACTTCAACCATATGAAGGATTCGTGCGAACTATCCTCCATATTCTCTTTAATACTATGTTCATCTTCTCCATCAGAAATACTCAGGCTTTCCTCCCTTTCAGCTTTCTCCTCCTCTTCTATCTCGACCTCTTCGTCGTCAGTTCTAGGTCTTATTTGATCAGAATGAGCCAATAAATTCTGCCCACCAGCTATTAATATAGCCGTATTCTGTCCCCTTTGAATAAGGTAGCCTGTCGAGAAAATTGTTCATAAATAAATGTTGGAAAACAATCATTCGAAAACAATTATTCGAAAAAAAAATCACTTATTCGAATTGTTAATTGTTTTTAATTATATATTTACTCTCCAAGCTTAACATTATTACATTATTACTCAAAGTAGAGTACAATCATGATAAAAAAGCTTGTTGAATTCCAGTAACATATCTTTAATCATTTCTAACATATTACGGTTCAGAGCTTAATCTAACAATTTTGCTGTTACACTTGGTATATTGCTCTATTATCAAAGGTAGAAAAAAGTCATTAATGCTTCCAAACAAGGTTTGCATTTCATGGAATTCAAAGCATAAAAAGCCTAAAAACATAACAAAAAAGGATTAAAAATCCTAAAACTAAATAAAAAACGTTTAAAAAAGCCTAAAACAAAACAAAAAATATATAAAAAAGCCTAAAACAAAAAAGGATAAAAAGCCTAAAACCCCCAAAAAAACAGATAAAAAGCCTACCCCCCAAACGGATAAAAAGCCTACCCCCCACCAAAAAAAAAGAATAAATAGCCTAAAACCAAAAAAAGGATAAAAAGCCTACCCCCCAAAAAAGGATAAAAACCTACCCGCCCCCAAAAAAGATAAAAAGCCTAAAACCCCAAAAAAGGATTAAAAGCTTACCCTCCGACAAAAAAAAAAGGATAAAACGCCTAAAACCAAAAAAAAAATATATATATATATATATTTAATATCCTGAAGGCGTAAATATGCAATGATATATAAGAAATGAACAATATGGTATCATCAAAACAATCTGCTGCTGCGGAAAGTTATAAAAATCACTTGGCGCATCCCTCGTAGACTTTCACCGAATTTCTGGAATACAGAGGACGGAGAGTATGGTTATTAATGCGAAAGAATTCATTTTTTACAATAAAATATCATATGATTTCGTTTTGTCTTCTGTAGAATTTGCTGGTATAATATACGTTACGCTACTTTATCGCGCGTCTTTATCAATGTGACGTGTACACACCTGGCCCAGGGTCGAATCCTTTGGTTACGGCGCCAACTGTGACGTCGCTCCTCCTGGTCGCTCCTCCTGGTTCCAAGCGTGCCGCTCCAACCTCTTGGTTAGATGATCACCAGCCTCGCCTTTCCCAACCCGCTTCCAATACCTGGTTGCTAAAGCAACTGTACTGATCTCCGGTCTGTCTACCCACGCTGTGTTTAGATCTTAGACAGACGGGACCAGCAGGGATTGGGCCGTATGCAAGTTGAGTCCGACGGGGGTGGCAAAACACAAGTAAAAGAAAAAAAAAACTCACGAGACGAAAAAAATTACTGATAAAAAAAAGGGTGACAACCTTTTATATCTAATGTCCGTTACATAAAGAAAAATTGTTCTCATTCCCGACCCGCTCTGTGGACTATGGCACCAAGCTTCTATCATACAACTTAACGATTTCGAATTGTCTACTCTCCAGAATTGTGTATGTCGGAGTGTGGTTTAGTTCGACACTGGGGCTAATTTCTATCAATCATTCGCAGTTGATTCTTCTCTTCGACTTGAGTTGTATTTCTTCACTTCGATCTGGTTGGGTCGAATTCTGTTCTCGGCTGGGCTTGATTTTAACTTCTTCTTCTTCTTCCGTCCAGTAACTCTTTGGCCTTGTCTTCGACTTGGCTGCAACTTCTCCGCGGCTTTCGAGTAATCTTCTTCTTCGTCGACTTAGATAGAACTTCTCTTGTCTTTGACTTGGGCCGAAAGGATTTCTTGTTTTCGACTTGGGCTGGAAGGATTTCTTGTTTTCGACTTGGGCTGGAAGGATTTCTTGCCGCAACCCAGCCGCAACCCTCCGTCGTCCGAGGTGATCTCTTCTCGCTGCCGTCCGGGGCTGAACTCATTTTTTTGTCGATTGGGGTCCTGCTTTTATTGACGCCGCAGCAAACCGGGGTGGGTCTGTCGGCGTCAGGGCTCTCTCGATAATCCCAAAAGTCGCATTAGTTCTGATTTCCCATTATCGCTATTATTTTCACCCCTACTTCCTCACAGTGCCTCTGGGGGGAAGACGCATACCCATCTCTCCCGGTCTCTCGTATGTCAGGTGACCGTTTTCGACCAATGGTTCTTGATCGAGCATTCTCCCTCCTCTTTCCGCATATCACGTGACCGCTTTCGGCTAATGAGACTGTGGTGGGACGCCTCCCGTCTCCAATCGGGCGTGGCTTACATCGTTCTTGTTCTAAAAAAAACAAAATCTAATTTGGCCTTTTTCACACGTACGAAAAATGGCTTTTTCTCACCTGGGTTCTGTCAAAACAGCCTGCCGCTAATTAGATGTGACTTCAGGAAAGAATATTGGCGCTATCTGTGAGCCGAGACAATCGTTTTCTTTCCTTCTTTGTTTTTGGTCAGACCCGATAGTCAAAAATCTTAATTATCTGAATTGAAAATGTCTCCACTTCATCATCGTGGGGTTCCAATTTTTAACAGGTCAGAATCTGTATACAGTTCCACCGGTCACCACCTCAACACAAAAAACACCTTTCCTCCGATTAAAATTTCGTTTTCATTGTTCAAAAAAATCTTTATTGTTTCAGCCAACCTTAACAAAACTTCCATCCTACGCGGACACGGAATTAGTTCAAGTGCTTGACCTGATAATTTTGACACTTGTTAGGTGCTGGTCGTACGTGTGTGTTTTCGCTTACGACCTGTTTTCGTATTATGTTTCTGTCTTTCCTCTTCTTTTTGTTTTATTTTATTATCTCCAAACTCTATTTCTTCAACCAAATATAACAATTTCTATTTCCCTGGATTTCGGTCAGGTAATTTGACCTGATATATTTTGACACCTGTCTTGTCTTAGTTTTACTTATGACCGGGTTTTGTATCATCTATTCCTCTTTCTCTTTCTTTTTATTATTTTTTTTTCTTCTTCTCTTTGGATCTCCTAAATACAGTTAGAGAATTATTCTCAAAACTCAATTATTCTTCGTTTCTAAATAACTAACAACTGGTTAATAAACCGAATAAAAATTAAATCATATTTCTATGAATATCTCTTTTTAGTCTTTCTAAAAATGCAGGGTGCCACACAAGCCACGCTAAAGCCGATCTCTATTCTAATATTCCGTTCTTATAGAGTACCGTAACTAATACTATTTGCTATGTCTTTTTTATCAAAACAGAATGCGAAGCATAATATTGTATTCGGTTATACTATATTAAGCCGATAATCCGAAACATTACCTCTGTTTCTTTCCAGACAGATTTAAATGAATTTATATTCGACTGTGTAATTACTGCCTACTAAATAAAGTTCCTCACCCAACGCTATTTATTTTTTAATTCAATGAAAGACAGACTTAAATTGATGCATATGAAAATGTTTCTTGAGATTGTGTCATATGAAGGCTTACGGTCATACCCCGTTGAAACACGATTCTCGTACGATCACTGAAATTAAGCAACGTCGATCTGGTCATTACCAAGATGGGTGACCGCTTGGGAATACCAATGTGCGAATGGTGTAATAGGTAACGTATCGGGATTGAAAATCGGTGAGTTGTGTTTCAATTCTATTCGGGTTTCTTATATTCATTGAGGACGATAGGAATACCCTTCTTCTACCCCAGGGGTAATTAGTAAGATTTGCATCAGTAAAGTAAACCGCTCCATTCAGTAAATATACATTAGGAAATGAAGTTGTCGACTGGTTGATATTTTGTGATGTAATATATTTTATAAATTTCCTCTTTTGTTATTTTTATTTTTATAGACGATGATTTCACTTTGGAAAATCGCGGGATAATCCAACAATTTCCATATTTTCCACATTCTTATATACTCATTTTTCAACAAAAAGCCAACACATTTTAATAAAAAATACAGTAATAAATATAAGATAATACTAACTAGAAAATTATGAAAAACTAGAAAAGATTTGAATTTTTCTTTAAAAATATTTTCCAATATTCTAATTTCACATGGTTTTCCTTAAAAAAAAGTTTTATATTAAGTCATCAAATCAAGAACCTCTAGAGATTTGCCAATAAATCTCTGATAATACTGAAAAATTCGTTGACAATTTTGACCTTCCAAACAGAGCGATTGTTTTACAGAGAGACGCCGGAATCTGCCTTGTTTTGAACGGAAGAAAAGATATTTTAAAAATAAAATCTTGAAGCATGACCTTTAAACATTGCGATCAATCTAACACTAAGAAGCAATTCAAAATAGAGGCTGCCAAGATTTAGAGAAATTTCATTTTATAAATAACCCAAAGTTTCGGGCGGATAAGACCTTTTTAGAAGTGGGAAATTTTTCTCAAGGACTTCAATTTGTCAAGAAAAATGTGACATTTAATCTGTTTTTTTTTTATCTGTTTATTCGTTGGTTTCTTGTTCTTATTTTTTTCTTTTTATTCTTCATTGTTCTACAATGACATAGAAAAGCGCTTTCATCTTGATCAACAAAAAACACTTTTTCATCTTTTGATAGCATTTGTCGTATGAACGTAAAAAAATAATAAACTAAAATTCAATCGTTTCATTATTAGTTAAACTAGTTTTCTAGTCTCTCCATAGACCAAAGGTCGTCGTTTTGTAACGCACAAAACATAACAGGTGGCGGCGGTGGGAAATAGACGATGATTGAAAAGTGGGGAGGATAGTTGTAAAGAGATTACAGGCCAAGATAAAGTAACAATCAACAAAAATGTAACATCAGTGATAGAGTTGTGAAGAGGTGGACACTGTTTTCTAATTTTTTCTTTTTTTTGGTTAATACAATGATCTTACGAGAATATTTCATGATAGGGTATTTAATAATCCTTATTAAAAAAACTAAAATATTTTTTCTACCAATTTCAAGACTTCCCTAATGCTGGAATCAATAACCATAAAAACCTTAACAATTTTGAAGACAACATTAAATCGTGCACAGATTTCGAACCAAAGTGGGCATGGAAAATGCTGTAACACAAGTCATAAAAGTAAATATTTCTGCGATCTGATATTGATTAAATAAGTGGATTTATGGAAACGTGTAACATATTCTTCTTTTAAATCCTTTTCACTAAAATCAAGGCGTTATTGCTAGTAAGACTCAGGAGGTTAATGAGAGTATAAATGAATAAGAAATATTTAATGAAGAAAAAGGACAATAAAAGAACATGTTTCAAGAAAACAGAAGATGGTGATTGGCGTTACATTTAATTTTTTAATATTGTAGATGACAGGGAAATAAGAAACCGGGAGAAAATTCCAAATGTGAGAAGTGTGAGAGAAGAAACAACTAGAATAGAACTTATGGATATATATAGCTAATTCTACAGTAAAACGATGGGACCTAATAGCCAATCTTGTAATAGGCTTGAATTTACGCAGTCTAGCTATCACGCAAGGCAATGAACGAAAGAGAAAACTGTTAGACAATACAAGAATGGATAAAAAAATTATTAAGGGGGAAAGAACATTAAAAGAACAGAAATAAAGCAAATAGAAGATGACGATTGACATTGCATTTAAATCGATGAAGATGAAAGATGAAAGCGTAGCAAGAAGCTGGAAGAAAGTTTCACAAACTTGAAGTGCGGAAGAAGAAACTGTTAGCATAGAATTTACGGTTGCATCTTGCCATTTCTACTTTAAAATTATGAGACGTTGACACCAACATAGCTCTTTGCTTAAATTCATAATGTGTAGGTACTATAAAAGAACGTTTCTTAGAAGAATTACAATGAAAATATTTATAGAAAAGTGACAGGAAGATTAGAACAAATTGTTAGTATTATTAACCAATTATTAACCAAATCTTTTTTCCTCATTTATTAATAATAATTAAGAGATATCTTATATCATGTATAAGAGGAAAACATTAATTAAAAAATCAAGTCATTGATATTTTTGTTTGGGGAAAACGTGGAGTAATTTATTTGTTTCTGCAAGGAACGAAAATCACGTTACATTTTGCCTGAAGGATCATTTGAATTTAGTTAATATCACGATTATATTCATGTTATCAAAGCCAATTCTTTCGACCTCTTCCGCTGAGATTCTCGTGGAAAAATATGCAGATAAGAGTTGCAATCGACTCAACAATGTCGATTAAAATACTAGACCATTACGGAAATATTCCATGATCAAGATTATTAGTTCGTGTTCCATTAGGTCGTTAGATTACTGCTGCCGTAGAAAAGTTAAGTGTAGCAATGACAAGAGAGCCTGGCATAGCTCTTCTCAATTCAGAATATTTAAATACAGAGTTATTCTTCTCTTAGACTGGATGGCCTGCTAAGCTAGTCGCCCACTCTGTCCTATTATTTACAGAGATTTGAATTAAGGATTTTTTTTCAGGACATACTGCAAATCAGTGCAAAAGGTTTACGGTGCTTTGGATTCATATTTAATATTATACACTCTCCTTAAATTGTATGTGTGGCATGTTTCAATGAATAGAAAAGATTTAGTGGTGTCAATTCAATTTCAGCATGCACCTCAAAAATAAACGACGCTTTAATAATAATAATAATAATAATCGTAAAATAAAAATGCAATAAAACTATTACATTATTTAATTTTAAAAACTTTTTAAATTTATTAAAGACACTATTGTCTTAAGGAATTTTTTTTATGAATAATGAATTTTTACAAGAATTGTTTTCATTGCTGAAAGATTTTAACTATACTAATTTATAAAGTTTTAACTCTTTTAAAATTCTGAATTAATTTCTGTCTTTTAGCTGATATTGTTATTAAGTGTTTGCTAATCAAAAACTGAAAAGCTTAATGTAAAATATTTCGCATCAACATTTTTAAAATAATTTTTCATCTTTTTATGTTTATAAAATATGACGTAACGTGCTACTATTTGAAAGTATTGTCGACCATACACGACATTATCAGAAAATAAAAGCGATCACTATAATAAATTTAAAGTCAACATTCCTAAAATTAAATTACGTAGAATCTTTTCCAACATTTTTAAGATTGCTTACATAAAAATTATATAAAAACGGCTCTTAGAAGTCATTTTCATCGATTATGTTTTAACAGATAAAGTCTCCTTATCAGTGTTTGTTAGATGATTGTCAAACGAGGAAAAGCTATTAAATCACCGTTACTGTTTGTTTAAAGATCTATTTCACTTTTATTTTCAATTCAAAGTAAATAATATTTGATTTCACATCAGATTAATTCTACTTGAATCAACTAATATTCTTCAAATAATGTTTCAGAAAAGGATGTTTTATTTTTGGAAGATTTTTAAAGCCGAGAATCAAATTTGTTTACAAATGTATCAAAATTGGCTGATTTTAATGATTATACTGAAAGCGACCAAAAAGATGAGATTCCAAACAATATATTAGGTTGGTGAAAAAATAATGACGTACTAATGTCGTTTTTTGACGTTAAAAATACGTCAAAAAACGACATTATTACGTCATTATTTTTGCACCAACCTAATAATTACTAGTTGAAATACATCACAGTAGTTTGCTTCCCTTTAAATTAAATCTAAAAAGAAAGCTACAAGAATGTTTTTTTTAATATTTTAAAATTCATTTCAAACATCAGGTATCAAAAATTAATAGAGGCACCTAGAAAAACATATACCTTTTCCTTTTTAATGATATAAGTAATATTACGAAACTTAACAAAATTGTTGTAAAAAATATTGGGAAGTTGAAAGTTAAATAACTTGCTCGTTTTAAAAAGCATGAGGGTCAACTATTACAATTCATTAAATAAAAATAAGACTAAAAATGATTAAAATCATCATAAGGATGAGAAGAACTTTAAATGTGCATTTTTGCATAGAATCGAATTTTTCAGTTATTAGATTATTAGAAGATGGTATTTTAATAGTTTTCTTTTCAAAATATTAGAACAAATGCTAAAAGTGGAAAAACAAATTATAGTTTAATCATGCCATATAAAAATGTGATAAAAAAATGTGATAAAAAATGTGATAAAAAAATGAGATAAAAAAATGAGATAAAAAAATGAGATAAAAAAATGAGATAAAAAAATGTGATAAAAAATTGTGATAAAAAATAAAAAAATGTGATAAAAAAATGAGATAAAAAATGGGATAAAAAAAATGAGATAAAAAAATGAGATAAAAAAATGAGACAAAAAAATGAGATAAAAAAATGAGATAAAAAAATGAGATAAAAAAATGAGATAAAAAAATGAGATAAAAAAAATGAGATAAAAAAATGAGATAAAAAAATGAGATAAAAAAATGAGATAAAAAAATGTGATAAAAAAATGAGATAAAAAAAATGAGATGAAAAATATGTGATAAAAAAATGTGATAAAAAAATGTGATAAAAAAATGAGATAAAAAAAATGAAATAAAAAAAAATTAGATAAAAATACCGTTTTTAACTTTTTATACACTTATTATTCTTTCAACCCGTTTGCCCCCGAGGAAGAGTAAATTAGAAAAAAAAATTCAAAATATTTTAAATGCCTTAATAATTTAGCACAAGAAAGTTCATTTATATTAGGTTGGTGCAAAAATAATGTCGTTTTCTCACATATATTACTATGTGAGAAAACGACATTATTTTTGCACCAACCTAATACCAAATAGAAAATAGTAAAATAAAATTAAATATAATTTTTGATGGAAATTAAATTTTAGTTTGTTTTAAACACAAGCTTTTGACTGAAAAAGTTTTTTTTAGGAAACTTCAAATAAATGTTTGTTCATTTTTTAAGCAAATTAAAAATTTTTTAAGAAAACTTTTTCGAAAATATAACATTGTAAGAAATGCCTGAATTTCTTAGAATCAAATTTCAGTTACTTTTTTAAGTGACGGTATTTAAAAGAATATTTATTTTTACTTACGTAGTATATTACCAAAACAAAAATAAATATTATCAATAACCACGATTTAAAAAATGATTTTATCGATGAAAACTGTAATGAAAACATTTTTGTAGTTTAACTGCCTCGACACGAGGAAATTTGTGACATTAGGTCAATTTTTGATGTGAAGAAATCAAATGTGACATTATCAGGAATTCCAAACATCCTTTTTTTTTGAAAATTCAAATGATAATAAACATTGTCTTAAAAGAGTGCTCGGTAGAACAACAACGTGAATTCATTTGTGTTTATATTGCATAATTTTGATTATAATTATTAAATTACTAATTTATTATATTAAATGAGTGAATTAACACTGTTTAAAAAATATTTTTTATTACGTTACATAAAAATAAAAAAAAAACTGAAATAAGTAAACACAAATAAACAAAATAATATAAAAAACAATTAAAATAAATTACCCCAGACAAATAATAAACAAATTAACAAACCACTCCCGTTAGAATAGACCTAAAAGAATAAATAAATAAAAATAAAATACATAAAAAACAAGTAAAAATAATCAACTCAAATAAATAAATAAAGTAAATAGTAATGAACAAATTAACAAACCAATCCCGCCAAAATATGCAGTAGAATAGACTACAACAATCAATCCAAAAATTGGACGTAAAAATAGCTATAACTGCTATATAACGATAATAAATCAAAAAACATTACGACGTTGCACAAAAAGCGACAACCAGAGTAAATAAAAATAATAAGAAAAACAAATATAAATTAATCCAAATAAATAAATAAATGAAGAAATTAACAAATCGCTCCCGCTAAAATAACCGCTAGATCTAATAATAATGAATAAGCAAAAACAAGTAAAAATAATCAATCCAAATAAATAAATAATAAACAAATTTAAAATTGTCCCCAAGAAAAATAACAGAATAAACTACGTCAAGCAATCTGAAAATTGGACGAATAAAAAACTTTAATTATCTTCACAGACCAAAACTTTAATTATCTTCACAAACCATTAAATAGGCGACCTAAGCAAATCCCTCTAAAATTTTTACTACGTTAATAAAACATCGAAAACCGAAACGAATAAATAAACAAGTCACTGGCGCCAAAATAACTGCGAGAATGGATTACCCACAATGCACCACTGACCCATATACATAAATAAACGAGGAAAAATCCAACACTCGCGGCCTGACAATAGCATTAAAGCGTATGTCGCCTCTGAGTGTTGAATTCAATGTTCACTTTTTTATATATATTTCCATACGCTCTATCTCTGATATTCTGATATTGAGCAATTTATCCCATAAATATAGCACACCTTAAAATTATATTTTTTCATATATATATATATATATATATATATATATATATATATATAGGGCGGCTTGACGATTGCGTCTAGCATGAAACAGTCTGTCGCCTCTGAGTGTAGACTTCAATGTCCACACACACACACATATATATATATATATATATATATATATATATATATATATATATATATATATATATATACATAATAATAAATTAATTGATTTAAAATATGTTTTTTTCGCT